>BROG01000008.1:2512500-3112500 GCA_030159075.1 Atrina japonica
ATGAGGCTTTCATCACAGGTACTTGTAAAAAAAAAATTAAATAGATCAGATTTGGGATCATAGAGAGAGCACACAGCAAGAACTAGTAAGATTGCTTTAAATGTAAAATAGATGGCAGATTGACCTTAAGTATACAGGCTGACATTTATTGACACACCAATAAACTGTATCTCTAATTTGAGCTAACTTCTTGGTTTCATTTTTACCTATGGTCTATAAAACTTGGGGATTCCCCAAATAGCCACATAAATGTAGCTGAACAGATTAAATGGTGTTTTTATGCTGCATTCAACAATTTTTCAGTTTTATATAAGGTGTCCATTCTTTGTTATAAAGTGTCGATTCCTTGCTATAAGGTGTCCATTCCTTGTTTTAAGGTGTCAATTCCTTACTATAAGGTGCCATTATCTACTATATGGTGACCATTCCTTGCTATTAGATGTCAGTCTCTTGCTATAAGGTTTCACCCCTTGGTATAAGGTGTCCATTCTTTCTATAAATTGTCCGTTCCTTGCTATAAGGTATCCAATCCTTGCTATAAGTGTTTATTTCTTGCTATAAGGTGTTCATTCCTTGCTATTAGGTGCCAGTCTCTTGCTGTAAGGTGTTCATTTCTTGGTATAAGGTGTCCATTCCTTTCTATAATGTGTCCGTTCCTTGCTATAAGACATTCATTCCTTGCTATTAGGTGCCAGTCTGTTGCTGTAAGGTGTCCATTCCTTGCTATAAGATGTCCATTCTTTGCTATAAGGTGTCCGTTCCTTGCTATATGGTGTCCATTCCTTGATATAAGGTGTCCATTCTTTGCTATAAGGTATCCATTCCTTGCTATAAGGTGTCCATTCTTTGCTATAAGGTATCCATTCCTTGATACAAGGTGTCCGTTCCTTGCTATAAGGTATCCATTCCTTGATATAAGGTGTCCATTCTTTGCTATACGGTATCTATTCCTTGCTATATGGTATCCATTCCATGCTATAAGATGTCCATCTCTTGATATAGGATATCCATTCCTTACTATTTGGTGTCCATTCCTTTCTCTAAAGGGGTTTAGTCCCTTGCTACAAGATGTGCCAATCCCCTGCTCTAAAGTGTCATCCTTCTTGCTGTAAGAGGTTTGAGAGGGGTCCATTCCTTGCCTACAAGAGGCATACATCTCTCTCTATCAGAGATGCCAAAGAGAAGGGAGGTATGTAAAAGCTTGAAACTGCAATCATTTAAAGACTGGTATCATCCAAAGAGTGTGTGATGAATGCTAACCTTATTAATGAGATCATAAAAATTAAATTCCCTCTAACATATTAAATGTTATTATTTCTAATTCTGTGTTAATGTGTACAGTGATTTCTTAACAATAAAAATATCTGTATTTCACATTCAACTATGTATTTCTCCAAGGTCAGGGTTCAACAGATGCAAAATTTAACCAAAACAAGATTTATGGGCCTGTCTATTACAGTTGTAAATGCAATTATTTGAAAAGTCTCTGTTGGTGGTTGGCCATCAATATCTCTGTTGTAAAAGTTTGAATTAAACATCTGTCTGATTTGGAGATTGTTGAGTTTAAATTTGAATACTGTTTTACACCACACTCAACAATTTTACAGTCATAAGATGCCAGCCAGCTTTTATTGGTGGAGGAGAGAACCCAGTTACAATGTACATGTACCTGGGAAGGGAACACTGGCCCTCAGAGATTGTTGATAACACAAATACACAGCAAATAGAGATATATAAGGACAACAATACACTATTTCTGTTTCAAATCTCTACAACTATTCTAAATTCAAGCTAAACTTATGAAGACTTATTTACAGAAATGACCATCTTGAGCATTTGTTGTGAAATCTTTTACCAACCTATAACTTTGGAATAATATTATAATACTTCCAAACTGCTATAATGAATGAAAAAGAGACTTATTCAGTAATGTTTTTACCTTCTCTTGAACATTTTCCCTCAACTCTGAAAAACCATCAGCAGATTCTTTAAATTTTAATAACCAATAAAAAAAACCAAAAAGAATACATGTTAGGTTTTGTGTTGTTGATTTTTTTTTCTATTTTACTACATTTTGTACAGTAAAAATCCTAAAGAACTGCATTGCAAATTACTTTCTAATCACTTCTCTAAATTCAAGGCAGATCCTACCCCTAAAAACATGTTGCCATGATTTTTTAGAAATATGAATGATTTCAGTGATGATTTTCTGTAATTCTGTAATTTTTTTCACACAAATGGATCCATTTTTTATTGTGCTTTATGCCACACACAATTTTTTTTCAAAAATAATAATGGTGGTTTCCATTGACTACAATGCAACCAGAAAAGATTACCACCCTTGCAAAAGTAAACTGTTAAAATTTCTCACAGAAGTGGCTTAGGTTCCAGCAAGGCTGAATCCATGCTGAAAAGAGTCGAGAGATTTTGTGGTTTAAAGCATGAAGCTTTAACCACTTGGCCACAGAGGCCCTTTATGCCAACTTACTGCTAGTTGGATCTACAATAACCTGTCACATCCACCAAGACTCTTGCATGTTTCATTCAATAATCTGCTGATAGTATTCATAGACCACCAACATGTGCATTGTGGCAGAACATTCATTTGATATGCAGAAATGCAAATACTTGAGTGTTTTCAACTCACTAACCACCTAAAAACAATGGACTCTTCTGTGAACAAAGTACTTACATCAGTTCATATGTGTCTTTAGGGTTAATGATTTAACAAAAGTTGTGACTGCTAATATGGTGACTGTTCAGTTGTTTTCAAATGAGATTAAAAACTGAGGTCCCAAGTCCTGACAGGCATGACAGGTTAAGGAACCATCACAGCATTCACAAATATCATCAGTACAGGTGAAAATTTGAAGAGACTTCAATTTAAGTGCTGATATCTCCATACAAGCAGAATAAATTATTTATGTAATATGAAATATCAGGAAAACAATTTCTACTACCAAGAACTACCAGCAAGAACTATTCCAGACTTTGTTTAACAAAAAATCTCAATTCTAACTTCTGAACAAGTGACTATGATTTACAAGTGAAACAACAACAATGACAATCGTTTATGAACTGTCTATGTGTTCTAATCAAAGTAATAGGAAATATCTCACTATGATAATTCTAAAATCAGGGAAAAACATCAAATTCCTAATAAAGTAAACTCTAATGTGTTCTAAAAGAAAAGCAACACTCAAGAAGACTTTGAAATGAAGTAAATCTCATGTACTTTTATAGAGAAGTGATTAATTGTAGGCCCTTCTTACTGCAGTTATGATCTACATGCAGATGTGATTTTATCTCAGCCCAGATTCTGTAGTATTAAGATGACGAAAAGCTGACTAATTTTCTATAACTTACTTCACTGTTCTCCTAAACAGACCAATGTTTATGTGCAAAATGTACACTGATATTTGTAATGTCTGGGGGGAAAAAATAGATAAACACCACTTTATTGACCGGTTTCTCTCTTTATGTCTGTATGTGGGTTTGTGTGCCTGCATGTGTGTGTGAGACTGCATATGTGTGTGCCTGCATGTGTGTGTGTTTGTGTGTGAATGTGAAAGTTCAATTGTGTGTGCTTGTGCATGTGAGTGCATATGTGCTTGTGTGTGTGTGGGGGTTATACGTTTGTGATATAAACATATCAGTGTTGCCATTAAAACAACTTACATGTATACAATACCTGTGTTTGTTTGAGCCTACAAACTAGTTATGAAACTAATTATGAAATGCAGATTGACGATGTTAACTTCATCTGTAAATGTATATCTTTTTCAAAAAATATTGAAATGTACATGGCTCTTTTACTGAATTAATTTGCAAACTGATACATACCAGCATGTAGTTTAAAAAGTAGGTTTATTTTTCCGACACAGAAAAAATATTTCATAATATTTTTGTGATTGACATCTAGTTAAGGATGAGCAAAATAAAAGTGTGATCACAAAAAACTTCAAGTACTTTAAATTACGGTATGAAACCTCTTTTCTCACATCAAGAATTACATGTGAATGTGACCTTTGACAACACATAAAAAAATCTTTTTTTAATCCATGTCACATATCATCTCTCTAAGCTTAACGCATTCACCCCTAAACACACATTTAGACTGGCCTTAAAGTCATTGATCTACGGAACAATCCATTTTTTTCCAGGGACTGATTAGTTAAAGTCACAGAAACAAATGTTGAAAAAAGCACATTTGATGTGCAAACATAAAATTGATAAAATAATAAATAGAATACAAACATTCAGAGATTTGAAATAAACATACAATGTACCATATACCTACATTTTTGTAAACACTGAAATGATGATATGCCAATAGTCTAACAATGATCTCTAAAGATTACATCTTTATTTGCTTACAAAACTCAACATTAAGTGTATTGACTTTTCAACTATAAAATTTTTAACCTTGTAAACAAGCATATGAAGAAAAAAAAAACACATTCATCATAGACAAACCACCTAATTGTAAATGCATTTCTTGAGCAGTGTATGAACGGTGAAAACCACAAGATAAGAGGCATGAAATATTATTGGTCCAAGCAATTTACTAATTATAGATTTTGCAAGCACCTTGCTTTCATATATTGAGGTTATGATAAGGTGCAGATTTTCACTTTCAACATAAGCAGCTCACATCTCACTTCTGTTTATCAGTTCAAACTTCAAAACTAGTTACCACTTTCTCATAAGTCAATTACCACCAGAAATCAACTACATAACATCAAACATAAGATTCTACAGATATAACTGAATTATAGACAAACAAAATAATAACAGCTCATGAAATCTAGAGAAAATCATACTGTAATAATGTACAATACCTTCTGGAATTAGAGGGAAATGGAAATGAGAAACAAAGGTAAAGATAGCTCTTGATAGGTATAACAAGATAAGAAATAGTGGTAGATGTATTGATGATTCATAAAAACTATATCACTGTATACCAAGTTTGTCAATTATGTAAACTTAGATTCTGCTGAATAAGCAATAATTTGCTACTACAGAAATCAATGCTCAACACTGTTCAACTATTAAAGACATCTGAGATAATATATCAAACATTTCTTTTTATCATCTTGGATAAAACTTAAAGTTAAAAACTATTATCTACCGTATTCAACCCATTAACTGCCCATGTCCCTAAAAGCACTCTTTCCCTTTCTATGATCGAGAATTTTTTCCAGCTGATAGACAAGGAGATATGGATGCGAAAAACCTTAAGTTAAGTAACAGTACATGTATATCCATAGCCCCTGAGCAACAGAATAATGCTGAAAGGTGTCCTAATAGGTGTAATACTTACAACAAGTCTCTACCACTGTGCGTTATGAAAAATCAACTATTGTATGCCAATTTGAGTATTAATTGATCTCATTAAGACCCTTTTTCCCAATTTTTGTAGCGGACTGGGCACTTAATGGGTCGAATACGGTAATCATATCACCAGAAGAAGTTTATTGGGAGAGTTGGTAGGGAAGGCAATACAATATTTTATCCATGATTCATAGAATAATTTATAATGTAGAGCTAGTAGTATTTAAAACTCTCAAAACATTCAAGTTAAACGCTTTTACAACCGGTGAAAAATGAAGTAAAATGTCACATTTTTTTAGTATCTCCAACCACCAGAACTACATCTTCTAGATCAGATTTTATCTTTATCAACAGCGACAGTTCAATTACTATTTACAAATCATACCAAATAAAATTACACAACCATCTACAATATGATCATACAAAGTCCAGTGACATTTGATTTACATGTAAAAATATATAAATATACAAATACATATAAATATGTATGCATATATATATATATATATATATGAAAAAGCCTTCGGGTCAACGATATTCTACCCTCATAGATGTAAGAAGCTCTGACCTTTTCCATGACATTTGACCTTAAAATAAAATGGTCAATGCTTTACAAATTGATGATGCATTTATAAGTGATATTGACCTTCTATATGCCATTTGACCCCAAAGTTCAGAATAATCATGAAGACATTCATAATAGATTGATCACATGACATTTTACGTAGCAATACATTTCCTCTAATGTCAACACCACACTGACATCTGACATATGAAATGACATGTGACATACCAGTACACATCAACTTTTTAATTAGCAATTATATACTGTTTTTACCTTCCCTCTGATATTGTAAAAATCAGTGACATGACCTTTAGAAAGACATGTGACCTATAAAGGGACATTTGACCTATCAAATGACATTGACAATTAAAGTGACATATGACCTATAAAGTGACATGTTACCTAAAGAAATCCATGACCTATAAAATGACAAGTGACCTATAGACATGTGACCTATAAAAAGACATGTGACCTACAAAGACATCTGACCTTTAAAATGATGTGACCTAAAGGCTTGTGAACTATAAATGATATGACCTACATAATTGTGTGACCTATAGAGACATTTGACCTATAAAATAACAAGTGACCTATAATGTAGCATGTGACCTTCCACTATAAGTGACTTTTTACACCACAATACAATGTTTTTAGCTTCCCCCTGATGCTTTAAAGATCAGTGACATAAAAAAAATAATCATTCATTGTAAGCCCAATGTGTGATAATGAAATTCGACCTTGTGCCAAGATTGATGGTCTAGGACTCATCATAGCATGTCCTAGACTACAGAATCTTGTCCCCTCAAAGGGATTTCACTATCACACATGTGTAATATTAAATGATTGCATTAAACTCTCACAAGAACAGAGCTTAATCAAACTGTTGACATAGACAGATGGACATCTTTGCTTTGCAATCCCAATACAAATATGGCAGGAAGTTTGGCTGGTGTCCAATCATTATTAATTAATATCTATGTCTGAACGTTAAATTATATTATTACAAACATCTTAAAATGTTGTGAATAATGTAGGTACTCAAGACCTCTCAACATGTTGATATATCTTTTGTATTAAGTTTGCTGTACAATAGCAGAAATAGCAAATATTTCACAATTTCTGAAAGAACCTTGAAAATAATTTGACAGCATTCTTTTAAAGAAAACTATGAAGAAAATTCCCTAAATTTTAAATAACTTTATAATGAGATGTTTTATGATAGACATCGTGAATGAGCATGTCTGAATCTGAAATGATAATTATGATATCTATCATTTTACATAACAGTATCTTCAATAACGCTTCATTATATGGACATCAACATTTTCTAATTGTGCTGTGCACTTATGCCAATGCCGTAAGAGTTACACTTTTAAGTGCTGCACAGAAAATACCAAATTAAATACTGTACTAGTAATGTGCAGGTGCAAGATACATTATATCAATCGCTGGTTATTATGTGGATGTAGAAAAATCTCAATCACTTGTTGTTTTTTTAAGGTGTGTATTTTACACTTTACAACTCTGACCCTCAGAAAATTTCTTTGACCCTTAAATGACAGAGGTAAAGGGTCAGCTTACTCTTAACTAGAAAAGCCATTGGAAATGCTGGATATCATGGGTCAATCAACTAAAAACTTGAAAAATTACATCATAAAAGTACCCAATCACTAACAGGAATTGTCTTAAATCATATTCATTATAATTAAATGTTCTCCAAAGGGAAGTATAGTTATAATGCACTCAATATTCACAAATTTTGGGCCCCTTGGCCTTTATCAAGTGAAAGATGACAATATAAATATTAGGTTACATAGTAATGTCTGCACAATATGCAGCTTCATGGCAAATGTTTCTAGATGTTTATCAGTTACATCACAAGCAATGACATCACAAGCAATGACATCACAATGTTAATGATACTTAGTATTAAGTCTGAACAATACACAACATTGTGATGTCATTGCAGGTGACGTAACTGATAAACTTACCATGAAGCTGTGTATTGTGCAGACTTAATACTATGTATCTAATATACATATTGTCATCTTTTACTTGATAAAGGCCAAGGGGCCAAAAATTTGTGAATATACATGTACAAGTGTTTTACTTTTTTTCATATTCATTATATTTATAACAATGTTTTTTCTTGTTTTGGTGTAGAAGTGATAAATGCAGAAATGAATTTAACTCACCAGTGATTTTCACATTTCTTTAATCGTAATATGAAAGTGGTGTTCATGATCAAGTGCTATGATTCATTTAGTTTTACATGGTCTCTGAGGTTAGCAACCTTAAGTACAATGATAGTATTAAGTAATTATGATAATTATAAATCAATGAACTTAAAACATACAGAAAAATTATCTTTTATAAACACATGAATCTACTACAGATACATGACAGTTATTCGCCATGAATCTCCGCTATTGTAAGTACACTAGCACTTACAACAGCTTAACAACCTGATCATACAGTATATTGGATATTCTTTTACTACAAGTTTCCACAATGTACCACTCACTCAGATCTTGCAGTGAGGTAGATATATTGTCTAATGCGGCTCTGAGATTTGCTGCATCAAAGATTTACTAGTTTACTGCTCTGATTCATTTATAGTTTGTTTTCTCTTTAATACAAAACCAAAAAGAAATGTTTTGTGACAAAACAGAAATAATTAGTAAACTGATGCTGAATGGTTTGTATGTAGCCAGTTTACTGCTGAATGATCTGTACCTAGCCAGGTTAATTGCTGCATGATTTGTAGCTAGCCATGTAATCAATTTAAGCTGTACCTAGTTATGTATTGTCCAACTGTTGTTCAAGTACTTTGACAATAACAAGAGAGAACAACCACACAACTGCCAATATCATCAGTAAACAAATAAACAATCAATACCAGGCCATCCTTAAAAAAGCTGTTGGCTTGCTGTTACACGATTCAGATTTTTTACTGTGAGTAGGAAGGTAGAATTTTTGTTTTTGTTTTTTGTTAAAACTGTAAACCATATATGCCTGTACGATATAAGCAATGGAAAAATATTGGAAGACTGATGGAAAAAGAGGACAATTCCCAGAATGGCAATAAAAAAACTGTGTCAAAGGGTTTGGATTGAGTAGGTAGCATTACAGCAAAACAGCAAAACAGCATTTTTTTTATGGATGACTCTTAAAAAGTGCAATAAAACATAGTAATTGAAGATTGCAAAGCTCCTGATCTAACAACAACTGATTTACACCCCATCCCAATAACTACAGTACTGAATTAAAAAAGAGCTAATCCAAAACAGGGTAATTTAGAGCCAGTATCTGAAGTCAATGTATTTAGCATGTGCTAAGAATGTAGGACAAATCCAAGCTACGAAGTATTTAGCATGTGCTAAGAATGTAGGACAAATCCAAAGTACGAAGTATTTAGCATGTGCTAAGAATGTAGGACAAATCCAAGCTACGAAGTATTTAGCATGTGCTAAGAATGTAGGACAAATCCAAGCTACGAAGTATTTAGCATGTGCTAAGAATGTAGGACAAATCCAAGCTACAAAGTATTTAGCATGTGCTAAGAATGTAGGACAAATCCAAGCTACGAAGTATTTAGCATGTGCTAAGAATGCAGGATAAATCCAAAGTACAAAGTATTTACCATGTGCTAAGAATGTAGGACAAATCCAAGCTACGAAGTATTAAGCATGTGCTAAGAATGTAGGACAAATCCAAGCTACGAAGTATTTACCATGTGCTAAGAATGCAGGATAAATCCAAAGTACGAAGTATTTAGCATGTGCTAAGAATGCAGGATAAATCCAAAGTACGAAGTATTTAGCATGTGCTAAGAATGCAGGATAAATCCAAAGTACGAAGTATTTAGCATGTGCTAAGAATGTAGGACAAATCCAAGCTACGAAGTATTTAGCATGTGCTAAGAATGTAGGACAAATCCAAGCTACGAAGTATTTAGCATGTGCTAATAATGTAGGACAAATCCAAGCTACGAAGTATTAAGCATGTGCTAAGAATGCAGGATAAATCCAAAGTACGAAGTATTTAGCATGTGCTAAGAATGCAGGATAAATCCAAAGTACGAAGTATTTAGCATGTGCTAAGAATGCAGGATAAATCCAAAGTACGAAGTATTTAGCATGTGCTAAGAATTATACGATACATAGCCATGCACTGTAGATTAACGTGTAAATAGTAAAAGTAGGTGGACTCAGCCTAAACTTGTCTTCCTAACCAGATGTCATCCCTGAGGTGATAGAATAAGTACCCTCCTCTCCCGAACCTTTAACGCCATAGAGGCAACATAAAGAGGCAAAAAAACTAATTATGTCTGAAAATTATTAGTCTAAGGGTTTGCCACAATCCAACCAATCATTGCTGATTCTTCAACTAAACTGGGTGGCAGGAGGCAGAAAAATACAGCAAAGACAGATATCATTATATATGTTCACATCAATGGCTCACATGATAGCAGATCTTCATAAATAATGGAAGTTTACAATATTCAGATCATCACAAAATGTACTCTTTTCTCTCCTTGATGATTTATAAGCCTGTTGATCATCTCTGTGACATGTCAACATAAAAACAAGACATTTCAATCTATTTGAATCCTACATTCTGATATACTTACATGTACTATATTTAATTTATCTATTGACATTTGTAGAATCACAAGAATATGTTAAAAGTTCTCTTTCAAATGGTATATCATACTCATATGTTAACCTGACATTTCTGATTTACAAATTATAAATCACACAGACAAACCCAAAACACAAGAAAACTACATTCATCTATATCTGCGCCATTTTAGATTTGTTTGTAGGGTATGTAATATCAGAGTGCCTACCTGTCGTCTTTACCGTTATTTTGTCGCCTCAACTGAAAGACTTAAATTTTGTCATTGAGCACAGTTACTTGACAATATGTTAGCTGATGTTGAGGGGAAATAAGTCAATATTCATAATTATGTTTACAAATCAATATCTGTAAGCCAGGTGAGATAGGAACCAGGTGACATGTCGTATATTAGATTATAAATTATTAGTCAATATATTACATTATTTACATAAACTATGTAAGTCTGTTACTTGTTTCATCCGCTTGATGAACTATTGAACAATGGCTGTATAAACTGTAACAGTTTCAGTACATGTGACATAAGACTTCACAGATGTAATTACAAGCTCGCTACACAACATCATGAATGTTTGTCAAAGATATAATTTACCATTATGGAACTTGGACGTGAAATTTTAAGGATCAATTATCATATAATTCCAATGTGTCATCATATAGTATTTAACTTTTTCACCCCTGGAGAAACATTTGGACTAGTCTAAATCATTGATTGACAGAAGAATCTATTTTTCAGGGGTTAATGAGTTTATGCCCAAATGATTATGTGTCAAATACTCCTGGTAAAAAGTCACTTATCTTAACAATAATAAAATCAAAACCAGGTCAAGGTAGGCATTTCAGGATCAAAACTTTCACTGCATTGACATAAGTTTATTACTATGGTAACCTATAGACAAAGTTTGTCTCACCTTACAGAAGGAGGGCCTTCATAGCCGGGTGTTTAGTACATCACATTTCAAACCCTTAAGTCTCTAGACAGTGCAGGTACTCATCCTACTATACTGTACGCTGATTTTGTGAGAAAGTTTGCCAGTTTACTTGCGGAAGGCCAATGGTCTTTTATAAGAGTACCAGGTTCTCTGCTCCACCATTCAAAACCAGCCTCCACAATATAACTGAATAATTGTTCTGTGGCATAAAATATAATTCAAACAAAAAACAAACAAAACTAGTCCATAGACCCCTGAAAAACAATTGGATTTCTCTGTAAATCAATGACCAGTCCAAATGTGTCTTTAGGGGCGAATGAGTTAAAGACATAAAATATAGCTTACCTTATGGAACAAAATGTTCAACAAATAGATGTACTTTGGCTCAAATAGTAATGGATATTATCTAGGTATGTAATCCTCACATAGAGAGATGATTTCCTGCTTTCAGACTTACAATACATTTCCGAAGGTTATATAATTAAAGTGGTCACGCAAGTAATGCGGGTAAAGAGCTTTGTATAATATTGGTTATGGTTCATATTGATTTTCACATGACCAGGAAAAAGCAAATCTTGGTGCATCACATTACTGTGGACTCAGTTCTATTAATACTAATTATTAACACACAAAGAAACATGATTTAATGATCAAAATACGGCGAGAAAGACTTATTAACTTTTATTTATTGTCATCACTTTTATTTTACAGAGAAAAGGGATGCAACATGTTAATAAATCAAGTTTTCTTTCTGTCAAATACATAAAGTATTTGCAGGTAACAAATCAATTAAGAATATTAGGCTGAAGAAATCATCATTTGATCACTGGAACCAGGAACAGACCAATTATTCTTCTTCTCAAATTGCCTTAAACTTCATCACAGTGATCTATATTTTCCATTTGTTCCTGACAGCACAAGAGATGAACAATTTTCTCACCCAGAATCCTGATATATTTACTACTAATATGATACAGTAACCAAAATAAAACATCTACCGAAGTTGGCTAAAATATGACATTCCCAGGTTCAAACTCAAAACTTGCTATTGAAAAATGAGTGCTGTATCACTAAACAAATAATTTAGCTCTATTAGTTCCCTACCATTGATACCAGGAGGACTACATTTGTCTGTGTCAATCCATCTGTTAGTCCATCAGTGCAGTAAAGGTTTGGATTGCAATTGCTCAACATTCATTTGATAGTTGTTTCACAGGTTAATGACAGGCATTAATTCATAAATACTCTCAGAATTCTTATTATCCTCTCACAGTTTGGTGGGGATATAGGATTAGGCAGGCATGTAAGTACATACATATGTTACACCTTTTTGTCAGCGCATTAATAATTTTATTTCTCAACGTAATTTCATGAAACTTAATACAAGGCTTTAATATGATAATATCTTGGACGATTTAGTGTTTCGTAAGCCATGCTCTGTTATTCACAGAGTTATTGCCCTTTGATTATTTCACTGAAATATTATTGTCAGCACTCTACAGGTATTATAAAATATTTCCATTGCGAGGAGATTAGTATCACTTGTGATGTCTTGTTATAACTATGTTTTACACAACACTTAACAACTTCCCAGTTAAACAATAGCTGACAGTTTTAAATGGTGCAAAAGAAAAGAAAATCTAGCAGAAATATATCCAAGGAAACTGGACCACTGGCAATACCCTATAGCTACTAAACTGACAAACCCAAAACAACATCAGCATGCACTATACATGCAGATTTAAACACTGTATGTCTAGTAAAGCAGTTGTTAGTGCACTTGCTTTTCACCATTGCGACACCAGTTTGATCCTTGTTCAGTTAAACAAGGTTGTTGTCATCACATTAAGAATTGTTCACTTATATTGAGGTGTCACCAGCTTTAGATGAAATTCCACAAATTTTGGCTGTACTATGGACTGATGCCAATGCAATGAGCGTTCTTTTACATCCCATGCATGGTGTGACACGTTACCTCAGTTCTACTTGACTCACCTGAAAAACCTGTGACCTTTCATTTCATAAGCTGAGCATTTTGCGAAGAACCAGTGACTATCATTTTTTTTTTTAAATCTTTGCTATGAACCAGTACCAGGATTAAAACCATGGATCTACAACTTCCAAGTCGAACCCTCTACCACTGGACCATCGCAAGCGGTGAGATGTTATGTGACACTTAACCAAACAGCAAACACTGAGAGTCTTATACATATTTGATCCTGTGTACTTGTATCTAATACAGTCTTAATTATGATTTATATATTATATAAAGTATAATCTACGTGTATATCATTCATAAATCATAACTTATATTGTTTAAGGGACATAAACAGTACAAATTAGTCCCAACAGGATTTAGAGAGAAGTAATATTTCGGAAAATGCACTAAATTATAATTAAGTAAATTAGATATGCGGAAATACAGAGAACACCCTTAGACAAAGCAGCAACTGATCTGTCATTTGCTCATTTAAAATACATAACATATGAACTGTTGAGAGTCATCTTATTGTGTATGATTAAGGTTAAATGCCAAGAAATTAAATTTATACAAAACATAAGAAAGTAAAATGATAACCATTTAATACTTAAATGTTTATTGAAATTTCATTGAAACTATAATCATTATAAAGGGATTCATATCTTAAGAAACCATTTATCAACACACACCCAAATTGTTTTATTTTGAATATAAATATATTGAGATTAGTATATAACAACCTCCTTAGGGACACAAGAAAGTGGTCTTTATATAGAGGTTGATTTGTACACAAATGGTACTATTGGGGACAGCAAAAAATGGTATTTGTGACCAGGTGGTCTTTATACACAGGTGGTTGCTAAAGCAGGTTTTACTGTAATTCTAAATGGAATGACGGAGATCCATGACTACTTTCTAAACTAAACTTTGTGGCTATCTGGCAATTGAGATTTTAGCCAATTACATTCTGTTTTCATTAGGTTTGCTTGGTAGATCATGCCTGTTACATTCTTTGATATGAATCAGAACCAAGAATCGAACCCAGGACCTTTTTCTTGGCAGTCAAACACTTTTCAACTGGACCACCGCAAGCGGTGATTTATCATGTGACACTTAACAAAACTGCAAACACATAGAGCTTTATTCATACATGTACATGTATCTCTAGAAACTATTTCTTTTACCAAACATACCAAAATTGTTTTATTTTGAATACAGATGTAACTCTAAATTGAATGACCATGATCCATGACTACTTTCTAAAACATGATCCTGTCTGAACTTTGTGGCTGTTTGGGAATATGATATGTTCACCAATATCATTCCGTTTTCATTAGGATTGCTTGGTCGATCATGGATGACACTGGTATAAGATGTAGGGCATTGTTATCCTTCATCAGATTAGATGAAATTATATTCTTTAGATACATCACGGCAAAACAAATCTGAACATACCGCCAACACAGAATTAAACCACTTCTTAATGTTCACATCATTTCAATTTATGTTCTCAAGATAAATCTACAGAACTGTTCATGTACCTGTCCAGTCAATTATTCTGGCAATAAAGATATGCTCTGCCATTTTACCAATCGCCAAAAAGCTACTTGGCCTTTTGTCATACATATTTACCATTATCTAATTGCCTATTTGACATTTCAGATAAATGCTGTAAAGAAACAGAAAATACACAACACAAACTGTTCCACTTCACTATAATATTCATCAGGCTGGAGATGTGGTATTTATCTTAATTTTAAGAACCAATTTATTGGAGAGTAAAATAACATTTACAATATTGTGTAATGATTTATTTTTAAAGGTGTCCTACTGTGTTATTTCAATAAGCACTCACTGCTTGATGCTGCAGTCTCTTCAAATTTAATATTCAAATACTCCAAAACCAATTGTCACAGAATAACTAATCATCATAAAAGATTTCAGGAAACAATACACAACTGAGACTAAATCACATGGTAACAATATGACTGGTGTGTACAGGAAAAGATAAATGAGTAGACTTAGTGCTTAAGTTTGTCCTATCAGCCAACTTTCCATCAATTTCTTCTTGTCAAATTCTGCCTTGCAATAGGGTTCTTTCAAATTAGCCCAGATTACCGTAACGATCCTGTATTTATTCGCGCTTTTCGATTTTATTCCTCATATGTTCTTCCGGTTTTCATATTTACCTGCAACGTATATGGAAATATCCTTATGTTTGAGTGCATTAACTTTATTTTGTGTAAAGAAATCCAAGAGACTCTTAAAACAGACCACAGTGGGTTATTTACTGAAATGTAACAGGCGGGGAAAAATGTGCGGACAGACCAGGAATCAAACTCACGACCTTCCGAAAAGTAGAAGGCGCTTTTACCAATTGTGCTTATGGGGCTATCTATATATTACCAGAACCAGAAATAACGTTGAGGAACATTTTTCTAGAATCATGTAACTGCAATAATAAAACCAGGATTATAACGGTAATCCAGGCTAACTTGAAAGTTCCCTATTTCCGTAGTATGTCTTTTAAAACAAATAGCCAGCTAAGCAATATTACTGATATTATCATTAGGAGGCCTCTGTTTCTGAGAAGTTAGAGAACCATGATTTGAATCATAAAGTCTCTCATCTCTGTTAGCATAGGTTTAATCTCTAGTTTTGGCTCAGGTGAGCTTAAAACTGGCCATCACCATATAACTGAAAATTTGTTGAGTGAAACATAAAACATTAATAAAACAAACATGATTATTATCAATTAGGAAATGTGGTAATGTTTAAGTTGCTGATTGTCATTTCACTATGAGTCACTTTTGTCACATCAGCCAGCTTCGCTTCATTTTCTACTTATCAAACAGCTGACTCATTGACTCGTAATACTCCTGATTCGTTGTTCACATGTAGACTTGTTATTTTTTCATTGTTAGGTTCTGACTTCTGTCAATTTTCCTGATTTGTCACCATACTTATGTTACATTGGTTTGTACTTGACATATTGCTAAGGAATCTCATACAGCTGACTTGTAATGTTTTACCTTTCAGAATTTACAGACTTTTGACATATCATCATCACAGACATTTGAGGTAATTATCTTGTATCAAATTTCGAAGTTTTTGTACATGTATGTAACAGGCATTTTCCCCAAGTTTATAATGCATCGAGTCATTATCATGTCATAATATTGGTGTGGGTTATCTTCTGTCATATTATTGGTGTAAGTTATCTTCTGTCATAGTATTGGTGCAGGCTAATTTCTTTCATAGTATTGGTGCAGGTTATTTCACTACAGTATTGATGTGGGCTATATTTTGTCATAGCATTGGAGCAGGCTATCGTCCATCATTGTACTGACTTGCCACAGGCTATCTTACATCATAGTATTGGTATAGGATATCTTCCACCACAGTATTGGTGCATGCTATCTTCCATCATAGCATTGGTGCAGGCTATCTTTCATTATTGTCTTGGTGCCGACTATTCTGTCATACTAGTGACATCTGCTATATTCTGTCATACTAGTGACATCTGCTATCTTCTGTCATACTAGTGACATGGGCTATCTTCTATCTAGTGACATGGACTATCTTCTGTCATACTAGTGACATGGACTATCTTCTGTCATACTAGTGACATGGACTATCTTCTGTCACACTAATGAAATCTGCTATCTTCTGTCACACTAGTGACATGGGCTATCTTCTGTCATACTAGTGTCATGGGCTATCTTCTGTCATACTAGTGACATCTGCTATCTTTTGTCATACTAGTGACATCTGCTATATTCTGTCACACTAGTGACATGGGCTATCTTCTGCCATACTAGTGACATCGGCTATATTCTGTCATACTAATGACATGGGCTATCTTCTGTCATACTAGTGACATGGGCTATATTTTGTCATACCAATGACATGGGCTGTCTTATGTCATACTTATAACATGGGCTATCTTCTGTAACACTAGTGACATCTGCTATCTTCTGTCATACCAGTGACATCTGTTATCTTCTGTCACACTAGTGACATGGGCTATCTTCTGTAACACTAGTGACATCTGCTATCTTCTGTCATACCAGTGACATCTGCTATCTTCTGTCACATTAGTGACATGGGCTATCTTCTGTAACACTAGTGACATCTGCTATCTTCTGTCACACTAGTGACATCTGTTATCTTCTGTCACATTAGTGACATGGGCTATCTTCTGTCACACCAGTGACATCGGCTATCTTCTGTCACACTAGTGATATGGGCTATCTTCTGTCATACTAGTGACATTGGCTATCTTCTGTAACACTAGTGACATGGGCTATCTTCTGTAACACTAGTGACATCTGCTATCTTCTGTCATACTAGTGACATCTGTTATCTTCTGTAACACTAGTGACATGGGCTATCTTCTGTCACACTAGTTACATCTGCTATCTTCTGTCACATTAGTGACATGGGCTATCTTCTGTCACACTAGTGACATGGGCTATCTTCTGTCATACTAGTGACATTGGCTATCCTGTCATACTACTGACATAAGCTATCTTCTGCCATACAAAACTACAATAGTCTTTGACTGTATTATTCTCTCTGATATTATTTTCTATCAGTAATATTCTGGTATTTGTTACACAGTAAACATTTGTAATACAAACATATAACACATGGAAGGGATTTATTTTTTTCTTTTAGTCAAATTGTACATCAAATACTGGCAGCCACCATATAACTTACAATTTGTTGAGCGAGTCATTTACACACAGTAATTCAAACATTTTCATTTTTTATAAATCTCAGTTTTTATCCAAAAAGCACAAATAGTACAGTCAGTGGTAAAGTATGAAAATATAACTTCATCTTGACAACATCTCAGTTTCTGACATTTGTGCTATCTTCTTTATTTCTATATTCTCTATCTAAAATACTTTTATAAATCTCTAGGACCAAGGCTGACCTTCACATAATTTCTCAAGGTCTTTGAAGTAATATCAGTAGATTTTTAATGGCATATACATAAGAAAAAAATCAGATTCTTGTCAAATGTTATAGAAATCATTCATTAAACATCAAGAAACTGTCAGCAAAACCAAATGATGTGTAAGGCTATGAAACTAGATGCCTTCATGTAGACTAGACCAAGATTTTCACATTTTTGACTGACTGAAACACTGAAATATCAATGTGCATCAGCTAAAGCATATATAAATCACCAATGGGACTACCAACATCCATCAGTTTCACCTTCAAAACACCAAAATTACTGCAAAACTCATCAATCAATCGTCAGCGGTATAATGATGACAGGAAACAAAAAAATAAGAAACAAAGATAAAAAAAAACCATTGAAAAAAATAATACATCTTTGACCTAACCAACAAATAAAAAACTTCACAGCTACTAACAAACAGTAAATATTATATGTCCCAAAGGAATAGATATTTTGAATCTCCTGAAGGCTTAAAAAATTATAAGCTATCCCCAAAATACAAAAGAAATATAGTCCTTTAGTTAAAATTCTGGTATTTACCCGTTAAATACTGAAAATAGATTCCTATTACTATATCTTGTTGCTTTAAAACAATCAGATTCTTAAACATAAAAACTTTGAACATTTTAAAAACTTCTAAGACTAATTTACAGAGTTAATGTTTTTCCTCAGTCAATGAGTTAATAATTTACTTCTTTAATTTGTAGGGTATTGATACAATTTATAACTATTGTACAAAACACTATGGCTTCTATAACATGAATAGTAAAATTAATTCTTGAAGAAATTTATTTTTGTCAAAACTTTTTTCTCCCCTTCCAACAAAATCATTGAGAAGGACTGACCTTCAAGTGAAATTTATTTAGAGTATACGAATGTATCATTCAATTTTTTACTTTCTTCTGCTGCAGAAACACCCATGGTTCAAAGCATTTCTAAAATGTTGCTGCTCAGCAAAATGCGTAAGTTTTGACACATTTTTAAACTTAAATGTCAGATATAGCCAGAACAGATAAGAAAAGCCAACATTTTTAGAGTCATTTTTTTAAACTTACAAGTAGCATATCAGTTCAGTGCTTGCTCTGGATGCAGCTACTGCAGTACATATTTCAGTTGCATGACCAAAATAATCTATCTATGCAAAACATGAAGTAAATATGTCACATAAAAAAACAGGAAAAAATGAATTTGTATCAAAATGCATTTTTGTTTAGCCAATATAAAAATAGAAGACGAATGTGCTTTGTTTCTGGTCTCTAAGGAGGAATAAACACAGACTGTAAATTCTTTTTCCATTCAGTCAGCAATGCTGGAGTTGAATGAATCGCACATCGCAGAAAAAAAAAACTTTGATATTTTTTATACCATTTTGCTTGTGAAAAGATAACAGTTTTAACATTGGAACAAGAAGCTGAACTAGGTGAATGCAAAAGCCATAAAAATCTGTATGTATATATACACAAACTCTGTAAAACAATCAAAGTAAAGAGTGTTATAACTACCTGAGGATGTATAAGATAGCAGTGAAAGTTAAGAAAACAGGTGAATGATGATGAATGTTTATATCTACTGCAGAGATAACTTCCTGTTCTACAGAATACAGAAGAATCTTATCATATCGGTTAAGTCAACGTTTGGTTTGTGTACTGTAGACAAAAACATATCTGTACAAGATGCCTGTAATTACCCCACCTACACTGTACAGATATTATAAGACTCAATCAACTCTTATCCCATACTCAACGTATATTTCTTGGTTTTAGTTTTGAAATCTGAAACAGAAAAACTTTAAAATTAACTCATCAACCCCCTAAAAAACGATGAACACTTCTGTAAATCAATGACTTGGACCAGTTCAAATGTGTCTTTAGGGGTGAATGAGTTAAGAAGGGATCCATCAATTGGTGCACTCCCTCACAGCACATCCTAAAAGGTCAAAAGTAAATCAGTATGACCTTGACATTTCTCCAGGTACTTTAACACTATTAAATATGATAATAATATGTTCAAACATAAATATTCCAGCTACTAAACCATAGGGAAAAAAGAAAAAGTAGTTCAAAACAAAACTATGGGGAGATATTGTGGTTCAAAACAAAATATTCTAGCCACTAAACTATGGAGGAAAAAGACACATTTTGGTCCAAACAATATATTCCAACAACTAAACTATGGAGAGATATTGTGGTTCAAAACAAAATATTCTAGCCACTAAACTATGGAGGAAAAAGACACATTTTGGTCCAAACAATATATTCCAACCACTAAACTATGGGGAGATATTGTGGTTCAAAACAAAATATTCCAGCCACTAAACTATGGAGGAAAAAGACACATTGTGGTCCAAACAATATATTCCAACCACTAAACTATGGGGAGATATTGTGGTTCAAAACAAAATATTTCCACTGACCAAAAAACACTATGTGGTCCAAACAATATATTCCAACCACTAAACTATGAGGAGATATTGTGGTTCAAAACAAAATATTCCAGCCACTGAGGAAAAAGACACAGTGTGGTCCAAATAATATATTCCAACCACTAAACTATGGGGAGATATTGTGGTTCAAAAACAAATATCCATTCTGAGCCAAAAAAACACAGGAGGAAACAATATATTCCAACCACTAAACTATGGGGAGATATTGTGGTTCAAAACAAAATATTCCAGCCACTGAGGAAAAAGACACAGTGTGGTCCAAATAATATATTCCAACCACTAAACTATGGGGAGATATTGTGGTTCAAAACAAAATATTCCAGCCACTGAGGAAAAAGACACATTGTGGTCCAAACAATATATTCCAACCACTAAACTATGGGGACTAAAATTTGAAGAGGCCACCAATACAAACAACACAACATATTAACAGTTTATTCTGGTAAAGAAAACTGGGGCACAAGATAATGTGTTAATATCTATTCTGTCCCAAGTAGAAGTAAAAGTTACATTTCTTCTTATCAGAGCCCTGGGAATCATATACTGTAGAAATGCTATCCATGTCTTATCTTGTAACAGTTAGGTGAAGGATAGACAGATATGTATAGTCTAAGATTTCAGCTACAATTACATTTTTTTCATTTTGATTCAGCTATGATGGCAAAACAATAAAAACTAAAACACTGTTAATAATAAGAGATAAGATTTTGTAAAAGTAATTAATTAAACAATCCCACTGAACAGAGAATGTGTTTTTATTCATTTGGAATTCTGGCTAAGTTCTCTCAATTGTGTAGTATTAAGTAATACAAATGTACATGCACTTGTATTGTACATGTATGTACCGCATATATCACACCTTTTTCTGCCAATTTTGGAAAAATGCCATTGGCAACACAATTTGGAATTTTAATGTTAATTTGTGTCAAATTGGAAAAAATAGTTGCACACATGTAAATTTTATGTAATCTCTTTTTGAAATGCATTTCACTCTGCTATAATTCATTTTAGGCCTACAATACAGTTGAAGTGTGTGCACCCAATTGGGATTTATTTCCATCAAATTGGTGGAAACTTTTGCATTGAGAATGGGGCCTGTGGTAATTGGGTCATGTGGAAACTACAGAAGAGACAAGTACACACTTGTAGATTTCATGAATTTTATAAATCATTTGTCACCAGTACCAAAAGGATTATGGAATTTTGCTTTTAATATTTTGTTTTGTTTTTATGATTTGTAACTGTATGTGTATTTTGCTTATTTCTATATATTTAAATTTCTATTCATTTCACTTTTAAGGGGTGTCTTTCTGAATTCTAAGGTAATAGTGAAAGTAATGCTAGAACTTTCATCAATACTTTTCACCCTCTACACTAATCAATTTCAATAAAAGATAAATATTTGTGACAGTTTGAGGGAGGCAAAGGATGAAAGGAGTAAGTCTGGGATATACTGATAGTCATATTCATAAAACATGGTAAGTGGTATCTCCTATACCCTCTCTTGACCTGACAAGTTTAAATTTTAGGTAATGCAAAATAACAACTCTAAAGATACACTGGCATAAGTAATTGTTCCTACTTGTCACCACATCTAAGTGTATCCAGTTAGGAATGAAACCCATTTCCTGTGAAGCCTGTCATAATCACACAATGAGTAGAGTCATCTATAAGATCACCAATGCATGCCCTGTCAAGTTACAACAATCAGATAATACTTACTTATGATAACTGAGCATCTAGCTTCATTCATAATGAGAAACAAAAACAAACAAGAGCAGAGTATCATAGTGAGGGTTCTAATGATGGCAGGGAATAATCAAGAGCATGACAATCTAAGTGTCATGCCTGATGTGACTCAGTATAAGTATGATAAATATGTAAAGAGAACAAATTAAACAACAGGGAAAACCTAATGTACTAAAGTCAACGGGAGCATATCAGCAGAAAAACACTGAAAGAAGGGCAATAAAGAAGTGTTTGTGAGGTACCATGTTCCCATCAGCAGTCCATGTTCCAAATGGTCCTGGTTCTCACCAAACATTAATCCACGTTCCTAACATCAATCCATGTTCCCAAGATAAGTCCATGTTCCCAACATAAGTACATGTTCCCTACATCAGTCCATGTACCCAACATCAGTACATGTTCCCAACATTAATCCATAATCCCAACATTAGTCCATGTTCCCAACATCAGTCCATGTTCCCAACATAAGTACATGTTCCCAACATCAGTCCATGTTCCCAACATAAGTACATGTTCCCAACATTAATCCATAATCCCAACATTAGTCCATGTTCCAAACATCAGTCCATGTTCCCAAATTCATTCAATGTTCCCAACATCAATGCATGTTCTGTCCATGTTCCAAACATTAGTAACCATGGTCCATGGGACTTCTGATTGGGTTTAAATACAAGTAATTCAACAGTGAAGTGACTCTGTCAAAATGTGTTGTATTTATACAAACCATAATTCCATTAACAAAACTGTGATACAAAAATACCAATGAAAATTGTTCAGGATTTTTGAAATAAAGAAGACAAAACTTACCATATATACCCAATTTTTCCTGGCTACTGTCTTTATCTGTGTTTACATCCGAGAGATCTTCATTTGACCTCTCAAGGGCATCAAGGTCACATGACTGACTGTCAAGGTCATACTGGCCTAATGCCTCCATAACAACATGGATGTTTTTAGACTTTTCAATGATAGCGTTGAGTTTACTCTCTGTTTCATCTTCGAAAATTGACTTGTGATCTGCAAAAAAGAGAAGATATTGAATTGCATTTATTATGCTTGAATGAAATTAGACAATTCTTAGAAAAAACATCAAGTTGTATAACTTTTGTCAAATTCCCTTATGATAATTATCAAATAGATTTTGCTTTAATTACACAATTCTGGTCATATTATTCAATATTTAATTTCAGGTCAGTAAGGCATAAGGCACTGCAGGTCTACTATGATAGGCTAATATGTTTTGGAAAATTTGGGGAAAAGGAGAAATTCATCCAATTAGAGGAAAATATTCATCCATGTTTAGTAGCAAGTGTGATTTTATTGGTAAATATAATTTAACCAAGAAAAAATAATCATTTTCTTAAATAGGTAAACTAGAAAAATTTTGAAGTATCAAGTTTAAAGCTGTCATCGTAACTTTTAAACAAGTTTTGAATTCGAAAAAAAATTAAAATACTTTTGAAACACCCCCGATTTATGATTCCACTGGCAGACATTTTTGATAAATGTTATGAATAGAAATTGGCTCATAGTTCCGCTATAAAAGGCGAGTCCACAGAACAACAGTTATTTCACACCTCAAAGCGAAACAATAGACAGATAACATGTAATCAAAACATACACTGTACTCAAGTCATAAACATTCCGCATTAATTTTTACATAAAAGACTTCAATAAAAATACGTAATAAATAGATTTTATAATTAGTTTTAAATTCATTATATTAGTATCCGTAAAATAATATTTACTTTGAATGTAAATATAAATAAAATCCTACCAGAAATCTGCACCCTTCCGTTATGTTGTTTACATAGTGTCACATATTCTGGTGAACTCAGTAATTAGAGCAGTCGGGTCGCGCAACTTTTGACTAAAGACAAGGTACACCTTCTCATATTTTTACGAAGATGACAAAATTTTTTATTTCGGAAGTGAGGACACTGAATATCATAACAGGTAGTCTGAGCTCACGTTTGTTTATAAATTTACAATTTTCTCATGGGGAATTTTGAATTATGTTTGTTTAAACTAATTAATTACATGCTTGTGAACTGTATATTAGCCGGCAAAATGTCGAAATAGAGTTCACACGTTTGTTCTTTGCGACTGTAGTTAGACAATGAGGACTGATTTAGCAAACTCGCCTTTTATATCAGTTGTGGCGGCTTGTTTCTATTCAGAAAACTGAACAAATATGGCAACCAATGAAAGTAAAACACTTGGGATGTTTCAAAAAACGATATTACTATTTTATTCATTTTAAAGTTGAGATGACAGCTTTAACTGAATGTTACATAAAAATCCTAGTTCAAAACTAACGAGAAAGAAAATGGCCTTAGATGGTATTATTCTGAGCATTTAAAATATATTATACAAACCTGTATTAGAGTTTTTTCTTGGCCAGTTTGTCTGTGACTGTCTTTCAAACACAGAACTTTCCATGTCTAATGCACTGTTCAGAAGATCTTCAAATGACTGTACATCTTCAACTGAAATGTAATCAAATAAATGTAACATGAACACCAAAATACATTAAAACCTGCTTTGGCAACCACCTGGTTACAAAGACTATTTCTTTTGCTGACCCCAATAGTACCATTTGTGTACAGATCAACCTCTATATAAATACCATCTCCCTATAAAGACTGGTTTTCTTATGTCCCTAAGGAGGTCTTTATATACAGGTTTCACTGTAAATTGTAAAAGGGAATTGACCAACAACAACAAAATCAACAATACTGTTTACCAGATAAAAAAGTACCAAAAGTTCAGCTATAAAAGGCTGTAAACCACAGCATAAAAATGACCAAAAGTATGGCAGTATTATGTACATGTAAATGGACAAAATTTCAGATTTCCAATGAGAAAAAAAAGCTGCCAAAACTGCTAAAAACTTTGGCTTTAAGTGGGTCGTTTGCGCCATATCAAACAAATCCTCTCTTTTTTAACCTTATTTTTACAAACATAAAAAGTATAAAGAGCGAAAAAAAATACAAAAATATCATAATCTTGGAGGCTTTACAAATGTGAAAACACTGTATAAGGGGCATAACTCTAAATGCTTTAAATGTCTCCACACATTCTAAAGTATATTCTCTCTTGTTGCATTAATTTTTGCCTGTTTTACCAATAAACATTGAACAGTTAGCAAGTAAATTTCTTTTATCCCAGTTGCTCACATAAATTCAGTGGATTTAGGCATCTAGAAATTTTACACACAGATTTTATGCAAAATTTTATTTCATATATATCAGAGAGATATCACCTGTTGGTTAAAAAAACAAAAGAATGTGTATTATTAGAATTAAAGTTGCCAAACGTAACCCTTGTAACCACAAGTTTTAATCCGCCACCACAAAATTAACTTTTGATAATTTTAGCAAGGATAATCAAGTGTCAAGGAAGCACATGGAATTTGCCATAAATAACACTATTGATTTCATATTCACATAAAAAAGAAATACAGTAAAACTTGCTTTAGCATCCACCTGTGTATAAAGACCACCTGGTCATAAAGAATTTTTGTTCTGTCCCCAATAGTAAAGACTGGTTTTGTTGTGTCTATAAGAGGGTCTTTATATACAAGTTTCACTGTATTATATGTGAAGAGAAAGTGAAGTTTCAAATTGTGTTTTTTTTTGACAATTTCAGCTTCAACAAATATTTGATAATGCATGGTAAAGGCTCTACTAGAGTTTGATCTAGAGGTCAGTTGCATATTAAGATTACTTCACAGAAATACTGTATTGCAATACAGTATCTATTTCATGTCTGAAAAACTATGTTTAAAGGTTGAAATCACAATAAATGTGAGTAATTTTGAGTTCCGAGTTATTTTTTATTGCATTAATTGGTCTAGAGGTGCTTTGACAATGTTGTTGATGATAACTATTTGCTGCTATAAGAACAGTTGAAATCCTAAATACAAATTTTATCAAAATTACAATATGCTGTCTTTTGATACTCCAATGTGGAATTTCTTTCATATCATATTTAGTTTCTTTCTGTGCAAGAGAAGAAATAGAATGACCGGGAAGTCCCTTGTTACTTACCAAGTGGACGGTGGGCAACTGTACTGAATGACTTCTGGTCTTTATCATAGAAACTGATGATACCATACTCTGTTAGTAATGGATGATTGCGGTACTGTACCAAATGACTGTTGAATCTAAACAAAAGAGAAGACAACATTACATGTATAAACTTGATGTATAAATGAATTTTTATACTGCTGAAAAAATGGTAATCCTGCATGGATAAAATTCTGTGGTTAAGCATACAGAATCATGCCATAAGTTTATGAACAAATGCCATTTTCCCATTACTTTCCATGTAAAATTATATTTTCAAAATAGTTTAAAGTGGCTTCATTTTTAAGTCTTTTTTTCTTAAAATTTTCAACAATTATATTTAGATACATACAGATTGACCTCCTAACATTCTTATTTTAATCCGGTTTTTAATTAAGAAGTTACATGCATTTATTCTTGCTAGTTGAAGTGTGCAACCTCATTTCTTTTTTGTTCTTTGTAAATCACTCCAAAGAAAACTTGTTAATAAAATATGTTGTATCTTGAACTTGTATTATCACTGATCATGAAAGGAAATAATATGGTAGATGCTCTAAGAGAATGAAATTTAAAGGAAAATTGGTAAAAAAAAACATACCGAGAAAAACAATTTCAAAACATTATTTTATAGAAAGTATTTGTTATGGAAATTGATGTCTGTTCATAAACTTATGGAACTATACTATAGGGCAGTCATTACATACATTCTATTTCAGCTTTATTTTGGAAATATTTGCTGACAGTATAAGAAACACCATGATACCAGAATTTGAGAGGAAACTTCATGAGTAGTCATGACTTACTTTTTACTCTCTGTTTACAGATATTTCAGTATATGTATTAGAAAATCAGACCTCCTTAAAAAGACCGTCAATATTTCTACAATTTCACATACTGATGGACTTTTGCTGGAACAAATATAAGTAACATTATTTATCATCAATATTATGGAACAGAAAGTAATCATATATATCGTAGTTTGTCTTTCAGAATTTTTAATTTTTAATCATGTTTTACGTCACTTTACAGTCTGTTTTTAATGTTGGAGAAGTGAACCCAGTTACAATTTACCTGGGATGACATTGCCCGCCTTCCACATGTAAACTAGCAAACTTTCTCACAAAATCAGCTGACCAGAAGTGAGAGACTTCATGGTTCAATGTGTGATGTTCTAACCACTTAGCCATGTAAGTTAAAGTCATCATATGTAAAAGCAATAATTTTAAGAAACAACAAAACATATCCCCATCCATGGTTAAATTAAGAGCTTTCATAGCATTCTTCATGTTTATCAAAAATACATTTACATTTCACTACAACATTTTGTTAAATTCAATCAAAAATATGACAAAAACACAAGCAAATTCTTTTAAAGATTTAAAAACAACCAAATGATAAAAAAAAAAATGAATAACAACAAAAAGGAAGGATAAAAATTACTAAACAGTCACCAGATTTTAGAACTGCTCACAACCTTAATAAATACAATCTTTGAATGCATCCCAAACATCACAATGTTGTCACATGTGAATACCTGAACTCTTCTGTAGATAAAAACAACTGAAACAGACAATGACTTATATGTCAGTTGTTGATAATTACAACTAAAACAGATTATGACTTATATGTTAGTTGTTGATAATTACAACTATAACAATGATTTATAAGTCAGTTGTTGATAATTACAACTAAAACAGACAATGACTTATATGTCAGATGTTGATAATTACAACTAAAACAGACAATGACTTATATGTCAGTTGTTGATAATTACAACTAAAACAGACAACTTATATGTCAGTTGTTGATGATTACAACTAAAACAGACAAGGATTTATATGTTAGTTGTTGATGATTACAACTAAAACAGACAATGACTTATATGTCAGTTGTTGATGATTACAACTAAAACAGACAATAACTTATATGTCAGTTGTTGATGATTACAACTAAAACAGATAATGATTTATATGTTAGTTGTTGATAATTACAACTAAAACAGACAATGACTTATATGTCAGATGTAGATAATTACAACTAAAACGGACAATGACTTACATGTCTGTTGTTGATAATTACAACTATAACAGACAATGATTTATATGTCAGTTGTTGATAACTACAACTAAAACAGACAATGGCTTATATGTCAGTTGTTGATAATTACAACTAAAACAGACAATGACTTATATGTCAGTTGTTGATAATTACAACTAAAACAGACAATAACGTATATGTCAGTTGTTGATAATTACAACTAAAACAGACAATAACTTATATGTCAGTTGTTGATAATTACAACTAAAACAGACAATGACTTATATCACAGTTGTTGATAATTACAACTAAAACAGACAATGATTTATGTTAGTTGTTGATAATTACAACTAAAACAGACAATGACTTATATGTTAGTTGTTGATTAACCAACTGAAACAGACGATGACTTATATGTCAGTTGCTGATAATAATAACTGAAACGGAAAATGACTTATATATGTCAGTTGTTGATAAAAACAACTGTAACAGACAATGACTTATGTCAGTTGTTGATAATTACAACTAAAACAGACAATGACTTATATGTCAGTTGTTGGTAATTACAACTAAAACAGACAATAACTTATATGTCAGTTGTTGATAAACCAACTGAAACAGACAATGACTTATATGTGAGTTGCTGATAATAATAACTGAAAAAAAAATGACTTATATATGTCAGTTGTTGATAAAAACAACTGTAACAGACAATGACTTGTATGTGAGTTACTGATAACAGACAATGACTTATGTCAGTTGTTGATAACAGACAATGACTAATGTCAGTTGTTAATAACAATAACTGAAACAGACAATGACATATGTCAGTTGTTAATAACAGACAATGACTTATATGTCAGTTGTTGATAACAGATATTGACATATGTCGGTTGTTGATAACAGACAATGACTTATATGTCAGTTATTGATAACAGACAATGACTGATATATCATTTGTTGATAACGACAACAGAAACAGAAAATGACTTATATATGTCAGTTGTTGATAAAACATCTGGATCAGACAATGACTTATATATGTCAGTTGTTGATAAAACATCTGGATCAGACAATGACTTATATATGTCAGTTGTTGATAAAACATCTGGATCAGACAATGACTTATATATGTCAGTTGTTGATAAAACATCTGGATCAGACAATGACCTATATATGTCAGTTGTTGATAAAACATCTGGATCAGACAATGACTTATATATCAGTTGTTGATAAAAACAACTGAAACAGATAATGATATATGTGTCAGTTGTTGATAAAACAAGTAAAACAGACAATAACCCAAAAGACAGTATCATATTTCTTCAAGTTAAAAACAGAACAGACATAAACATATCTTCTGAAGATGACAACAAGAGGTAAATCATGTATCTTATTATTACTACATGTACAAACTATACATACATCAATATGTCAGGGTATGTATAAAATAGTTTACAAAATAAATAAAAATCACTATATAAAAATACAAGAAAATTTACGGGAATGAATTTTGAAATTTACATGGCACCAAAACTCTTCTCCCCACACTCATGCAATATGTTTCAGAATTGATCCGGTATTCACTGATATTTGGTGACTTAAGTGGTCATATTTTGTTCATTTTATAAGTGTATGTCCTTGATTTGATAGTGTTAGTTTGACCAAAGACATCATAACAACAGCCGTGATGTAGACTAGGTCACAGAATCACTGTCACTACACTCACTGATGGGGACATCTTCACAGATGTGAAAATGATATCTCAACAGGATGTAACATAACAATAAACAAATTGTCAAGAAAAACCTTATACAATAATCAAAAGCTATCTTACCTGACTTATGTAGTCCTAGATTTAGAAACATTAATCAGAACACTAAAAATCTGAATCAATAATGAAGATCTAATCCACAATATCAATACAACTGATATGATAATATATTGTTTGTTGACTTACAGGTTTCTCGCTGACAGATAACGGATATACAGGAAATGAGGGAAGTGGTGATATGTACAGCTTTTTAACTAAATGGAGAGGAAACATGAGTTTGAACAGATATTTGTAGCTGTGTCAAGTAGACTGTATTGACTGAATCTTGATGATGATATATATGCAAGTCCATATAAATCAAGAAACACAGGATATATACAAATAAGAGGAGGTCGACACCTCATTGATATATGATTTTATCAAAGCAATATTTCAATCTTTATATCAATAGAAAATAGTTGTTTTCAGTACTGTGACTGTATAAGGCATTATACTGTATTTCATTTTTAAAACAATTGACTCAATAATACAAATATGTATTTGAGGGGAGCTTTAGATATATATATATATACAATGCAACTTCCAAAAACCAATCCTTCTCTAAACCAATCACTTCCCGATACCGATCATGTTGTCGAAGTCTGAATTTTCCTGTATTTTTTTATTGTAAAAAAAACATCTAAAAAATTATCCCTCTAAATTCCAAACACCAGACAAATTTTCACAGCGAAATCATGTTAATGTACTTAAAATTCCCTCCGAATACCGACCTTATCTGTGGCGACTTCGCTACGCTGTTCAACGGTGACAGAGATCATTAAAACATGCATGATTTCAAGACTGTATATTCCCATGTACAGAAGTAATTTGCCTCAGGTCATTTCGCATTTGTATAACATGCTGTGTTTTGATTGATATTAAAGATAATTATATGGACATTTGAAAAAGGATTTCTATCCGAATTAAACAAATGTACCTTGATTTTTTTAACTGCACAGCACCCTTCTCATTTTCGAACATATGCCTATCAATGCATAATTATAGAAATAATTTTCTGGTAAATGATGACCTAAAACAATTTATAGATCTACCAAGCTGTTGAACAGGTAATACGGGCAGCTAATATTGATTTAGATAAATCAATTAATATTTTATGATGAATTTAAATTTCAAACAATCTAGTTTTAACACATGTTTTTGGAAATGCCGAAAATACTTGCTTACAAGTGTCTGGTAAGAGAGTATCCCGGAAGTGATAAGAATCTAGGTCAAATATTGATTTTTCAAGAGGCAAGCGAGAACAAATGGCACTGCCAACCATGCTTGTTATTTGGTGTTTACATCAACAAACACTACGTCTAAATAATGAAATTCAAATAATTAAGAAAATATGAATTGACAAAAACATTGGTAAGATACCTGAGGTACGAAGGCAAGTATTTCGGTCAACTTCCAAAAACAGAAACCTCCGAAAAACCGGACAGAATTAACGGTCCGAATGAGGATCGGTTTTCGGAAGTTGCACTGTATATATATACACACACACACACACATGCCCATTGACATGGTACATTTTTAAATTTCTGATAAAAAATAAAAATTGAATTTGATAAATAGCCCTCTGACATGGATTAAATATTGGTAAGACTACAAGTGTTAGAAGTTATAATTAATATCAAGAGAAATTGTTATCATTTGAAGGATAACATCCACATCTTCTACATATAGTTTTAATACAGTAAAACATGCTTTAGCTACCACCTGTGTATAAAAACCACCTGGTCACACAAACCGTTGTTTTTTTGCTGTCCCCAATAGTACCATCTTTGTACAAAGCAACCTCTGTGTAAAGACCACCTCCCTATAAAGACTGGTTTTGCTGTTTCCCTAAGGAGGTTATTATATACAAGTTTTACTGTACTATAATACGCCACCTGAATATACAGTGAAATCTGTCTTGAGAGACCTCACTTGTGAGCAATGACCTGTCTTATGAGTACCACATTCTGTAAACAACTCAGTTAGATAATTTATAAAAAACATCTTTTAAGGGATCACCTGTCTTGAGAGAATTTGTTTGAGTGGCAGATGGGGAGGAGTCTCTAGACAGGTTCCACTGAACTGTTTTTGTACATCAATTACAAGTATTAACAGTAGAAAAAAAAACAGAAATACTTTTTTGTAAACACAGCTTATACCCCTTAAACTAACAACAATCATACATTACCTTTATATTGAAATACTTCTAATTAGCAACCATAAACTTACTCCTTTAGAAAATCTGCAAGATGATCGTGGCCATTAGCTTCAGCTAATTCATATGGTAAATATCCATTGCGGTTTTCTAGGTGCAATGCCTCCTGACCGCCTGGTTTGTACAGTAAAAGTGATGCAACTTTAAACAATCCCAGTCTAGCAGCAAAGTGTATAAGTGTTTCTCTTGCTGGCTGTTCAGATGACACTGAAATCAAAATAAGAGCCAAATAATTGGCAAATTTTAACACTGACCTTGACCTTGTATATTAATGTCTAACCAAATGCAACAATTTGAAATCAGAGGTTGATTTATTTTCTTTTCTTTTTTTGTGTGTGGGGGGGGGGGGGGTGAGTGGGATTATAATAATGTTGGTGAATTAACAAGAAAGCTACAAGAAAGCTAATGAATTAGTTACTTTCAAATGAAGACATTGCTACTACATAGTGCTTCTTTGATCATAATTAAAATTTAAATTGCCATTTAACAATGGTAAAATATCTTTCAGAAACAGACATATAAGTGTCCAAATGTGTACATGTGTAATGATACATTTAATTACTAAATGCTGTAGAATCAAAAGATTTAATGAGGGTCAAATTTTCTTATTTTTAAAAATAAAACAAATTTGTTGACATTAAGTTTCTCTGAAAAGAAACATGTTTGTAAAGGAACCTATTATTTTTACTACTTCTATGTGCAATTAATGTAAACATTTTATCATGGTTTTAATTTCATTGATAAATAAAAAAAAAGGAAATAAATGAAATTGAAACCACAACGAAATTTCCTGATTCTACAGTGCTCTACCAAATATCAAGTGAATGTCGGTAGTATGGAAGTCATGATCTTACAGTGTACATGTAAATGCTAAGATTGTACCAGTTAGAGCAATGGATTATCTGTCAATCATTCTATTTATGTAATGGATTGATTCACAGTGATTTACATGTATGACAAAGTGGATGATATATAAATAATCTCTATTGTATATGCATAGTTCAGTGTGTGCTGTCATTATTACATTATGGTCTGTTGTATTTGCATGAATTCAAGAGTGCGCAAATAAGTCTTAAGCAACTAAGAGCGCTAAAATATGAGTGCACTAATTTAAATACACATACAGTATATATAAATGATCATATTAAATGTTCTTTAAATGTATAAAGTAATCAGACATACCAAATAAGTAGACATCATTCACAAAAGTTTTATATAGTTGGCCAAGACTCCATAAGGAATCATATGACAGAGGTCAATTTTCAAACTCAATGACCACTATAGGGAAAAACCTGAAACTGCAGCTATCAGAACACATCTACCAAATTTTTCATTAATTGATGAATTTGTCAAAAGTTTTCCAGAATATCAGGAGACATAACTCCCCCTCATCAATATGACAAAAGACTATGGATTTCTGAGTTAAGTTTCTCCCATTCCTCGGAATGATGAACTCATATATGTTAATACCAGTACAAACAAGACCACATCATTATCTGTTGTCGCAGAGACAGAACAGAAATAAACATACAGACACATTTATTAGATAATTATTATCATGTCTGACATACGGCAACTAATAAGAATGTAAATGTGAAATACATGTATAGATGTACTGGGCATTATATAGTGAAAGTCCTGAATATCTTCACTTTTAGTCAAAACAATCACATCAGATTATATGGCATTAGCCGTATGCATAATGCCATCCCACTGCTTACATTCAATCCAGAAAATTGTTTCCATCAACTCCCAATAAACATCTCTACAGACTTAAAATCTAGAGAAATTGGCTCAATAAACCTCACTATCAATCACTTGTAACCAGTTAGAGAGGATGGCGACAGAAGTCCTTCACATCTAACTCCATTTTCTAATTAAGGATTTGGCACAAATAATTTCTTATTCAATGATACAGATACAGTATAAATCTGGCATCTTTCACACAACTCTCTATCATTAAGCTCAATGAGATGGAGCCATTTTAAGATTTTAACTTAAAGACAACTCACTACCATTTAGAGGTAGTGTCCCACACTCAAGCCTAAGGTCTAGACTAAAATAACCTAGCTCCACTTTGAGTTCCAGATAAAAATATCAGTTAAGGGTGGGATGAATCAATAAGTCCCAACCGAGGCATTAGCCAAGGTTGGAATATTGATTCATACCACCTGAGACTAATATTTCTCTATCTGGAACTCAAATATGGTGTTTGATTATATACCTATATATTTATTTCCTTTCAAACAAATTTGGTAGGATTTATGTGTAACTGATAATTTTAACAATGCAAACTATTAACATGATCCTTGATCCCCATGATTACAAAAAATACAGATGACTTGTATAGGGATCGTTTTGGATCAGCACTTCTAGATAGAATTTTGCAGTACTGATAAAAACGAGTTCAGTCTATTTTGGATGCGAGAATTTGATTACCAGTACCCAGCTGTACTTAAGATTTAAAAAGTGAATGTTACTTTGCAAAAGGCGCAGCATAAAAAGTGAAAAACATGGGTCTTTCAGATGAAACGTTGTGTGTCATGGCATGCATGTTAAAGAAATATCACTAAAATTGTGTCAATCCATAGCAAAGGTGAAGATTAGTGACACTTCATCTACAGCTAGTGAATTATCCATATAAGTAAAATATTCTAAGCAAGAGTAAAACAACATTGAAATAAATAATCTTAATTTGAAACATGTGTGTACTTGCAATTGTGAGATGATCCCTTATTGACCAATCTGCACACATTAAGTGTGTGACAAATTATTCCTACTTTCACATTGAAACTAAGATGTGTTTGTGAAACACAAATGCCCCTGGTTCAAACAAATTTCTATGCTGGCAAATAAAATGGCCCCATCCCACCCCCAGGGACATGTGATGTCAGCGAAGTGCATCCCCAGGAGCATGTGATGTCAGTGAAGTGTGAGCAACCCTTAGATGAACTTACAGTCTAAGTTTGGTTACTGTATCACGTTCCAAACTTGAACTATTGCTCTTTATATGTAAGCGGGACGGAATTACGGACAGACAATGCCCCCGTCAAACCTTTTAGACCAGGGGTATAAAAAAATTGGATTTTAATCCTTCTATACTACAATATGTGTATATTCTATAATTTCATTAATTTGCATCCATTGGATATTATGGCAAAATTATATTGAATCAGATATGTTTACGTTTTCAAACATGACAGGTATTGCCTATAGGAAGTAGGCACCTCAACTTTTTTTTAGATAACCATGTGATTTGAAAACTGTTTACATCAATTATGGTTTTATGACTCTTCCATGAATTAGATTTACACCCACATATTTTTCTTGAAAATTGAAACAAATCGGATATTGCTAGTAACAGGAAACTTTCCCCCTTGAATTGTTTGATGCGATTAAAGTTCAATTTTAGTTATGTTTACCATTTAAAATAACCATATTTAAGTATGGTGGTTATGCACTTTTTGCAGAAAATAGACAAAACTCTACTTTCAATGGAGATCAAATTGGATTATACATACACTTCACTATGATACTAGATAGATCAGGCACACTTTACTTACACTAATGAAAGTCTGAAAGTTCTGGTATCAAGATTACTTCTTCTTACCTGCTGGGGAAGTTGGTCCCAATAAATGCCACCACTCAGGTATGTCCAAATACCTCAAAGCAGCATATAGTCTATCATCTAATGTGTCTAATAGCTCATTAGACAGATCAAAATGTTCTGATCTAATGAGTTCAAGGTCATCCAGAGAGGTCAGGTTGTATACGCTCTCAACAAGAAACTGCGCCATGTAATATGCAGAGTCATGTTGGTACTGGAATGTAGAGGTCTCTAGGATACAAATATCGTCATCACCAGGTAAACTACACACTGTCAGTCGAACACTCTCCGCCCCACCATGAGCTGAAAGACAGATTGATATATAAGCATTACAATCGCTGTCAAAGTAATCAGCTAATAAGTATGTACAGTTACATGATGAATGTGTATTGAAAAACAATTTCCGTTGGCATAAAAATGTCAAATACTGGGACAGGTTCACAAAAATTAATCACCTGTACAGGTAAGCTTCAGGAGTCTCTATTTATACATCAGCTGAAATCCATCTTCAAAATATATAAATTTAGTACATCTGCACTTCTCAAAAAGGTAGTTATCACAAAAGCTTTAATCAATCTGAGCCAAAGATTTTATACTCGTATTCTTTTCTCTATCCTTTAAAAGCTCTTTCACAGAATTTCATCAAATATTATCTGCCTCCTTTTTTTTAATCATAAAATGTTTCTAAATATAGATTAACGGTACTGAAAAATTATCCCAACTTAAAAGACACACAGTGGTGAAAAACAGCTATAGCGTCGTCATCATTATTTCCTTATTCAAACTATATACCTGTACATGTATAATACTCATGCAGACTAATGTCTTATTACAATAATTTCAGTCATTAACCCTGATGTTTTTAGTCATGTAATGATAATCTACTCACCAAGTAGTAACAAGAAATATAAGTACATTGTACACGACATAATATATAAGCGGAAAATAAAATTCTGACCAAATACATAGATCTGTGACAAATCACATTTAAGTTTAACTTAATTTCTACCGTTCACAAATGTGGTACCAAAATGTTTTTATTGTTTCATTGGCAATTTATGTAACATACATCTTTTTTCAGTTACATGATCACAGTAGGTTTTCATTGGTGGGGGAGAAAAGTCAGTTACAATGTATCCAGAAAAAGACCACCATGTAAACTGCCGTACCTTCTCACAAAATCAGCCTAGGTTCCATTGTGACTTATTTCTACCAATCAGAAATGTAGTCATACACTGTACATGTATACATTACAAACTAAACAAATATTTATTGTACATGTACATGTATATACAACACACTTTGCATATACAAGAGCATAGCTGGAATTGAATCCATCCGCTACAACGATCAAGTGCAGTCTGATGATATGGATAGAATATTTGTATGGTTTTGTTTTTATTACATGCCCCTTATTTATCTATATGTATACACAAATTTAAAATTCATTCCGCTTTTAATGACATCATCAAATATTTTGGATGACATGAATGCCATTTAGAAAAGTAGCTCCGGCGAAATTTCCATATCCATCTATGTGAAATACAACATTACGTATTGCACGAGTGTATTAAACTTTGTATTGTAACTGCATGATTACACATGCATATAATAAAAATATATACAACAAGACACAAAGCATATACATTTGTACTTGGATACTTTAGATGGATGACTATGTAGTGCGATATAGTTCATTGCATTTTAAAGCAGGATTCATGACTTCACACTTACTACAAATAAAAGATGATCAATTTCATACCAGGAAAATTAGATTTCACAAAATTTATAGCACTTGCATTACAATCAAGTTAAAGGAAAAGTCCAATTTTAAACACCATACATTGCAGGCATGTTGGCTGTTCAAGCAGAAAATTGAAATTTGCTCATTTTACATGATAAATGAACTTACACACATTTTAATACTATGAATGATGAACTGATGCTGTCAGAGTATAAAGCAATAATTTGTCAAACTTTATTGCACCAAAATAAACACTTAAATTACATAACATCATGATACTTCTATCAGTGGTTGTAAATAGGTTGACAAAGTTTACTCATATCTATCTGATATATATATATGGATATCTTAAATATCTTCATTGATAAAATAAGACTGATGGAGACTGAGCTCCTATTAGAAATTATAATCTATTTTTAAAATGAAGTTATCATAAGTCTATACTTATAATCATTCAACTAAATCTAAGGAGATGAAATAGACAATGTGAAATGAGCTGAAAAATAAATGGACAACTGGCAGTTCCTACTACAGTTCTTCATTGACTGCTATAAGCTGAATACTACAAGGACAGAAATATGATTTCAGAAATATCCATCTGGAAAAAAACTTGTACACAAGTAGACTTGACATATAAAAATCATAGACTTATCAGAAAGAATTATAGACCCATCAGAAAAGACTCACGGTCTCATCAGGAAAGACTCATAGACTTTCCAGAAAAGCTCAAGATGCTCACCAGAAGAGATGCAAAGGTACATCACTGAAGGATCATGGATTCATCAGGAAAGAATTATAGTTTCATCAGAAAGACTCATAGATTCCCCAGGAAAGAAATCACAGGCTCCCCAGGGAAAGAACCATGAATTAATCATTCACATAAATGTAAACATCATTAACTTGAAAAAAAATATGATCTATTATAAAATATCATAACATGTCATGTGACCCACATCACTTTGTTCCAACTTGTTTTTATCATTTTCTGTTTACAACATTTGATTATATATTTTTTTCATAAATCATACACAACTATACTGTACTGTGTACCATACTACCAACTTGTTTTTATCATTTTCTGTTTAAGACATCACATTATATTTAATTTTTCATAAATTATACACATCTATACTGTACTGCATACCAACTTGTTTTTATCATTTTCTGTTTAAGACATCACATTATATTTAATTTGTCATAAATCATACACAACTATACTGTATTGTGTACCATACTACCAACTTGTTTTTATCATTTTCTGTTTACAACATCACATTATATTTTATTTGTCATAAATTATACACAACTATACTGTAATCAACTTAAAAGACTGAGTTTGGATACCGGTACATGTTCAAAATAGCCAAAATGAATAAATTCCAATACCTTCACAAGAATATTAGAAAGAAGCGAAAACATCCATTGTTAGCTATAACTACATGTACATGTAACTTTGCTACAGCAACAGGAAAAACATTTGATAGAAATATTTTATCAAATCAGTTATACTGCTACCAAATCTAAAATTTGTTGAGATTGAAATGTGTTTATGTAGAAAACAACTACATGTACATTGTACATGTAGTACATGTATATATATATTCATCAAAATATCATGTTGAAGTAGCAGTGATACATACAAAGATGAATAACTCTGGTATAACAATGAAATGTTACTACAAGTACTGTTACTGTAGATGTAGGAAATGTCATAAGAGTATATAAGACTTAATTTAAAGGGCTTCAGGAAGTGCAAAAATAAATCTGTTATGTTTATTTACACAAGATAAAGATGATTTACAATGTCTGGCTTATGTAAATCAACAAGTATACTGAAATCAATAACTAACAGGATCAGTGTTCATAAAGCAAGGACTAATAAGAGTTATGTCCCTTAAACATAAAGCAGGTACTACATGTACATGTACATCATATATGTATGTAGTATGAAAGAGAGAGAGGGAGAGAGAGGGAGAGAGAGGGAGAGAGAGGGAGAGATGAGAGAGAGAAAAGGAGAGATAGAGAGAGACAGAGAGAGAGAGAGAGAGAGAGAGAGAGAGAGAGAGAGAGAAAGAACACACAGACACAAATATACACACACATATGCACACACAGACACACCTACACTTGTCACTACTTACTAAAAAATAGCAAATTATCTTATGTACCAATCCATGTACTTACTAATCATGAGTTAAACTACACTGTATTATTATACAGTAGAACGTCAAAGTTCAAGTGACCACCTAGAAAAGTTCAAAACATCTGGACTTTCACAGGTTCTATGAGGTTTATATATGACTGCTTCCAAACCATTTAAGAAATAAACAGTCATTATGATTGATAATTAGAGCTAGATTTAAGATTATAATAGAGCAATTTTGTACAGGTAACTTTTGACTTTGAATTACACGTAGAAATTTTCGTTGTTTTTATAGAAATGAGCCCAAAAAATTATTTGAAACATCATGAGATTGGACTCATAAAAGGTTCGAATTATAAAATGCTTAGAAGTAGCATTTAATAACAAAATTATTCGGGACTTTGTGAATAGTTTGAAAAATCGAGAAATTTGACTCACTACATGAAGTTCGACTCATCGCAGTTCTACTGTATTTATAACAAAAGACAAGGCACTAAATTCATTTGAAAAACATTTAACCTTGCAGTTCTACAGGAAACTAAAACTTTCATCTTAATACAAGATTCTACAGCTCTAGAGTACCTTGTACACTACATGTAACTACACCGGCACATGTACATATATCTAAAATAAATGTCTTGTGTAAGTCACTCTATGTATTTTTTACATAGATAAATGTATCCTACACCTAGTGAACATTGATACCAAAAATCTAAACAAGCTCTTGCTGAACACCTCCTATCTTCATCTGTTTTATATCACATAAAACTCTCCCTTAGTTTTGAGTACACAAGATTAAGAAATAAAAGTTCCATTTGTGTGTTTTAAATATATCAACAAGAGATATAAATTTTACTTTTATGTTTATCAATTCTTTGGTCTATTACCATGAAAGTGTAAGCTAACACCTGTCTGCTAGAAATTATACAGCTCTATGTACCAATATCTAAAATACAATATCTTTTTACATTGTATACCTACACTCTTTTACTTTTACTCATTCACCCCTAAAGACACATTAGGACTGGTCTAAGTCTGGCTTTACAAAAGAGTCCATTGTTTTTCAAGGTTGATGACTTAAACAGGAAGCAATAGAGTCATAATGACATTGTACATGTAGTCACAACTTGCTGGCTTAGACTAGTTATAGATATACAAGTGTGTATGTGTATATATATATATATATATATATATATATATATATATATATATATATATATATATACACACACACACACAATGCACATACATGTACACACATGTATATGTAGTCACAACTTGCTGGCTTAGACTAGTTATAGATATACAAGTGTATATATACATGTATATACACACACACACACACAAACACACATGTACATGTAGTCACAACTTGCTGGCTTAGACTAGTTATAGATATACAAGTGTGTGTGTGTATATATATATATATATATATATATATATATATATATATATATACACACACACACACACACACACACATACACACATGTACATGTAGTCACAACTTGCTGGCTTAGACTAGTTATATATATACAAGTGTATATATACATGTATATATACACACACACACACATACACACATGTACATTGTACTCTTGCAGCGATTTTCCAAAAAGTTAAAGCTTGACATACAATATATGAACATGTACATGTAATAGATGATTAGAATTTGAATTTTGAGTTGTGTTTCACGCCACACTCAACAATTTTTGGTTATAAGGTGACATCATTTTTATTGGGAGGAGAGAATCAGTATACAGTGTAGCCAGGAAGAGATTACCATCATTCTACAACTAAACTGGCAAGCTTTCTCACAAAAATCAGGTTAGGTTCCAGCGGGACTCGAACCTCCGCTGACCAGAAGTTAGAGACTTTACGGTTCAAAGTACAATGCTCTGAACACTCAGCCATGGAGGCATGAGGACAAGTAGATAGGAGTTGGTACTGTCCCCAGTGACGACTAATATTTTATAGGATCTTAATTTTTAGCCTCTAGTTTCCATGAACATGACAATTTCAAAATTCTTTATTTCCATTTTAATTAACTATAGATCCCATATCAGAGAAATAGAATAGTTAGTCAGAATGGTTCCATGAACTTTTATACAAAAAAAAAAAAAATCCGGAAAAGCTAAAGGTGTCTCTTGACAAGTGGTTTCCAAAATCACTCGTCCCATAGAACGGGCGATTTTTCAATTTTTTTTCTCGCCCTGAGATAGTTAGAAATAGAAGAAAAAGAGTAAAATCATGCTGTGATTCATTTTTAAATCTGTACTGGTATATTTCATTGTATTGTGACAAAAACTAGTGTTATACAATTAATGTAGTTTAGTGAAAGACTCTGTATTTAGACTTAAATCTACATTTATCATGTTTTTGTACTGTATTATGAGGTCAACATAACTGCCCTGATATTACAGCTTTTCTACAGAAACCTTTACACCAATGGCTCCATAGAACTAAGCAGTACTGTCATTATCTATATATAAAAGAATATATCCTTCACAAACAAAATATTGTTCAATCACATTAACTTATTTATGTACGAGACAGATTGGAACAGGGGAATTAATTGTTCTGACTTGCCACTCTGTATTGGTTAAATGTTAACATAAAGAAGTGGATTAGTCTTTGTGTTACTTACATAACAGCTATTAATCCCTTTCAGTGAATACAAGGGCAGTACACTATAGCTAACAGTTACTACAATACTTAGGAAAATCCTAAAGCTATGTAGTGGAATCTGTATTGAGAGATTACTGTTTTGAAAGACCATCTGTCTTTTGAGGCCAAATTTTCAAAACCATTCAGTTAAACATAATCTGTACATGTAAATAAAACCTCTTTTCAGAGACCACATTTCAAGGTCAGAGAGGGTGGTACATGTATCTCAATGCAAGTTCCACTATACCTCTAGAAGCTTAATGTTGGCCCAAAAAAGAGCAATAGAAAGATATCAATTATTTGTGAAAACTATACAGTGGATTAGTCTTGACACTACTGTCTTGAAATACCATCTGTATCTCAATATACATATACATGTATATCTTATTCAGAAATCCCAATGTTAGATAACTATTGGATATCTTCATTTTTTTTCTAATTTTCAATAAATCTGGCCTCTGTGACTAGCTATACTGTTACATGTACTTATGTCTATAACAGCAGTATTTCTGTTTTGGTTCTTTTTCCCTCTTTCAGGAGAGAGCTGATTTATCAGCAGACTAACATATATTATTTTGGTTCTTTCCACTCTGTCTGGAGTGAGCTTATTAAAGTATACAGTCAGTACAAAACACTGACATAAGCACTGCAAGCACTAATTTATGATTGTATGAAACACACGATCACCTTCAACTGTGATAAATGTTAAAGAAAAACACTTTAATAAGAAAACTTACAGAATATTTCATACTTATCAGCTAATTTATATCTACTATGTAAATAAAATTAGGGTTAAAAACAGAGACTTGATGCATGTGCTGAGTAAGAGAGAGGAAGAAAAGGCTGAGAGATATACATAGAAAGACGCAGCAAAAAGAGTCAAATCTCAAAATCTGAGAGTCAAACATGATTCACCATCGTAAAAAGAGTGATTTGTAGATCTGTTCAGACAGATTGATTTAACAGCTGTTTATAAATATCAAAATGACAGGAAATTGAAAACTTTGTACTCAACATCTCATATTTTCCCCATTTTTGCTCTTCAAATTAAAAGGATAGGTTTGTAACTCTGGTTTTCTCAAGACTCCTATTTCATGCAAATAATCAGACAGACATCCCACATGTTGAGTTTCTTATATACAAATGTATCAATCAATGGCACCAAATAAACAGTGATCAATTACTACAGAAGCACATATTTACTGTATGACAAGCTATATAAGATTTTCAAGTATATGAACTGATAATAAACAACACATTTTGAACAGGAAAAATGTTTGTAAAGTATTTGTGGAAAGTATTATCACAAAGTTATCTTGATAAAACAATTCAAGCTGTTTTCATTTCCACTTACAATTTATGGCTTTTATTTCAACAACACCTTATCAAAGCATTTATTTTCTAGAACAAAAACTACAACAAATATTACTCTTAAGCTGCTACGATAGTTAAATGAAAAAAAGTATCTTATGAAATAAAGAAGATGTTCATGTATAAACTGGGTCCACAAGAATATTTTAGATACCAGTAAGTAACTGAAATGTTTGCCGATTAACTAAGGCTAACTAGAAATTGTTTTTGTAACATGTCTCCCCTTCTGTCCATAGATGCACTATGACCATGAACTTGAAGGTATGAGCCAGGGTCAAGGTCATGACACATCATTACCAGTAGGTGATAACCAAAAACATATTAAAGATATGCATTTCAAGCAAGTGTTGGTAAGTTACAGCCCAGACAAGATTTTGAGATCATGGTTCACTCTGATCTTAAAGTTGAAAAAAGACCATGGTAAAAGTCATAACAAACCTTTAGGTCATGGCCAATAATGTAAATGTAAATATTTCTGCATGTTGTTTTAATTTTGGGATTTCCTTATGTAAACCATACATGTGAGATTTTACATGCAAAGGCAGAACTTACTGTGACCAGTCATGTATGTATTTAAAAACGATAATTCTTAGCTCAACTGTGGGACTGCTAAGCATTGAGGGGGGCTGGGGGGTGGGAGGGGAGGGGGGGTTAAGGGGTAATTTATGCTTATCATGGCACATCTTTATAAAGACAATACATGTATTTCTTTAATCTTAATTATGTTCCCTGTTATCAAAAGCAAATATCTATACTTTTCATGAAAAAGAAACTGATCTAAGTTATAAATTTTTACGCAATGTTAACATATTTGCTCAATACAAAATTAAATCATCTTGTGTTAATGATTTTCCTAAAGGTAAGCCAGCACATCATCTATAATTGATTTGTCTTTCAACAGAATGCAAATAAACCTAATTCCTGTGTAACCACATATTTTTATAATATACTAAATGAAGATGAATAAAGTACTGCAACAAGATACACAAGAACCTGCATACAAATAAAATAATGGAGTTACTTTTGTATCAAACTGTCAGATTCCATATACCTGTTTGATTTCAGAAGCAGCATTTACATTTGATTTTAAAAACCCTCACACCTTCAAACAAGCATAAGGATCTCATTGACCTCCCGTAGTGTAAATAACACCCTACACCTGACCCCAGCAACGATTACCTGTCTATGTTTCATGTCTACCTTGAATCAATATTTACAGATGATAAGATTCTACCTGTCATGTTGACTTTTTCATTCTGTATGGAGTGGTGTTTTTCAACAAGTACATATAAAATTTGAAAACTAACTGTCAGAGTAATACATACAAGTGTATAACAGCTGATATACACAGGGCTTAAAGCAGCTGTGTATGTGGCCAAGTGTACACAGGGCTTAAAGCAGTTATGTATGTGGCCAAGTGGCTACATTATCTTACATAATGACCCAAAGTTAATATATTACAGTTTAACAGACATTAAGCTAAGTTTGCAAAGTTAAGCTCTATGTGTGAAAGTTTTGTCCTTGTTGTCATAGCCAGACTTTTCCCCTCTATCAATGTAAGGTACATTATACATGTACATGTATACAGTACAGGACTTTTTTCCTCCATATCTATAGCCGATATTGGGTGATATTCCCTTTTGCAAATCATATCATTTTCCCAAAATTCCCAATCATGAACATAACATATCATCTTTTCATTATTTCCCATTGTTATTCTGATATTTTCAAATATTTGTGGTTTTTTTTGAAAGTTTAAATATGGAAGGTTGACAATAAAACAGATAAAAAAATAGCAAAATAAATGAAATGCCATATTTAAAAAATTCCCAAATTTGAGCCAAAATACTATGGAATTCCTAATTCCAGCGCCATGTGCTGTGTTCCCAAAAGAATGGCAAAAAAAAGCCCTGTAGTAGAACCTGTCTTGAGATATCACTGTCATGAAAGACCATCTGTCTTTTAAGACCACATTTTCAAAACCAGTCAGGTTAATACATCCGTAAATAAAACCTTTTTAAGGGTCTTGAGAATACATTGCAGTGGTGGAAGTGGAGGTCTGTCAAGGCAGGTTCCACTGTACATGTTACCACACTTCACAGATAAAGATGAATTTGAGCCTCATTGTGACTTATCATAAAACTATTGCAGAGGTTGGCACAGGAGAAATAATTGGCAAATAGATAAAAGAACAAGATGTGTTTGTGAAACTCAAATTCCCCCCAGTCCTAACTTTATATGTAAGTGGGACGGAATTTTAGACAGACACACAGACAAACAGACAGAGGATCCAAACACTATTTGCCCCCCCCCCCCACCCCCCTGGACCTTTCAGGTCGGGACATAAAAACTTGTCAGACTGTACATTATTAAATGTGTAATCTGACAGCAACCTCTCTGTACCTACAATGTATCTAACAGTCAAGACCATGTCCAGACATCAACGTCCAAATCATTAGTAATAATGAACATGTCCTCCTCAGTTGTGGTTCAACAAGTTCTTACTATAATTTAAACTCTGTAAATGAAATGATCGTAAAAACAGTTTAAATGTACTTGAAATGACCTCATAATCTGTTTACATTTCTACTGTCAAATTGTAAAAGAAAATAATGATATGCACCATTGTGGTAATTCTGATTAAATTCTTGAACTATGAAGCATATAATTCATGTGCAAATATCACAGGTTTTTTTTCTTATTTTGTTTCTTTAAAATGCATATACATTGTAGATGACGAACAAAGTTGTGTACAAATGCCTTACTCACAATCTAGATATGATCACAACCTACCCTAGGCTACACTTTCATTATTAAAGCACTAGATAAATATTTCAAAAATAACCTGAAATTTAAATTCTTTATTTCAATATTGAGGTTATTTTTGTTTTCTGATATCCAAACCAACGATTGTTAGTCAGACAAGTTATATACAAATCAGTTCAGTTGGACAGAATTTTCTGGGAGACATTTCCTGCGAATTAAGTAACAATGTCAAACAACACATTGACATCAATACTGTGGTCAGATTATAAAACTTAGATTTGTAAAACCTAGTATGTTTCTCATACCTCATTATATCAAAAATGTGGTCAACAGGGGGCCAATATGGGTTTATTGTTGTGAAACTATTTAAAAAATAAAAAAGAAATACATATAAAAAATAACAAATTAAAAGTCCATCTGAAACTGTAAAAACAGCATGAACAATTTGTTTAATGACTTGCGACCACAGTACAACATAGCGAGTTACACATTCTTTCCTTTTGTACCAGCTAACACAATTTCTTTCCTTATACATGTACACAGAAAAAGCAGCTTCTACAGTCTATCCCCTAACAGATTCAAAAACCATATAAAGATGTCCTATAGTCATGGTAGCTCTAGTGGTTCAACAACTTTTATGAAATCATTTTGATTATTTTACTCTTGAAAACTTACAGCAAAATATAAAAATGAGTATACCAAATCTGAGTACAGTAGAGCCTGTCTTGAGAGACCACTTGTCGTTTGAAACAATATTTTGAGAACCACTTCGTTAAATCTGTAAATAAAACCTCCTTTTAAGCACCACCTGCCTTGTAGGACCATATTTTGATGGCAGAAATGGCAGATCCCACTGCAAATTAACTTTTCATTTTTGATGCCACAAACTCCATGGGATCTCTACACACATGAGGGACATGTAAATCTGTTACATGTACATGTATGTTGGACTTCTTTGAGAGAGAGTTTTATAAAAGTATTTTATTTTGTAAACTAATTATTCAAAATGAACAATGGCTGGTACCAGAGGAAAACCAAGGGTAACAGTGAACAGTGAAGTTCAAGGTAGAAGAGTAAAGGTTAGAGCATGTCTGATTGTTATATCTTAGTGTGGTATCATGTTATGAATGAGGATACATCTTTGTGTACTGGCATATGAGGAACTTTGATTATACTTGATATGATTGCAGCCTAGATTAACACTGAGCCACTAGGAGATTGCTTAGGGTAAAGTAAATATAATGTAAAAAAGTTAAAACTTTTAGTTACAACGACTGACAAACAATTTATGTCAAGTTATATTAATGTCTCTCGTTGGCCCTGATGCTGGTGTGCGGGGGTCCTTGTTGTGGGAGGAAACTGGAGTAGAAGGAGAAAACCCCCGTGTCCGACTTGGAGACCATCCTGCCATCTCACATACTCCCCTGTCCAATCCAAGGATCGAATCTGGTTTGCATTGGTGAGAAGCAAGTGTGCTAACCACTGCCCTACTCAGACATAAACATAGTGTACTGACCTGGTATCACAGATGAAAAAGAGGCACTTGGACCATCTCTATGAGCTAATGTAATATGTCGTTGACATGTGCCTTCAAATACGCAGTAAACTGGACACTCTTCAGGTACTTCAACTTCTAAACGAAAGTTTAGTGTCCCTCCACCCTGAAAAATAGTTCACAAAACATTATCATCATCATGTTAATGCAGTTGCTGTATATAGTGGAACCTTGTCTAAAGACCACCACGCTTAAGAGACCACCTTATATTTCAGACGATAAATTTACAGTATCTTAATAAATATTTAATAACTATAGAACCTCACTAATCAGACCACTTTGAGTCCGTCAGTTATACGTGAAACTATAAATACATGTACATGGATAGTACGCTACATTGTATCTCTAACAAGTATCTGTTTGATGTACACCAACCAGTACTTAAGAAGAGGGCTTTTTGTAATTTTTTTTTTCATTTTATGTTATTTGGGCAAAACATAAGATTTCTGATAAATAATAAAAATAATAAGATGCTTTATATATTTGTTGACTTTTCAGAGGGTCAGTCATCAAATAAAACTTTTATTCTCGATCTATATGTATGATCTACAAGTAACTATTGATTAATTTTGTAAATTATAAAAAGACATCAAAACTTACATGTACATGTATGTTTAATTTTTGATATTATTATAACTTATTATACATTTTATGTAACAAATCTAAAGGCTAGGGGAAAAACCATAAAATATGAACAGCCATTATCAGACCTTCCAAAAGAGAATAAGTCATTCACATGTTAACCATTGACAACATCATACATGCACTACAGGGATTTTACAGCCATATCATAGGGGAGCTGAAATAAGGCTCCATTCCCAATGCAAAAAATATATCTCATCTCAATTTGCCATCAAACTTTCCCAAAGTCAAATGACAATAAATTTAAAGATATTCTTATATTTTCAAACAGTTTTGTGTGTTTTAGATTTCTCAATTTGAATAAAATGTTGCAAAAATTCCCTATTCAAAAGGCCCAGTCTGGGCAGGCCCCATTCCAAAAAGAGTGTGAGAAAATCTCTGTACTAGTATGTGTATACGGTGATATTTCTTGACAATTACATTTATATCACACATGTAATTGTATGTATACACAGTGATATTTCTTGACAATTATATTTATATCACACATGTAATAGTATGTATACAGTCATATTTACTTACAATATATCATAAATGTACTAGTACATGTATGTACACAATGATTTTTCAAGTCCCTTTTCACACATGCCCCCAGCCTCTTTTAAACATATTTACACCTGCCTCTGGCCTATTTTAAACATACATTGGATTTACACCTGCCTCTGGCCTCTTTTAAACATATTTACACCCGCCTCTGGCCTCTTTTAAATGTTACTCAGCAGTATCCCTATAAAACTACAGTTGTTATATCTACTTCACAACTTACAGCTTCCTTAACAACTTATCTTTAATAAAACACATGATTCAGCATTCATCAATATTTCATTGAAGTATGTGGTATAAGTTATACAACTTCATTTTACCACAAAATTAGCTGAGCATTTCAGTATGTTTTCCTACAGTATGTAGATTTTAGCTTTAAACATTTTTTTTAACTTATTGATGATTTGCAATGTATATGATAAACTTGGGAAAAAACTCAAGGAAACCAAAAGGCCTCAACTAATTACACAACAAGAATTATAAGAATATAATATACATGTAGTTAGCTGGTGGCAGTACTGTAACACAGATATTGAAATTCTGTCTTATAAGTAGGTGCTAGTCAAATGATGTTACATGTACTTAGGTCAGTAGGCCAAAGATTATGGTACATTTGTATCATCTGAAAGGGCTGATCATAAAGACTGCACATGTGAAATATTAAAGATGTATACTGGAAACTTATATTTCACAATAGCCCAGTTTTGTTTACATACAACACTGTAGCCACTAGCCACCCTCGATATTGAGCTAAAAATGACATCACCATAGAAACAGATCCATTGTACATCCTATATCAACCTACATGTGTACATAAAAAATCATAACAAAAATAACTTCAAATAAAGCAGTAATCTGGGTCATGATTTCTTGCTCTGTTTGAGTCCTTTCAAAATCATCATAATCATAAACTGTAATCTACCATGAAATCTTGCATCAGTACATAAGAGTAGAATGTACCTGAAAAAACGTAGTGAGTTTTATTACCCATGGCTTTTAAAACTTTGGTGTAGTAGACTTTTTATCTTATATAAAATTGTATATCTAATAAGTTGTGCAAAATTTTCACTAAAACAATCAAAATCAATGCTAACCCAGGGATTTTGCACATCGTCTTGAGAATTGGACCTGGACCTTTTGTCTTGAATTGGAAATTTTAGCAACATGTTATTGAAAAAGACAAACAAATGTGTTTGAAAGTACAAGAACTTCTTCTAATCCATTGTGATTTGATTTCCATTGGGCAATTTTGACTGCAATTTGGGGAAAAAATGCATTTCTTTATTGGGAATTGGGCCCTATTTTTACCCCCTTCAGTAGGGTGGAAAATCACTGTAACCCCAATTAAGTGCCCTATGAGTATGAGATATATACTTACATAGACAGGTGCTGCTGTAGGATCAAACGCCATTCCTGTGCAGCATTCCTCTGAAATTGATCAATTATAAAGAAATAATAAATATCTGACTGTATTTCAAATTTCTGTACTACATGTACAACGTAATAGAATGTATGCAGTGTCCTCAATAAGTGGTGGAAGCAGGTTTATCAACCGCCTATTGTACAGAGTTTGATGGCTATGAGATTTCTTGTTTTTACTTGTAGTGTACTAAAATATCAATTCTGTTTTCCCCTATTTCAAGGTTTCCCCCCTCTATCAAAACACTTATTGAGAACATTGGTATGTATACCCTACTTTCATCAATACTATTCCTTTGTTTGTCTGTTTTGTAAATTTTATAATCTGTTGACTATTGTAATTATATACCAGTTTCAATAATACCTATGATAATATTTTTTTTTCAATAATTTAATCATTTCCAATAAAACATCACTACACTGTATACAATGTACATTTCACAGTTATGTGACAAGATAATGTGCCATTGTACATACTCAGTCTTGTAACTATACATCTAGACTGTACAAATACATTTATTACACAAACACTTTTCAAATTCAAGAGTGAGGATGCATTACATGTAGAAGCATAGTTTTGGCACAAGTTCTACTACAATAAAAGCTGTATTTACAAAATGTAAATTATATGATTTTTTGTCAACTAATCTCCACTCACTGACAACCACACAAACAAGTTTTATCTGGTTAAGAGATCTTGCAAATGTGGACATACATGTATCTATTGAAACCTTAATGACATAACAAACTTAGCCTACATGTACATTTACATTTGTATGTTAACCCTTTCACCTCTAAATATCTAATGGTATGCTCTTTTCCATTGTGATAGACCAGTCGATTATAGATTGTAGGGTTAAGCAATTCAATGTTCTTAGCCAAACAACAAAATACTTTTATAGACATTAAAATAAATCTTTGCAATTGCAATTTCTCTCCTGATAAAGATCCTAAGGAACTGCTACATGTACATGTACATGTATTTTATTTTCAATTTATTTCATTTCATATTTATTGTTGTATTATTATAATTATTATAATATTTTGATTATTATTTTTTCATTTTTTCTATTTTTTTGGTGGGAGGGGCCTTATACAATAAAAGTACTGCTGAGCTAGTTAATGGCCACAGTTTATATATGTATCTTAATCCTCAAACTGAAACTTATCTAACTGCATTAGAAACTTCAAAAGAGAATCAATATTTTATTCAAATAATCAAAATAAATAGGCCTTGCTGTCACATAAATCTGTCTACTTAAACCAGTGTACAACAAATGTACAATTTACCTTCCTGTGGCCCATCATTGATCATGTTTCATTATTTACATGCAGATTAAGTGACTTAGCACTATTTGTACCTGACTATTATTAATGTATATTTAAACTATATACAGGTCCCAGTACCACACTGTAAAGACACCTCACTGTAAATGTTCTGTAAATGTTATGTAATTCATGTAGTCTTAGACAGTAAATATGTACCAACATTAGTAGAACATACAGGTACTAGTCACAAATGAACTGACATTACTGTCTCATATATTATCAGTAGAACATTACAGGTACTAGTCACAAAGGAACTGACATTACTTTCTCATATATTTCTTGGGTCTCTATGACTGAGTATTAATACAGAGCATTGCACTTTAAACCTACAAGTATTTCACCTCTGACCAGCACAGGTTCAAATCATGCTAAAACCTAGGTAGACATGCCAATTCAAGGCAGACAAAATTATGATCTAAATGGCAAACAGCAGTGCCTGTCACCATAAAATGTGAAAATTACTTAAGTCTAAAAATTTTACTCAACTTTGTCTACAAATGTAATTCTGAAATTTGATTGGCTGAGCTGGCCAATTTGCAAATGTTCTCAGACATGAGATGTTTCAAGCCACATACATTTTGTACATGTACATGTAGTTAAGAATTGATTTATCTTAAATTCAGCTTCATTCATATATCATATACATGTTGTCATGTGTACATATAAATGTTTGTTCACTGCTTGCAGTGGTCGAGTGGTAGAGCATCTGATTTGCAAACAGAAGATCCCAGGTTCGATTCCCGGACTGGGTCATACGAAATACTTAAAAAATGATAGTGACTGTTCTTTCACCAAGCGCTTGGCATACAAAGTGAATGTCACAAGTCTAATGTCCCGTGTTGCAGAAGGCGTGGCACATAACAGAACCCTCACTGCATTGGCATCAGAACATTTTAAGCACTGGCCAAACTTTGTAGCACTTCACCTAAAGCTGGTGATATCTTAATATAAGTGAAATTTCTTGACGGGATATAAAACAAATAACAGTTAATGTTAGTTATAGTTTTAGGCCAGTTTCAATGATATTGCAGTTACCAGTACATGTACATACTGTGGATTACACAAATGTTACTGACATTAGAGATGATAAAACAAATATCAGAAGCTGTATGATTTATAGACATATTTCATATTAATGTTTACAAATATAAAAATTGGTCACATTCCTCAGTAGTCACAGCTGTGTAACATATAATTTGCCAAAGTGTTTAGAATTAATGTATTTCAAGTAAAGAATCAACATACCTTAATTTCTAGCAGGGCTCATGTACATATTTTTATATATACATGTAAATGTACATATGTGTCTTCATATGTAATGCACATGTATTTATGTACATATGTATAGAAATTCTCATATACTATTCAAAATGAATTATGTAAACATAAAATGAACAGTTAATAAATAATCATCAGATAATATGTCAACTGTTTACTTCACACAAAAATTCTGTTTAAGCTTTTTTGTTCAGCTACATGCATACATGTATGTACAAAATTTGTTAGAACTAATGGGTAATTGAATTTATGGAAATTATTTCCTGATTTCAATATTAATATATATACCATAAGGTTCTATATGTACATAACTAATAAACAATTAGTAATCAATTCTTGATTAAATGATTAATTATATGCATTTGGTAAATAAATCAAATTTGTCAATACATTATTAAATCAATTATTTTTTTTTTCATTTACTTCATATATCATATATTCCTCAAACTAAAATTCATACTAAAACTACATTTTGTACGACACCTTTCCAAAATCATCCGTTACGAGATATTTATTTGGAATATAGTAATCAAAGCATAAAGAACTCACTACAGAACTAAAACTGTTTTCGATTCAAAACATTTTGACTTCCATAGTAAATGACTATTGATACTGAAGCAGTGTGTCATATATATAATGGGGATTGGACAAACCAATATCATGGAATACAGTGTGTTGGAAATACTGGATATATACGAAGTACGTTGTACATACTGGAATCAATGTATATTCAAAGTACCAAAACATAGATAACAGATACAAACAAACTAGTATACAGTGAAACCTAGGTAAAGGTGTATGTACCCAGAATCATATACATATAGACCAGTATACAGTGAAACCTAAGTACAGGTGTATGTACCCAATCATAAACATACAGAACAGTACACAGTGAAACCTAAGTACAGGTGTATGTACCCAATCATATACATACAGAACAGTATACAGTGAAACCTAAGTACAGGTGTATGTACCCAATCATATACATACAGAACAGTATACAGTGAAACCTAAGTACAGGTGTATGTACCCAACCATATACATATAGAACAGTATACAGTGAAACCTAAGTACAGATGTATGTACCCAGAATCATATACATACAGAACAGTATACAGTGAAACCTAAGTACAGGTGTATGTACCCAATCATATACATACAGACCAGTATACAGTGAAACCTAAGTACAGATGTATGTACCCAGAATCATATACATACAGAACAGTATACAGTGAAACCTAAGTACAGGTGTATGTACCCAATCATATACATACAGACCAGTATACAGTGAAACCTAAGTACAGTATGTACCCAATCATATACATACAGAACAGTATACAGTGAAACCTAAGTACAGGTGTATGTACCCAGAATCATATACATACAGACCAGTATACAGTGAAACCTAAGTACAGATGTATGTACCCAGAATCATATACATACAGACCAGTATACAGTGAAACCTAAGTACAGGTGTATGTACCCAGAATCATATACATACAGACCAGTATACAGTGAAACCTAAGTACAGATGTATGTACCCAATCATATACATACAGAACAGTATACAGTGAAACCTAAGTACAGGTGTATGTACCCAATCATATACATACAGAACAGTATACAGTGAAACCTAAGTACAGGTGTATGTACCCAGAATCATATACATACAGAACAGTATACAGTGAAACCTAAGTACAGGTGTATGTACCCAATCATATACATACAGAACAGTATACAGTGAAACCTAAGTACAGATGTATGTACCCAATCATATACATACAGAACAGTATACAGTGAAACCTAAGTACAGGTGTATGTACCCAATCATATACATACAGAACAGTATACAGTGAAACCTAAGTACAGATGTATGTACCCAGAATCATATACATACAGAACAGTATACAGTGAAACCTAAGTACAGGTGTATGTACCCAGAATCATATACATACAGAACAGTATACAGTGAAACCTAGGGACAGGTGTATGTACCCAATCATATACATACAGAACAGTATACAATGAAACCTAAGTACAGGTGTATGTACCCAATCATATACATACAGACCAGTATACAGTGAAACTTAGTTACAGGTGTATGTACCCAGAATCATATACATACAGAACAGTATACAGTGAAACATAAGTACAGGTGTATGTACCCAGAATCATATACATACAGAACAGTATACAGTGAAACCTAAGTACAGATGTATGTACCCAATCATATACATACAGAACAGTATACAGTGAAACCTAAGTACAGGTGTATGTACCCAATCATATACATACAGACCAGTATACAGTGAAACCTAAGTACAGGTGTATGTACCCAATCATATACATACAGACCAGTATACAGTGAAACCTAAGTACAGGTGTATGTACCCAGAATCATATACATACAGACCAGTATACAGTGAAACCTAAGTACAGGTGTATGTACCCAGAATCATATACATACAGAACAGTTTTACAGTGAAACCTAAGTACAGTGTAACCCAATCATATACATACAGAACAGTATACAGTGAAACCTAAGTACAGGTGTATGTACCCAATCATATACATACATTTTTACAGACCAGTATACAGTGAAACCTACATGTAAGTACAATGTACAGGTGTATGTACCAAATCATATACATGTACATACAGAACAGTATACAGTAGAATCTAAGTCTACATGTAGGTGTATGTACCCAATCAAATACATACATACCAGTATACAGTAGAACCTAAGTACAGGTGTATGTACCCAATCATTAACATATACAACCAGTATACAGGGTTACCTAAGTACAGGTGTATGTACCCAATCATTAACATATACAACCAGTATACAGGGTTACCTAAGTACAGGTGTATGTACCCAATCATTAACATATACAAACCAGTATACAGGGTTACCCCTAAGTACAGGTGTATGTACCCAATTGTATATACATACAGACCAGTATACAGGCAGGTGTATGTACCTAATTATATACACACAGACCAGTATACAGGGTTACCTAAGTACAGGTGTATGTAGCCAATCATATGATTTAGACAAACTCATCTTGTACAATGTAGGTCTACAATCCATCTTCAATTACAACAATGTGCATTGTACATGTACATGGGCATTCACATATAGACCAGTATGTATATAAGTGTACATGTATACTGTACTAGCATAAGACATCACAGGTAAACAAAGCCACGAAACCTTAAATACAGGTACAAAAATACCCAACACTTATTTGAAAACCATCCAGTACAAAGGACAATGGATTATACATCCAATACAAAGTGAACATCCATATATTACCTGTGGGCACCATAACAATTGAATGTCCACATCCTGATAAACAAATTGTCAAACCAAAGCTGGGTCAACATCTATACACTTGTTATACATGTAGAAAGAATAAAAGAACTGTCAAAAATGTACACACACTTCACCACACAAATTTAGTTTTACTTAAAATAAATGTATGTGCACATGTATAGCATTTACAGATCCTTCCTTTGTCCTGACAGTAAGTTTATCTGAATTACAATACTAATTGTTAATTAAAAATGTATGTGAAATATCTGTGATGGAATCTACATGACATTAATATATAAACTGTGGTTAATGTACATGGTTCTTGCATTTAAATGATCACGTACAAATTATACATTTTTGTACCTGTATACCTACATTTGTGTAACAAGACAATACAGTACTGGAAGTATTTATAACTACATGTACATATTATATACATTTATCTATGTATACTGATAAAGTAACAGTATAAGATGATATAATACTCGCAGTATTTATATGTACACAATTATCTCTGACAAATTAATCATAAATCCATAAATAAAGATTGTCATAAAATCAAATCCTCCCCCATCTAAACTCTACTTTAAAAAGGAGATATAAAATCTTCCAGAGTTCAAGTCTTTCCCAAATCATCCCTCTATTTAAAGAAGGGTTCAAATCTTCCCATAACCTTTAGAAAGTGAAGTTCAAATCCTTTCTCAATCATACATGTACCTTCAAAAGGGAAATTTCAAATCCTTCCTCAATCCTCCCTCTACTTCAAGAGGAATTTAAATCTTCCCTAATCATACCTTGGCATGTACTTAGCCCTTTCACCCCTGAGTATCTGAATGGTATACTCTTTCTATTGTTTATGACCAGTCTATTGTGGTCTGTAGGCCTACTACATGTAGTGTTGAAAGGAAAAAAGAGGCGATGATATCCTCCTCTGCTGAAAGGAAATTTCAAGCCCTCCATCAATCATACATATGTACCTCTACTTCAAGTGGAGTTAAAATCATCCAACAATTCACCAACAAATAAATATGATTTTTACATACATGGTATTCTGTATAAATTCTGTATCCGAGTCCATTACACAGGGGTTACATGTACAATGTATACATCCTGCATTCTATTATAGTGCACATGTAGTTACATGTAAATGTAAGTTTCCTAGCTAGTTGAGGAAGATAAATGTCTTCCTACATTGTACATGTACATGTTATGACTTCAAATAAGAAATCTTAATATTTAATTTAAAATTTCAGCATTTAAAATATCAATTATCATTAACTAAATAAAGTTAATATCCATATTTATCCATTACTTTTCCATGGTTTAGTTTGAGAATGAATTCAATTAAAGTCTTCTTCCTGGATGTTGAAGGTGATGTGAGCCTTAGATTGTGTGTGTGCGTGTGCATGTGGTTTTAAGGTGTTGTAAAGCCACAGAACACTATAGAAAAAAAAACACACAAGATTTAATTTGTTTAGATAAAATATGAGTCCTGGTGAAGTACAATGTATGACGGTGTGTAACAGAAATAAACTACTGACCAAAACAACTGCAGGTGAAATTAAAAAATTGTACCAGAGATGATATCTTGATGTCTTCCTTAACTTGAAGTTAACATGACAACTGATACATTATGTAAGTACACATACATGTACAATGTACATGTATAAACACACATCAAAAATATTGTGGCCCATGTCATTTAGTTTACTCAATTTTCTTATACTGTTGTTTTCACAAACATCCAAGGGTCAAATTTCAAATATATGCACACATGACAGATGTACACATACATGATCAAACTTTTCAGGTTAACTAAAATCTTGGTTCTCCACCAAATATAGGTACAATGTACATCATGTTTATAAAGATCTAATACATTACAGTCAACAATTTGCAGATAGATTGTTTACAGTTATAAGGAAAAGCATGCATGTCAATAAACTCAGTTTGTTTATGGTCATACATGGGAAATCATATACATGTACATGTAAATAATCCCTCAGTCATTTTACACAGGTGTTGATCTAAATATAAACACTCACCTGTCTCTTCTGCACTTGCATATATATCCTCAAACATAAATACTGGATATAAAGTCTCAAGTTTTAGCACTGAAATAATCTAGAAATTCATCTGCACAATATCACTGTACCATAGATACTGTAACACTAGTACTGTGTGTCTATACATGTAATCGCAGTTATAATGAACTACGGAATGTAAATCATACAACATGTAAATGTGAAACCTCTTAGACTACAATTGTACCTGTACGATTTCACTAGAACAGAGTAAACAAATCATGGCCGACACAGTGAAATTCAATACACCCAGTGTTACACACATACACCTGAGTTTAAATTAGATTTTATGTCATAGGTAACTCAGGGTCACTCGTATCAACTGTTTAAAGAAATGTTAAAAGAAAGTTAAATGACGAGAGGTTTTTAATGATATGAACACATACTTTACAAACTTGCATAATTATATATACAAATCTACATAATGATATATAGACATACGTCTTAATGTTTGCATGTACATGTACTAATGGACATAAAAGCAACAATGAAAAATTATTTCTTAGGCACGTGAAATGATGAAATCAGTGACATTACTGGACAATCTGTTGTTGTTATATTAACTGTTGTTGTTTAACGTCACCAAATGCAGGTGAAGGGCTTCAAATCTTGGCCCATTCTCGGCACTTACTGCCATTGAGCAGTGAGGGTTCTTTAAGTTTAACATGCCAACACCTACTGTGATACAGGACCTCGGGTTTTACTGTTTCATCCAAGAGACAGGAAAAGCCTGTCACCTTCACCTAGGTTCAAACGCAAGACCTTGTGGCTGTGACTGATAAATTAAGGTTGTTGTATGTACACTAATATTTTATTTTGGTTAAGAGTTGATAGAACATCAACAGTTATGTTATGCTAAGTTGTTTATTGGGAACAAGTCAAAGCACATTTTGCAGTATGGGATTAATAACACTTTATATTGACAGAAAATTTCACATGTATGTGCATTTCAGCAACATAAACTCAACTTCAAAACTGAAATTTTCAATTCACACATTTATTCATATATTTTTGCTTTTTAACATGACGAAAATACGTTGTATAGTAACAAATTGCTGAAAAATATAGGTCTACAAGACTTGTTAAATTATGTCAACATTAAATTTAGAAATAGATCTACTCATGTACCTTACACATGGTAACACATTGTAACCCTGACTGGCTGAGCATTTACAGGTTGTGTAAGCACTGCATCTACAGTTACAAAAAGTACAGTAAAACGTGTGATTTGGACTCTTGACTCATCATGACTCTTTAATTTTGAGTTTTGAAACCCAGAAATGTTCACTGAGGGGTCAATGACCCTTGACTTTCAACCCCTAGTGGAAACATTGGCCTACATGTACATGTATTACATATATATGTACATGTATACTGCGCATCTAGTTGAATATCAGTATGATATCATTTTTAATGTCAACTCTGTCACAAGAGTATAATGGTAAAAATAATTAAAGTAACATTATAAAGCAAATTTATAATATCATAATATATTCATAAAGGACGCTGAACTGACCTTTAATAGCATTTAATTTTCTTCTTTATTTGTGCATACTCCATGTTAGTCATGGAACATTTCTGAGATTTTAAGTTATTATTTTTTTTTAAACTGGGATTTACCAAAACATAATTAGGCCTAGTTAATCTTGTTAAAAGGTTTGTTTATTTACCAATGGACAGATGAGATTAAATTACACCGCCCACTTGGAACTGACCGCTTGTCAATAAGCATGTGCTATCAGATTATGCAATTTCATCAGTCGATCACACATCTTCATGAGAAACTTTAGATTGAGAGTCAAAATGACCCCTGTGGCTTATTTGTCAAGCACCAAAATGGGGTTGTAGTGAAATTTTGGGGATCAAAACCTGGGACCTCGAGTCAAATGGAAACTCTGATGAACATGTAGGCCTAAATAATATTTTGCAAAATTTTGTAATTTTAGCATCATTTTTACTTATAAAGTAAGTTTATATGTTCTACTTTGACAAACAACTCTCCAATGCACATGTAGATGTAACTTGTTAACACTAATTTTTCTTCTAATCTATATTTTTGGGGAAAAAGTTCTATTCTCTATTTTCCTCTATAAAAAAATACATATTTTACATCCAAATTCATGTAATCAAACAAATATTTTCCTTTTAAAATAAGTTTCAATCCACTGCAATTTTATTCAGGAATACAGAATATTCAAAAAATTTTGTATTTTGAAAGAATTGATTTTTTTTTATGGCTAAATTTCCAATATCCCTTCAGATGGGACTGGATGTTCCTTATTCACCCCTCCTTATACAACTTCCTCCACCTAAGCACTTAGTTGAGCTACAATATTCTGTGCCAGTGGGCTACTTTAACTCATCATGATCAACCCCTGAAAAACAATGGACTCTTCTGTAAATCAATGACTTAGACCAGTGTGTCTTTATGGGTTAAATTACTCATCTGAGTTGTTTCCTACTCCAGAAACTGCTGCTGAAAATTATTCAAAAGTTTTTATATGCCAAAACCATTCTTTTTAAATTTAAGTTGGCCAGTAAGCAATTATTTTTTTATTTTATTTTCAATTTCAATATACATGTATCTAAATTGGACTATATTTCAGATTCAGAAAAAACACTGCCTAACAAAATTGGGGTTCTGGGCTTTTTAGGTCGGACACTTTGTCTCATTAAACAAATCTGTATTTATTTTTTGCCTAGCCTACATCAAAATGTTCTAAAATCTGGTACATTTACTTGGTGCATGTACAAATGTACATGCACTAAACTAAAGAACCATTATTAATTCTTTTCAAGAGAACAAGTTAAGGATGAGATGAATCATTTTGTTCAATTAACTTGATACTGAGATGCCTTAGAACAATGGCTTTTTCTTTACATTGCAGTGATGCTTTAGCTGCTGTTTGTTTGGCATACACCCATTTACATGTACATATCAAACATGTAAAATGTTACATTTAGTCATACCACGTACACTTAAATTCTTCTCCAGACACAAATAATATGAACATACATGTACATGTATTGGCTAGTTGGACTAGTTAACATATTACACTGGAACTTTTCTTGAAAGATCACTACCTCTGCCACTGAAATGTGGTCTTACAAGACAGCCGATCTCTCAAAAGAGGTTTTATGTAAATGATTATTTAACTACGTCGTTTGTTTTCAAAATGTGGTCTTTCAATACAAGTGGTTTTCTATGCCAGTTATCTCAGTTATCTCACAAAACAGGTGGTTTTCTATGACAGAGGTCTCGCAAGAGAGGTGATCTATGACTAGTCTCAATCGACTGTCCAGAAATGTACATGTAATCTTCTATGGCAGTGGTCTCAAAAGATAGGTGATCTTCTATGACAATGGTCTCATAAAACAGGTGAACTTCTCATGACAGTGGTCTCACAAGAGAGGTAATCTTCTATGACACTGGTCTCATAAGAGAAGTCTTCTTCTATAACAGTGGTCTCACAAAACAGGATGAGGTGATCTTCTTATGACAGTGGTCTCACAAGATAGTTGATTTTCTATAACAGTAGTCTCACACGTTAGTTGATCTTCTATAACAGTGGTCAAGAGGTGGTCTTCTTACAAAAAAGGTCTCACAACAGAGGTGGTCTTCTAAGTTCTTTTACAGTGGTCTCACAAGAGAGGTATGACTGGTCTCACAAAACAGGTGGTCTTCTATGATAATGTCCTCACAAGAGAGATGATCTTCTATAATAGACATCTCACAAGAGAGGTGGTCTTCTACATGTTCTATGAGTAAGGCATTGACAGTGGTCTCACAAGAGAGGTAATCTTCTATAACAGTGGTCTCAAAATAGAGGTGGTCTTCTATAATAGACATCTCACAAGAGAGGTGATCTTCTACATGTTCTATGAGTAAGGCATTGACAGTGGTCTCACAAGAGAGGTAATCTTCTATGACAGTGGTCTCACAAAACAGGTGATCTTCTGTGACATTACATGTAGTCTCACAAGATAGGTGGTCTTCTATGGCAGTGGTCCCACAAGACAGGTGGTCTTCAATGACTGTGTTCTCACAAGAGAGGTGATCTTCTATGACAGTGGTCTCACAAAACAGGTGATCTTCTATGGCAGTGGTCCCACACGACAGGTGGTATTCTATGACTGTGTGCTCACAAGAGAGGTGATCATCTACATTGTATGACAGTGTTCTCACAAGAGAGGTGGTCTTCTATGACAGTGGTCTCACAAGAGAGGTGGTCTTCTGTGACAGTGGTCTCACAAGACAGGGAGTCTTGTGAACCCTTTTAGTTACCTGGGAAAGTTTAAATTTTAGGTAATAAAGGATTACATTAAAATTACATTGGCTAGAGTAACCTTTCCTACTTGTCACCATACATAAGAGTTTTGCCTGTGCAGCTTGTCATAACCGAAAAGTCAGTAGAATCATCTGTATGATAATCAAAAGGTTACTCCGTGCCGCCATCTTATATGAATCAGACAATACATGTACACAGTAATACGATGACAAGAATCATATATCAGGTTTATAGCCACATATATCCCCTTCCAACTCATGTGATTGGATACTGAAAGACATCTCTATTCTTTTATTTTATACAAGGTTACATGTAAATTGTAACTAAAAAATATATATATTATATATACATGCACTAGTTATGCTCAAGTGATATTTGTATTACATGTAAATACTAGGTCAGTGTTTGGTGAATTCAGGTTGCAACTCAAAATTTTTTTTTTTACTTTTATGATGGATAAGGTTTTAGAACCCTCTTACACATGTATCTTACAAATGTTTAACGCCCACTGCCCTCTTACCTGTAGGTATTGAAAGAATTCTCAAAATTAAAAAACAAACAAACAAAAAAGTCTCTTAAAATCCAGAATTATGAATTTGTTATCATTCTCTATTACTAAAACTGTTTCCAAATTCTACAATAATCCAACAAATCATAAACTCAAAATCCCTTACATCTCCAGAGAGACTTCAAAGAGACATGAAGATAAAATTTAAGAACAGTGTACAATACTTTTTTCAGATTGATCTCAGATTTATTTTAATTTGTTTTTATTTCAGTTTTTGTTTTGTCAAGGTGTCAGAACACTATATCAAAAATTGTTTGAAAAATGTATTTTCCTCCCTCTTTCATAGTTCTGAAGACTCAACCTGGACATTAAACGTAGAATTAATTTAATTCATTCTTAAAACCAATTCAAATTTACATAGATTTAGACTCTTTGTGTCTTGTTATGCTGGGATCTTGATAAAGACAAAGCTACAACTATGGTTAAAGACCATCCTTTGACTACAATTACATGTAGTTCACTATACAAAAAATGTACATGTACATGTATAATGGAACTTGCCTTGAGACCACCCAATCTGTCAGTCACAGAAATGTGGTCTCGCAAGACAAATGGTCTCTCAAAAAGCCTTTTAAAAAGTTTTATTTAAAGGATTATTTGACCAAGTGGTTTTCAGAATGTCTTCTCAGAAGACAAATGGTCTTTCAACTTCAAGATAGGTTCCACTGTGTGGGGAATAAAGGATTATCAGCTTCAATAATAGGTCAACACAAAATACTGGTAGTTTCATAAATGCAGGGGCAAACAGACCCTTTTTGGGAAACGGTTCTGTTCCCTTTCAATGGGGAATTTGAGTCGCAATGAGCTAAAGTTGGTAAAAAAAATTATATTAATTATAGTAATTTTACTGATAAAATTAAAATAAAGATACAAAACTTGAGATTCATTTATCTCTTTATAAAACTAACAACATGGATTTCATCCGAACAGCATTTTTTTTTTTTGTCAATATATCAATAGTTAGGTACAGTGAAAATTACTGGGAAAATTTTGCTCAAAAATGGGGAAAATATAGCTGATTTTGCATTAGGAATGGGTCCTTTTTCCGGACACACATGTTGATGATATTTATCTCTGAAGTGACACCTACATATGTATAAATCATAAAAAACCCGCAAAATACTGGTACATGTAGGTTCATAAGCGACACCTATAAATCATAAAATACCCGCAAAATACTGGTAGGTTCATAAGCGACACCAATAAATCATAAATTAATTGCTGTGGTCTAGTGGCAGGGCATCTGACTCAAAAGTGGAAGATCCCAGGTTCAATTCCTGGTTCAAGGTCATAACAAAGACTTACATGTACAGGTTCAATTCCTGATTCAAGGTCATAACAAAGACAGGTTTAATTCCTGGTTCAAGGTCATAACAAAGACTTGCAGGTTCAATTCCTGGATCAAGGTCATAACAAAGACTTATACATTTAAATCCTTGTTCAAGGTCATAACAAAGACTAACAGGTTCAATTCCTTGTTCAAGGTCATAACAAAGACTTTAAAAAATGATACATTGTACAGATTGCAATATCTATTGACTGTGATAGGATTAAAAAGTAAAGTCACAAGTCTTTCAGCGCACTTAAATCCACAGGTCCTGTGTTTTGATAGATGTGGCATGAGACAGAACCTTCACTGCATAGGTTTTAGTCCATAAGTTATGGATAAAACAGGTCAAAATGTGTGACACTTTACCTAAACCTTTTAACATCTCTATACATATGCATGTACAAATGTATATCACATGATCACTACATGTATTTAAGTGAAAAATTCTTGGCACAATGTTAAACGACAAAAAAAAAAAAAAAATACTTAAATTAATAACAGAAAACAGCTGGTTGCATTACAATGTATGTTTATTTATATGTAAATGATGTTTATGTACACACATTGCATCTGTCCTAATACTACACCTATAAATTATTGATCTGTAGATCAATGTAGTTCAATATTAACAATTTGTGTCATGACAATTAACTTTTAACAATACAGCTGTATCATGATGAACAGAAATTCATCAGGTTTTGTAAGATGTACATATGTACATTTTGTGCATGTAGAAAAACATGTTCTCTTAGCCCCAGTGAAAAACATCAACAATTCCTTGACTAATGGTTATGATTAAGGTGTTTGCTTCATAAAATTACAGTCTGAGGTTTAACTATTAGTCTTGGTCACATCCAACTTCAGCCTCAGTGAGACATCTTGGACTGTGTCATACACAAGCCTTGATGAGATTTCTTAGTCTGGCCCATACCCCCCCCCTCCTGAGTCTAAGTGAGACACAAGGGTCATACAGATACATTTCTTTACCCATGCCTTTGTTACAGTAGATATCTTAACAAGGGTGATACCTGAGTCGCAATGAGACTTTTTGGTCTTGTTCATACCTAGGTCTCTAGAGCTTTCTGGGTTTGGTTTATATCTTAGGTCTTAATGAAACTTCTTGGTCTAGGCCATACCCAAGTCTTGGCGAGACTTTTTAGATTGGATCATACACTATACCTGAGTCTCACTCTCAGTAAGACTTCTTGGTCTCTGTCAGACTCATATCTGATCATGAGTCTTAGTAACTTCTTGGTCTGGTTCAAACAATGCATACCTACATGTAGGTCTCTGTAGATTTCTTGGTTTGGATCATACTCGAGCCTTGGTGAAACATTTCAAAACAGACAGTGACTGTTTCTTGGTCTAGTTCTCAGCACAAGAATTTTAAATTATACATTGTACATGCATATGTACATGTAGAACAAGGTACCGGTAATTTGGATAAGCTTAAGAACATATTAGGTCATATGCCATAGTTGGCATGTGATTTATAAATTATACACTGTTACATGTACTCTTGTTGCACTACCATGGCATCCCCATACGATATACATTGTAAAGTAAAAATTGTGGTTCTTATATAAATACACATAATTTGTATCCAAGTAATGATCTTTGAGGTGATGTCTTCATGTGAGGAAAAAAGGAAGAGCTACATAAAACAACAATAAAATAAACACAGAAGTTGTGGGATGTATTTATAAGAGTACACCACTACATGTACAATGTAGATCTACTTGTGGTTAAAATGTTATACAGTAGAATCTTGTTATGTCTATAGCGAAAGATGAGTCAAAATATCGGTAATGTCAAAGTTGAACAGACAATCCAAACTTTTATGGATAGAAAAATATGTTTAAAGGTTAAGTGATAATTAAGTATTGATGATATATATTGTATTCTGTGGCACTTCTAATGGATTATCCAATAAAGCACCTGAGAAATAACAACTGATGATTCACAACAATCTGGTATAATGAGGACTGCCTGTAACTTTCTGAGATAATGTACAAATCATTCATTTTTTTCTTCCTCGGCATTATATTTATAAAAAAAAGTTAATGATTTCTGATAGCACCAGCAGTGCAGAAAGATACAATATCAAGCTCTGGAATATCTCATATTAGACATACAATGTACTGGTAGACATTCATTACTTGACTGTAAACTGCTTCTCATGTCCTAGGAGCTATGGTATATTTTAGTAAATTTTTATCAAATATCAAGACATTTAAGAATTACAAAATAATTTTGACCTAAAATCAATGTCAGTAGACCAGGTTACTAAGATGATGCTGATAAAGCATCTACACATGTACATGTACCTGGATGTCTTAGAGAAATCTCTCTTGGAGCCTCCATGGCCAAATGGTTAAAGCTTCACACTCTGAACCATAGAGTACATGTATCTCACTTCTAGTCAGCACAGGTTAGAGTCCCACTGGAACCAAAGTTGATTTTTGGGAGAAAGTTTGCCAGTTTACTTGCAGAACACCAATGATTTCTTTCAAGTTACACTTGGTAACAAGGTTCTTTCCTCCACCATTAAAAATTGAAAAATGTGTGCAACGTAAAACACTTCAACATCTCTCTCTCTCTCTCTGTCTCTCTCTCTCTGTCTCTCGTGTCCAAAATGAAAATTAACTACCGGATAATCAACTCAAACTTGGTTGTGAGTCTTCAGAGGTCTTATGGGGTTAAAACTATGGTCGGCACTTACCGGTATATCTGTAAGTGTAAAGGAAAAGGGAATGTCACAACAGGTACTTCATGACACAGTCACACAGTAGACTAAAGATCTGGTCTTACTTTTTTCCCCCTGTTACATGTATGTACAATTTAATTAAACTTCAGTTCAGGTGAGCTAATATAAAATGCTGATAAGAAATAGAAGATTTTCGTTACAGAATCAACATTTTTTTAAGCTAGCAAGGTTCAGTATCATTTATTTTCAGATATTAAAATTGCTGTCTTTTAAAAATATAATCATTATCTAAATGTTTACTTCTTAATCACATGTGGAATTTGAAATTAAATCTCTTTAGCTAATATTTAATTTTTTGTGTCTACTATGTAAGTGATTAATCATCATTTGCAACTATATAATTTATTCAATGTATGCATTCTATACTTAAGACCACTTCAGCTTCTTGTTACCAATTCCAAGAGCAGTTATTTGAAAACAAATTATCAATGGAATACTTGGATTTATAAATTTGTGGAATAAAGAGTTAAAATGATATAAAATTTAAGATTAACATGTTTCACAATGGAAATATATTAACAATAACAACTTAAAAAACATCAAACAATATTTCAGATCAAAGAAAAAAATATTTCAGATAAAAAAAAGCAAGCAAATTAGAGAAAATTTATATATCGAAAATATGTCACACTGGCATTAAAATTAGATTACATTGGAGAACTGGACACTGAAACACTTCCTAACATTTACCAATATACCAAGGTACGTGTAGGCCTAAATACTTGTAAAGACTAAAGTCCTACAGTCCTAGTCTTTCATTAATGTAGATGGACATCAGTTATCAAATATTTACAAAGTGCAGATCACAAAGAGCTTAAAAGGAAAGTATGAAGGCAATAAATTGTCAACAATTTTGTTGAAAATTTGGAAATGTTAATAAGTTTAGAACTGTAGGCATACTACATGAATTTAGTTTTAAGACTAGGAGTCAATAATATCTACTTGAAGAGTTACAATCCTCGTATGTGTCCATTTTTACAATAAAAAAGGGAGTAAATAACTGTTTATGATTTGGTATCACACAGGTATCTTTTACTCCACTAATAGACACAGGTGAAATATTACAGGTGTTCAAAGGGACGTAAACACTGCACTGCGATCTCACCGGGAACTTGACGGGATTCGAAGCATTTTCTCACACAGGCCGCATAATTTTAAGCGTTCTTTCAATCTTTTCGACAACTGGGGATCAAATATAAATGCTTCACAAAAGTCTAGATAATAAAATAATACTTTTAAGACCATTTAACGTCACATATGTACACATATTACTGCCCGAAACACGAATACCAGTCGACAAAAACTAAACACATGACATTTAAGATGGTGAAGCACTGTTAAAAAACAGTATCTGTGTCGCTTAAAGTTAGCAGACGTTATCTTGATGACACCTAATACACACAGATATATAAAAGTGCTAATGAAGATAGACAGATAAATAATTACCGCTTATCTTTCCGTAAATATTATCTCCTCCGCCGCCATCAATACAAATTACGTCATTAATGTTTTTGTCACGTGACAGTTTAAAACCACCCCTGAACGTGGGACAGGAAATGGAGTGCTTGTAGAAATACAACTGCCAGCGCTGTTTTTGTTTTTGTTTTTTGTTTTTTTCGGGGGCAAAATGGGATCTGACACTAGATATCAAAACTAAGGTTAATATCTTCCAAATATAGATACATGTATAACAAACATGACAAGTAACCGACAGAAGTAAAAAGACATTACGTACACCATTTGAATTATTGTTTTTATGAAATTTATTTTGAGTGATATCTACAAGAAAACAAGAAAAAAAATCACATTTTTTAAATATTAAACCAAATTACAAAAGATTCGGTGAAATCTTAGAATTCTTAAAATTCAAAATTTGAATGCTGTTTTACGAAACACTCAACAAATTTTCAGTCCAATAGTGGCGACCAATGAGGAGAAAACTTGGTTACAATTATTATGTATACCCGAGAAGAGACCACCAGCCTTCCGCAAGTAAACTGGCAAACATTTTCACTGTCTGATTTATTTTTTCAGTTTAATACAAAAGCCATCAGTCTGATAAGTACAAAGTATTACAATTCAAATACATGTACAAAAATAGAACAGTACGATACATCTCTATTGGTGAGATACCAGGTTGCAGCCCCGTAATTCAGACTCCCTATTGTTCCGACATACCGTTAGTCCGACACTCTTCGATATATTCATTTAGAATGGAGATTGCGTATAGCCCTTCATTCTGGATTTGCATGAAATTCATGTCAAATGACAAGAAATGTTTTCATATCAACATCACCAGAACATTATCCCTTTAATTTTCAAAATAATTTTTACATGAAACCCATTTGACTATAACTTCGCGTAATTTCAAGTTTCACCAAGAAATCATGCCATTTTATTTTTTACTTGAAAAGTATGATCATTGCAAAAAGTTACTGCAAAATTCGTTGAAGCTTTTTCACCTTCAACGACACCTTTTGCTCATACAACGGTGATAAATACATAACCAACGGGATGTCGGACTAACAGGGTTTCGGACTAATAGGGCGTCAGACTAACGGTTTGTTGGAATATTAGACCGTTGAACTAATGGGGTTTCGGACTTATGTGGCGTTGGAATTACGGGGCGGCCCCAGACAGTTCTTGGTTTAAAAAGAAAGTGTTTGTGAAGGAATTTGAGAAAAAAACTGTCACAATCAAAAACCCAAATACTTTAATGGTACCAAAATATTTCTATATGAAAACAACTAGATCCTGTCATATTAATTCCAATTCATCATCATCATCATCATCATCATCATCATCATGTTTCTCTCAATTTTCGGCCATTATAAGATATCGGCACAAGTTGGTAAACACCTCTCTGATCATCTGAATGACGACATGTCTCACGGCATCGTTATAACTACATGTATATCCCCTTCAATTCGAGAAAATGTTGAAATCAAGGCAAAGTAAAAAAAAAATCAACAACAATGACATAGAAGATGTAAAACAAGGTGTAGATCAAGTATTTAAAGTTTGAGGATAAGAGTAGAATACTTTTGGTATTTTTTTAAATTAATTCTCCAAATTTTTATACAAAGAATTCATTTTTTTATATAAAAAATCGAATTGCTGATATCACAAATTCATTTTTATATGTAGTATTATTTGATATAAAAAAATCAAATTTCTGATATAAAAAATATTACATATTTTGGGATATCAGAAAATGATTTTTTGATATCAAAAAATCATTTTCTGACATAAAAAATCGAATTTCTGATATCAAAAGTTCATTTTGTGATATTAAAATGTCGAATTTCTGATATAAAAAATTCGTTATGATATTTTTAAATCAGATTTTGATTTTTTGATTTTAAAACATTGTCTCCTGATATAAAAAAATTAATTTTTTATATCAAAAAAGTTTTTCTGATATAAAAATTCGATTGTTTGATATCACAAAATGAATTTTTGATATCAGAAAATAGTGAATAAATACTAAAACGGCGCCCTCTAAAAATTATGCATTTTGAGACAGGCTCATTTCGATTTGTTCCCAACATTTTCAAAGTGCATTAAAACCAGTTCCTGTTGAACAGCGTTTGATTTCTTTTTTCAAAATCCGTTTAAGAAGTAGGTTTACATTTATTGTTTTTGTTTCATTTCATGGTATCATATCTGTCATTGCCATGTTCCCACTTTTCGACAAAACCCCCGGTAAACCAAAAAGTAGGAACATGATATATCATCCAGACGATAGTTTCTGTATAATGAAGAAGTATAATAATTAGTCTTTGAGCCACCAATAACCCCTGTCTCCCCAGGGGGGATTTTGAAGGTTATGATTTTCTGAAAGCTTATAAAAAGTGCTACAAATTGAGCCATGCTAGCAGTCTGGCCGTTGGGAAGTTTATGAGTTTGGGGGTAAAAACAATAGAAAATTAACAGAAGTCGCTGAGAATTGGAAAACCTTGATTAATCCTTCATTTATTGCCACCTTTTGCAATCAAAGTAATTGTTGTAAGGTAGATTACTTAAATAACAAGTATTGACCCATTTAACAACCATTATTTATCAAATTTGGTGTTTTGGGGTAAACAAAATCAATTTTTTTAAACAGAAATCTGTGAAAAAAGTATTAAACATTAAGCCACTTATAGCCCTAGCTTTTATCAATATTGTTTTTGGAGGGTGTGTTTTCAGAAAGCCTATAAAGAATGCTACAAATTGTGCTTTGTTAGCACTCTTGCCACTTAGTGTTTTGGGGTAAAAACCATAGAAAATAAACTCGAATTGCTGAAAATTGGAAATATACAATTAATCCTTCATTTTAGATCTTTTTTGCAGTTAAAGTAATAATTTTATGGCAGATAGCTTAAATGATAAGTATGAACACGATTAACAATGATTTGTGTTATAAAGTTGGTGTTTTGGGCTACAAACCATGAAAATTAACAAAAATTGCTGAAAACTGAAAAACCTAAATTAATCCTTTAGTTATCCCCTCTGTTTTCATAGACAGGAGAAGTTCGGGATATGGAAATTGAAATCGTCACGTTTGTCATAATGGGACTTGTGGAAATTCTGGATTATTTATAGACAGGACGTCGTCGATGTACCTGTAAGTAAAATAGAACCGAGATGCAAATTGTTTCTTTCCCGTGGAGAGCAGAGACTGTATAAATTCCGCTTCATACGAATATGAAATGATGTCAACGATCTAGGAGAGGCCGGGCACAATAGGTACCCATTGGAATGCCGACTATCTGCTGGAAAATCTTTCCCGCAAAAAATCACAAAGATGTTGTCGACTAGAAACTCCAGTATCTTAATGGTATCGTCTTCTGTGTACTTGTAATTGGAATCAGGGTGTTCCATCACAAAATATAGTTTTACATGAACTAACACTAAAAAATTATATGTGCGATTTTTTTTAATATAATATAAATGTGTCTGTATTAAGTTTCTTGCGAGAAATTGGTGTAAAGGATCGAAAAATCAAAAGATTTGATAATGTAATATGTTTGAAATTTGGAGACTTTAGATGAACCAACAAGCCTTTAGAATTCTTAAGGATCCACATATGATGTCTGGGTCTTTTAACCTATCTAAGCCGCATGGTTAACGAAAATTTCACTTTTTAGCTCACCTGAGCCGAGGCCTCGGATTTGGCCGGGATGGGACTGGGGCTTAAACTCGGAAATATTTAACAATAAGGTGGGTCATTTTATACAACAATTGGACAGGTAGCAGTATCCTGGCTGAAATGCGATACCAAAATGAGTCGGACTCCTTCCCCGTGTTCAGCAGTTTATCGCTGTTTCTATCATACGCCAAAATCTTTTGAACTGAACACACTACCAGGGAATGACAACACTCGGAACTCCATAGCAAATTAGTGGAGACCTCTTTCACAGAGGCAGAGTGAAAATTTCCTATAGAGGATATGGAAATGATGCGCCACGCACATTTCAATAGTAACTAGGCCCCTACTTCATGAAGGTTCATCCAGTAGTTCCGTACCAGAAAATAATGAAATGAAATAAAAATTCAGCTTACGGATTTTCCCGCGTTGGAGGCTGGGTCCAGCATAAATGTAACGTTGATGGGAACCCTCCATATAAATATTAGTAGTCAAAATTAAAACTCCATGTAGATCTACCGATAAATTCATTTCAAATATGTAGAATATTGTGTCTTTGGACATCCTAAAGATTTTTACTTTGGTATCTGAGATTTTTTATATTGAAAAAACTACAGTCTTAGTCCTAGAGAAACTGGTCATATCTAAATGAAAAATGTGCCCCAGTTGAAAAAAAAATCTGCAATCTGACTCCAAGAGAAGCTTATCATAAATAAATTAAGAATGTGCTTCAGTTGAAAAAAAACTACAGTCTGAGTTCAATAGAAGCTTATCATAAATAAATCAAGAATTTGCTTCAGTTGAAAAAATCTAGAATCTGAGTCCAAGAGAAGCTCATCATAAATAAATCAAGAATGTGCTTCAGTTGAAAAAAAACTACAATCTGAGTTCAAGAGAAGCTGCTCGAACCTAGTTGAAGAATGTGACGCAATTAAAAAAGATCTACAGTCTGAATCCAGTTGAAGCTTATCGTTCCAAGATAAAGAATTACCTCATTTGAGATTATCTGCAATCTGAGGTCAAGAGAAGCTCGTCATACCTAGATGAAAAATGTGCCTCAGTTGAAAAGATCTAAAATCTGAGTCAAAGAGAAGTTCGTCGAACTTAGATGAAGAATGTACCTCAGTTTGAAAAAAACTACAATCTGCGTCCAAGAGAAGCTCATCATAAATAAATCAAGAATGTGCTTCAGTTGAAAAAAAAACTACAATCTGAGTCAAGAGAAGCTCATCATAAATAAATTAAGAATGTGCTTCAGTTGAAAAAATCTACAATCTGAGTCCAAGAGAAGCTCATCATAAATAAATCAAGAATGTGCTTCAGTTGAAAAAAAAACTACAATCTGAGTCCAAGAGAAGCTCATCATAAAAAAATCAAGAATGTGCTTCAGTTGAAAAATAACTACAATCTGACTCCAAGAAAAGCTCATCATAGCTAGATGAAGAATGTGTCTCAGTTGAAAAGATCTACAATCTGAGTTCAAGAGAAGCTCCTCGAACCTAGTTGAAGAATGTGACGCAATTAAAAAAAGATCTACAGTCTGAATCCAGTTGAAGCTTATCGTTCCAAGATAAAGAATTACCTCATTTGAGATTATCTGCAATCTGAGGTCAAGAGAAGCTCGTCATACCTAGATGAAAAATGTGCCTCAGTTGAAAAGATCTAAAATCTGAGTCAAAGAGAAGTTCGTCGAACTTAGATGAAGAATGTACCTCAGTTGAAAAAAACTACAATCTGCGTCCAAGAGAAGCTCATCATAAATAAATCAAGAATGTGCTTCAGTTGAAAAAAAAACTACAATCTGAGTCCAAGAGAAGCTCATCATAAATAAATCAAGAATGTGCTTCAGTTGAAAAAATCTACAATCTGAGTCCAAGAGAAGCTCATCATAAATAAATCAAGAATGTGCTTCAGTTGAAAAAAAAACTACAATCTGAGTCCAAGAGAAGCTCATCATAAAAAAATCAAGAATGTGCTTCAGTTGAAAAATAACTACAATCTGACTCCAAGAAAAGCTCATCATAGCTAGATGAAGAATGTGTCTCAGTTGAAAAGATCTACAATCTGAGTTCAAGAGAAGCTCCTCGAACCTAGTTGAAGAATGTGACGCAATTAAAAAAAGATCTACAGTCTGAATCCAGTTGAAGCTTATCGTTCCAAGATAAAGAATTACCTCATTTGAGATTATCTGCAATCTGAGGTCAAGAGAAGCTCGTCATACCTAGATGAAAAATGTGCCTCAGTTGAAAAGATCTAAAATCTGAGTCAAAGAGAAGTTCGTCGAACTTAGATGAAGAATGTACCTCAGTTGAAAAAAACTACAATCTGCGTCCAAGAGAAGCTCATCATAAATAAATCAAGAATGTGCTTCAGTTGAAAAAAAAACTACAATCTGAGTCCAAGAGAAGCTCATCATAAATAAATCAAGAATGTGCTTCAGTTGAAAAAATCTACAATCTGAGTCCAAGAGAAGCTCATCATAAATAAATCAAGAATGTGCTTCAGTTGAAAAAAAACTACAATCTGAGTCCAAGAGAAGCTCATCATAAATAAATCAAGAATGTGCTTCAGTTGAAAAATAACTACAATCTGACTCCAAGAAAAGCTCATCATAGCTAGATGAAGAATGTGTCTCAGTTGAAAAGATCTACAATCTGAGTACAAGAGAAGCTCCTCGAACCTAGTTGAAGAATGTGACGCAATTAAAAAAGATCTACAGTCTGAATCCAGTTGAAGCTTATCGTTCCAAGATAAAGAATTACCTCATTTGAGATTATCTGCAATCTGAGGTCAAGAGAAGCTTATCATACCTAGATGAAAAATGTGCCTCAGTTGAAAAGATTTAAAATCTGAGTCAAAGAGAAGTTCGTCGAACTTAGATGAAGAATGTACCTCAGTTGAAAAAAACTACAATCTGCGTCCAAGAGAAGCTCATCACACCTAGAACTTGCCTCAGTTTCCGAAAAGATCTACATCCAGTGTCCAGAAGAAGACCATCAAAGACCCAGGTCATGACTAAAAAACTACCGAGGAAAGCATGTAATAAAACATATGAATAATACGTAAATGAAGAATGTGTCTCATTTGAAAAGATCTCCAATCTGAGTCCAAAAGAAGCTCATCAGACCTAAACGAAAAATGTGCCTCAGTTGAAGAGATCTCCAATCTGAGTCCAAGAGAAGCTCATCTCACCTAAACAGGAATGTACCTCAGTTGAAAAGATCTCCAATCTGAGTCCAAGAGATGCTCATTATACCTAAATAAGCATGTACCACATTTGAAAATATAGACAATCCGTGTCCAAGACGCTTTACAATCGGAGTTGAAAAGATCTACAACTTGAGTCCAGGATAAGCACCTCCGAACATCAAGGCGATAACTAGAAACTACAAATCAACATCGAAACCAGTTTGCCTAAATAAAAAAAAACAACAAACAAACAACAGGTAAAATGGATGAAGAAGAAATTCTAACAAGATCATACCTCCTGACATTTTCTCCGTTTTTTTTTTGGGGGGGGGGGCAATCAGGCCATCAAATTCAAATTGTACAAGGGAAAGGGGCGGATTCACGAACCAACCAACTATTATTCGGCTTAATTCTGGCGCATTATCCTTCATTTTGGGATCATTTAATCGATATTATATCAGCGATATATAAAGCTAATAGCTTTATATATCGCTGATTATATCTATCTGGTTAAAAACACCACTGTAAAAGAGTTCTCGAACTCTGAGACTGTAATCAATTTGATTATAGTATCATTTAACAGAATTGGAAAGGCTTCTGATATATCTTTTTATGCCATTCTGGTAATTAGATAGTATGATCATGATTAATATAGATATACAACTGAACAGATTTTGGCGAGTCTGATAATTTCCGGATATTGGGTACTCGTTTATTCCGTTCATGTATTGCAAAATATAAAACGGACCCAAATTGATTTCCGGTCATTTCCCCGGTCTAATGTTGCACCATTCGCTGACAATTTCATTTGTAATTTACACAGAACAAAGGGCAATGTAAGTTAACATCTCATGAGAATTGTAGTTGTAAATGTTTACTGAAACTTTAACCCCCAAAACATATTCACTTTCATACAATGACACAGTCGGTGACCGACTCCGGCATTAGTCTGATTATCCTTAGGTTTAGAGACCTGACATTTCAATATCAATATTTGACAAAATGTCACATATCCACTGCAGTACTCATTGCCTATGGAATCGTGGATTTCGTGAAAATTTCTCATATGCTTGTAAAAAAATTCCCGGGTGTAGCATGAAGCAACTCTCGGTGCCACTTCCTAGCTGAGGCCTTATTTCGGTTAGATAATTGTGCCAAATTTCTGCCCAGATTTTAAGTTATGATTTTTTTTCTGTTCCCCCCCCCCTCCCCCCCCCCCCCCCCCCCGGAAAAAATGTATGGGTAACTTAAATTTGGGTAGAAAGTCGGCCCAGGTTAGACATAATTTGTTATAGTCCAAGATTCCAAGTCACTCTAAATTTAAAAAATCATTTTTTACTGATCATATATATATCCTCGTAGTCAGACGTAGATCATAAGTTTGTGGATTTAACCAGTCTAATTTACTACTGCTGAAAACTAAATGCTTACCCTCTTAAAATGACCTCACTTTAAGTTTTATATGTTTTTCATCGTGCAATGCAAAAATAACAGTTATATAGCCAAATTTTATAGAGTTAAAATATTTGTGTTTACCAGTGTTGTTCATATTATCAAAGGGTTATAAGTTTGTGTGTCAACTTCCAGAGCACATGACTTTTCTGTCCTTGTGCTGTTCACAAATGCAGTTAATATTGTTCAAAGGTACTAGAAGCTGATGATACAATTTTGAGTCGTATAGTTCACCCATTATGTTGAAATTTCATCATTAGTGTCTCATACCTGCCTGCCAAGCTGTCATTGCTGAGGGGGGGGATTTTGTATTTTGTGCGGATGACATTTTCTGCCTAAATATATTACCTGTACACTATATACATTACAAAACACCAGTGAAAGGGGGAGATTTTCGAAATTTCGATGTTTGTGCAGGAGACTCCCACACAAAACGGGAGAGTTGGCAGGTATGCCTACATGTATTTTTGGTACCAATGGTGATAATTTTGACTACTTTAATTGATTTTTATCAAATCTACCTGTTATAGTTTGTATGTCTTCAACATTTGAATACATTGTAAACATAAGTAACTTAAAATGTTCCAGAAAGCATCAAATCTCATCAGACATGTGATTTTAACGAGATATCAGGGAAAAACAAAAACCACAAACACGCATCCTCCACGACCTTACAACCCCTGAAGATAAGCATAATACAAAAAGGTATATCCCATATCTTTTCATCAGTCTAATTTGTTAGAACATTTCATTTTCTCAAAATAGTTTTTGTACAGGAATCTCTTTTTCGGTGGCTATCTTTCTTCAAAAGTATTATGGTCGAACAGAGTTAGCCCTGAAAATGTATTGTTCAAATTACATGTATTGGCAAACTTCAATTTTCATTAGCCAAAATTAAAAATTCTAAAAAAAGAAATTACTTTTTACATCTTATTTATTTAGTTATTATCATTATTACTACAGGTAAGGGGTCCTTATATTATTTTTTCTTGTGTGTTATGCATTTCTCAAATTAATCAATAATTATATAAAAAAAAAAATAAAAGGAAAATGTAAAGTGCTACAGTGTAGTTTGGTTAAATAGATATGACAACTACATATATAGACAGATTAGTAACTTACCAAATACATTTTCTGACCTAAGCAAAATTCTACCAAATGTTCAGTTGCATTAAAACTTACATATGCAGCTTTTAATTTTATCCATTGCATTAAATATTTTCAAGACCAATTTATCATTGATAAACTATTTTTTGTCAATGATATAAGCAGCAATCAATTGTTGTGAGTTGCATAATATGCATGTACATGTCAAACCATGTAATACTCATTCTCTCTTTCTTTTGGGGTTAAATTACAGCTTTTATTAGTATTAGTACATTTTTTTTAAGCATAATGTGGGTGTGGAACATTATTTTTCGATAATATGAGATGCAATCGTGTCATTTTGTGATATAATCAGCCTCATATCATATGTTATTCGTCTGACATATCAACATGTGGAAAAGTTTACTGAGATTTAAATCTAATTAAATGATTATCAGGAATTAATTGAAGTCCATGGATGGTGATTGGGGTTTCCCAAGGGATAGTATTTATTGCAAGTAACGTTAATTAGGTGTGACGAGTAGTACTTATTAAGCAGTTAGTCTGTACATCGCTGGAGGCCAGGGTATTGTCAAAACAATGCACAGGTGTGAAATAAACTCAGAAAATAAATTACTGTGCTTTGGTTAATTGGTAGAAATGTAAAGAAATCAGAAGTTTTGGACATAAAAGCGATATGCAGAAGATCTGTCTAAAAAGTGGTTGAATACCGCTGAAATCGGTAGAGTTAACACGTCTGTATTTAACCAGACACAAGCACCATGTTGTCCAACAAAGGTACTGAGATATCCAAATACCAAGATGAATTGGTACAAAGTTGACTAGTATTAATACCAGACATCAAAAGAACAAAAGAACAGATGTACATATACATCCAATGGTCATTTGTTTTGATTTCATCATGTTTATTCTATACTTCTGTGGAGATGGTCACCCTGCAAAATATCCTAAATGTTGATCTGTGCTTTATATTTATGGCAGTGCAGATCTAGAGAGTAGAGAAGTCAATTGCATGTCATCCTTACTGTGATTCTGGATCTGGTTTACAGTTGTAAGTCTTCTTTGATTCTGAAAGACGTAACCTCTCACTTCTTATTTCATAATTATTCATCCATTGCATTAAGAATGAACATTAATAGTCACAAGAATGGTAAATCAAATTATTTATGAGAGGTGAAAAATCTAGTACTTGGAGTGGTCCATTATCTATGTGACTGGTATTCATGTCAATCTGACTGTAATAAACATAATTACAGTTCCTGAAAAGTATCAGAGGGATTTTTCAGATAAATTCCTTTCAGTCTGACAAATTGAATTGCAACTACCGTATTTTACGGCCTATAGGTCGATATTTTTTTTCTCCAATGTTGTGACCTCGACCTATTCGCCGCATCGACTTATCTTTAAAAAAAATAGTGAAATATTTAACTTGTATCTGCAATTCCTCATTTTAACATCGTAATTCAAAATTTTCCATGGGATAATCTAGGGGCCTACTCCAAACACCCATTTGTATTTACACTTAATAGGACTATTAAATGTGACCTCGTGTGTGCGTAATGCACTGTGTTCATAATCACGTGACAAAATAATGATCTTTCAAGTTACAATATCATTGAGATTCAAGACTGTGTCAGAAACTGCGTGATAAAAATACATCGTTTACATTATATTTATACCGGACAGTTTATACTTTTGAATGATTCCCTTATCTCGGCACCCCACTGTGAAGTCTTCATTCAGACAAGCTGTGTTCACTGGAACGTGACCTTCAACTGATAAGGATCGCGCGGCAGTCTTTGAAGTTGGGAAAGTTTTGGAAAAGGTGTTACATAAATTAATTGACACTAAACCTTGAGTATTTAATTGTTTGACAATTGCAGTAGCATAATAATTTAGGTCAATGTAAGGATAAGACAAGGATTGAGGTCGCTTGTGTAAACAGCATAAAAGAATTTAATGATGATTTGACAGGTAACATAATGGCGATGCTTGTATACATAATCAGTACACACGAGTAATATAAGTGATGTTAAATATATATATGATGCAACTTATATGCTTTTTAATCACTCCTATTTAATACTGTGCCGTAAAATAGGCCGATCACTCTGATTATTTTAATAGGCTACCATCGTGTTAGCACCAGTGCAATTTCTGTGTTCTCCCATTCATGTTTCCATCTTTGCCGACATCGACCTATCCTCTGTTTTGACCTATCTAATACTTAAGCCTTGATTTTTGCCAAAAATCGGCCATTCGACCTATCCCCCATATCGACTTATAGGCCATAAAATACGGTACATGTAGTTTTTTTTGGTGGAGGAGAGAACCCGGTTACATTATTGTCATATATATTGTACCTGGAAAGAGACCAACGGCCTTCCACAAGTAAACTGGCAAACTTTCTCACTTAGGTTCCAGCAGGACTTGGACCTGCGCTAGCAGGATGAGAGACTTTATGATTTAAAGTACAATGCTCTAACTACTCAGCCACAGAGCCCCTGCCAAATTGAAAAGCTAACAGAACTTTTCATTGTTCAATCCACTGGTTCAGTCTGACAGAATTCCTAAAATGTACATTTACAATGTATGATATTCATCATACTGGAAAATAAGACTTCAAGAACTCTGATAATACATTTTTTGTACATCAATAGATCTGTATCTAAAGACCAAATTTCCTGTTGTTATCTTTACAGAAACTAAAAAAGTAAAATGGCAGAAGTGGAAATAGACGACTCACTTTACAGGTAATTTATTACATATATGTAAAAACTGTTTCTACAGGTACTACAGAGGTTGGAATATTACAAACCTTATTTAGATTGCACAGTGTTGATGAAATGACTGAACCCTTGCCTCACTCAGCTCTGTTTCACAGTTTTGATGATGTGACTTTCCATACAGTATTTGGGTTTAATACATTTTATTTCACAGAAACACAAAACATATGTGCATACTATGAAAAATTTTGCTTTCATTAATTTTCACAAGTAAACAAGGTAAAATTGAAGATGTCCATGTAACTCCTTTTACAGTATTTGAGTTACACTGAACTTTTACAGTATTTGAACTACACTGAACTTTTACAGTATTTGAACTACACTGAACTTTTACAGTATTTGAACTACACTGAACTTTTACAGTATTTGAACTACACTGAACTTTTACAGTATTTGAGTTACACTGAACTTTTACAGTATTTGAGTTACAATGTACAACACTTTATTTTGTTGTTGTTGAATATTTTATTTATACACACTCAAAATCAAAATGCTTATCATCAGATCACAAACTGTCATGGAATTTACTGTTAATCTCAATATTAATCAATGTTAAACAGAAAATCAAGATGGGATAAAAGCAATATTTTAGGTTGTATGTTTTTAGTGTTTTTTATTGTACTAGTTGATTTGATATGTTTATGATTTATTTTCATTGAACACTTCAGGATTTACGATGAACATACATAATTCAAAATATTTATAAGGGAAATATATAGTATACGCTTGTTACTACACGTACCATACTTTTACTTGTATTCTATGTTTGTGTGAGCAGTCGTCAGAGATATGTACTCGGAGATGTCGCAATGAAGAGGATGGCTGCATCATCAGTTCTAGTGTATGGTATGGGTGGACTTGGAATAGAAATAGGTAAGTTTTTATGCCCCGGGCAGAAAGGTCCGCCGGGGGCATCTAGTGTTTTGATCATCCGTTTTTCTGTCTATCCATAATTCTGTCTTGCTTACATATAAAGTGCAATATTTCAAGTTTGGATCGTGATACAGTAACCAAACTTAGACTGTAAGTTTATCTTAGGGTTGCTCACACTTCACTTACATCACATTCCACTGGGGGTAAGGTGGGGTCAAAATGTAGGACATTGCAATATTTGCCAGAAAAGAAATTTGTTGGGACCAGGGGCATTTGTGTTTCACAAACACATCTTGTTATCCACTGATTTGATGTTTAATCCCAAGCAAACTTTTATCAGTTTACACAAATATAAGTTGTCAAATGTATATACATGTAATAGTTTATTTTATCAGGATATGATAGCTGAATTAACAACTGAACTGTTGGGTGCTGGGTATTTCATGTACATATTTTGTCTCTTTGATGGTTGACACATAAGACATGCATATAAGAGACTGTAGTCTTTTTTCCTCTTTGTTTCATTCTAAACTGAAAAGGTGAGATTGTAAGTCCATAAAATTTGTCCTCTATAAAAAGAAAATCCTCCTTTCATTGACTGGATTGACTGGACTTATATAGTTGACAGAGTAGCTCATTTGGTAGAGTGCTTGATCTTCAGTATAAATGTCCATGTCCATGTCATTTTTTCTGAGGTCAGTTTTCATCTCTTGTCTGCCTAGCTCTTTGCCTAGATGGATGTTTAATGATTCTAGAATGTACAGTTTGATTCCTTTGACAGATTGCACATGTGTAGTGGTACTTTAAAAGGTGATGGAATTACGGACTACTCAAGCAATGACACAAACACACACTAGACATCTCTCTCCCTGCCTCACAGGGATGAGTGGTGAGGACCTTAAGTAATCACATTTCTTGTTAAATCAAGCAAAGGCAACAAAGCGACTGGTCTTATGTTGTACAACTTGTCTTGCCACGGGTCTAAGTCCACTTTCTTCATTTTTGACTGGTCTTATCAGGGCTTTCAGGAACCCAAGGTATGCATATTTAATGTGTGAGATTTTTCTGGGATGCGTCAAAATTGCAACCCCATTGTCATTTTTGGTCTATACATATAGATGTTAGCTTGTCCAAATAAACTTTGTATCGAATGAAACAGGAAAAAGTTGTCATTTTTTTATATCAAATCTAACAATATTAAAAAGGTCAGAAAACCCTGTGTTGAAAATATAGTGACAGTAACACTCAAGTTTACTTGATATTTCAGAGTGATGACTATATACTGTTAACTACATATCTATCATACTCTTTAATTATTTTTAAGATATTCAGGTGCATGTAGTTTTTGTCATATTTATCTTATTTTTATCTTATTTTTTCCAGCAAAGAACATTGTGCTAGCAGGTGTGAAGGTATGTAACAGTTTTGTTTTACAAAAATCTAACAGTTTATATCTTATATTAGAACAGAAAAGACTGATAATTAGTCTTTGATAAAAAATTTACAGTAAAACATTTCAGAACTCTTGATTTTTATAGAAAATGATAACAAACATTTCTTCACTGTATTTTTATCTGTCTACCTCTCCGGCTCTATGTCTCTCTCTGTTTCTGTCTGTTGCTGTCTGTCACTTTTTGTTTCTTTCTCTGTCTCTCCCTTTCTCTTTGTTTCTCTCTATCTGTATATCCCTCTCTTACACATACACATACACTTACACACAAATGCTGAGTTTTTGTTGATTCAGTAGACTCTGGAAATGGATGATATATGTTTACATCTGTTTTTGTTTTCAGTCAATCACAGTGCAGGATGGTAAAGTATCTACTATAACAGACCTTGGAACTCAATTTTTTCTGAGAGAGGATGATGTTAAAAATGGCAGAAACAGGTAGAATACAATGTTCATTGTTTATTTGAAGTATAAATGCTTGTTAAATCAAGCATGATGATAACACATTGACTTGATGGATTAATATATAAGTTCCAAAGTGTAACGTAGTGTTCCAATGTGTAACGTAGTGTTCCAAAGTGTAATGTTGTGTTCCAAAGTGTAATGTTGTGTTCCAAAGTGTAATGTTGTGTTCCAAAGTGTAACATAGTGTTCCAAAGTGTAACGTAGTGTTCCAAAGTGTAATGTTGTGTTCCAAAGTGTAACATAGTGTTCCAAAGTGTAACATAGTGTTCCAAAGTGTAACGTAGTGTTCCAAAGTGTAACGTAGTGTTCCAAAGTGTAATGTTGGGTTCCAAAGTGTAACGTAGTGTTCCAAAGTGTAACATAGTGTTCCAAAGTGTAATGTTGTGTTCTAAAGTGTAACGTAGTGTTCCAAAGTGTAACATGGTGAACCACATTAGTTGATATGCAGTTACCAAGCATTGGCCATTTTGAATTGTTGTCAATCCAATGACTAGAATATGCTTGATCTGTTACATTTATCTGCAATATCTTTATATTGTCAGTATGGGCATTGTCTGGTGGCACAGAGATATATGTAAGTTAAATGTGTATGTACTAGATTTATAAGTGCACATACTATTATTATGTGTGCACATACTATTATTATGTGTGCACATAATGGTTATAACATGCACATGTAATAGAAATTTTTTCATGTCATCTTCCTGCCAACATAGCATTGTTAGAGAATAGAATTGTAATATCATTCTTTGTTGACTTTATCACATTTCTGTAACATGTTTATATTTATTTATGTTTGTTGATTGATTTGTTCACAGAGCAGATGCAAGTGCTGTCCGATTGGCCGAGCTGAATCCTTATGTGGCCATTAACACACTGACAACTGAAATAGATGATGCATCCGATCTTTCTTACCTGAAAAATTACCAGGTGGGCACTTTTATGTTGATGATGTATGACAAAGAAATACCGACTTGAGTTTTGTGTCACGTTGACTGTACCTTGCTTTGTAAATTCTGCTTTTCAAACATTTTGTTTCTGTTAGACTGGTATAAAAGCTACTCATATTTCATGATAATTGCAACTTATTTTCACTTGTTGAACTATCTATAATCTCCAAAGCAAGTAGACAATACAAACTTATATTAAAGACCACCTCTGTATAAAGGGCACCTGCTATAAAAGCCATTCAAACATAACCTATGTTAACTTTTTGATAATGAATAATCCTTTTTATAAAGGCTACCAGTCTATTATGGCTACTTTTGCCAGCCTGTTCCCTTGAGTGGCCTTTATTGACAAGTTTTACTGTATACTAGGTAGTTTATGGAATTTACTGGTGTTTAGAGAAACCAAAGACTTGTTTACAAGTATTATCTTGCATATATCTACAGTTTTAACTGTTTTACGATATATCATTGTTTCATACAAGTTTCTGTTTCATCAAAGTTACTCTGGAGTTAGCAATAAATTTCATCAGTACATAATCATGCATAATTAGAATTTTGCTACCCGTCAACAAGGTTGATTGAAAAAAAAAAGTATTTGTGGCCCCTCTGCTGCATTGTCTGGTCAACTTGATGTAATAACAGATTCCAGAGTTACTGGTCCCTTGGTAAAATTGACAGGTTTTGGACCTCAGATCATCATATTTCTCAGCAAACATTTTCTAGTTTCTTCATAATATAAGTGAATTAATTTGTGTTGAATCATAGAGACATCAATCATTAAAATTGGTTGCTGAATATTTTTTTTTGTTTTCGTTTAGTCATTTAATTTCAGATTTTAGTTTATCTTATGAATATTATAAATATGAGACCAAAGTTATATTTTTGCCAAAATGGGGCTGAATATGTTGAAGACAGTCGTTTCTGTCAATAAAACATCCTCAGATGGGTCTTCCTTTTTTCCCCCCCAATATGTTAATGTTGACTTTCACATTGTTTTTTAACATATTTGTTATTGCTTTTTCAGTGCCTGATATTTACTGAGATTCCAATATCACTACAGATAAAGATCAACAAGTTTTGTAGACAACAAAGTCCACAGATCAAGGTCAGCTAACTAAGTATCATAAAGTTGTTGTTCAGTTTTAAATCGACTCTGGAGTCAGGCACACTACATGTATAGGTCTGTTAAGATAACATGGCACATGTTTACATACACAACAGTTTTAAATTAAATCATAACAGGGATGACAGGCTTCTTGTCAGCACAAAAATAAAAGAGGTACAGTAATACATGGAATCATGTCTTGCTTTCACTCTCCTATTTTTGGAAAGTAGACTTTATTGTTTTGGTTTTTGACTCAGGTGTTCCACTTTACCTTGGTAGACCTGTACATGTTCAAAACCATGGAGTATATTGCATTGCTAGCAACAAACATTAATTTAAAAAATAAAAGAAATTTTACAGTGTGTGCTTACACATGTACATGCATGCAAGCATGATTGTGTGTTAATTTTGATAGCCCATAGTTTAAGACCATGATTTTTATACCAGATCAATTTTATTTCATGGTCACTTTGCACATTCATATATTCTTTGCTTATGTGACTCTGTCTACAGACATATCTGACTGAAACAATCCCCCAAATCACTTTCTGTCCACTAGATATTAATTAATTCAATTGCGTCAGTCGGGTGACCTTTCGCAATGTAATGCTGTCTGCCGATATATTGGTGAATAATGCTTTGAACATTTGAGACTTCAACACTAAACCCATGGGGGCAATTTTCTTAAAATTTGGCATATGGATGTAGCATCTAAATAGTGAGGGTGGCATTAAAGGAATCAATTTAATGGAATTTTGTTTTACTTTTCATATAGTTCATATCAGCTGATGTGTATGGTATCTTCAGTTCCACATTTTGTGACTTTGGTGACCAGTTTGAGGTGACGGATACTAATGGAGAGGAATCAAAGGACATACTGCTGGAAAGTATTACTAAGGTAAGTTGCTGGTATTTACACATACTATAAATCTGGCTTTATTCATGAGAATTTTTATTGCACGTAATTTTACAAGGGCTCGAAAAAATAAAATTACTAGTGTTAGAGTAGTTTCTATGGATGGTTGTGAAAATGAAATAAAGTGACTTGTGGAAAGGTGCTATCATGGTCTTTCTGAAGTTGTTACATGTATTTGTTTACTTAACCCACTGTGTAATTGGTCGATGAATAACACAGAAATTTAAAAGCTTTTCTGTGATTGGCTCATGTAATGTTAAGGTTTAAAGGTGTGAATATTATTGTACGTGGTCAGGTAAGGAGCATTGTGAACAATTTTAATTAAACATGAAAAGTACTGGAAAAGACTATAGATATAGGAAGAGAAATGAAGCGAGTCTTAAGTTTATTATTTATTTTATTTATTTATTGTTGTTTAATGTCCCACTCAAGAATATTTCACTCATATGGAGACGTCACCAAATGCCGGTGCAGGGCTTCAAATTTTGGCTATGCTCGACACTTACGGCCATTGAGCAGTGAGGGTTCTTTAATGTGCCAACACCTACTGTGACACGGGACCTCGAGTTTTACTGTCTCATCCAAAGGACAGGAAACCAACCTGCCGCCAGCTGGACTCAAACTCACGACCTCATGATCAAGAGTCGAGTGCGCAACTGACTGAGCCAGGCCGGCTCACTAGTCTTAAGAATGAAAACTGTCATAGAATTCTTAGAAATGGCAGAAAATAAAAATGATAATGAAAACTTCAAGCAAAATTTTCGGAGTGAAATGAAAATTTGACAAGAAATTGTTGTAAAGGTCTTTGCAGAAATAACATAAACAATCTCTGTTTTACTTATTTCTACATCTTTATTTAACTTTTAAACTCTACAGGGTAACCCAGGTGTTGTCACTTGTTTACAAAGCAACATGCATGGATTAGACACAGATGATCATGTTACATTCAAGGAAATTAAAGGGATGTCAGCTTTGAATGGAAATACATATCCAATTAAAGGTATTGCTGGACACCTGCAAAGTTTTGCCCTTGTATTATCGCCCTTTTATGTCAGAAAACATTTTCACCCTGTCTTAAATTTGCTCTAAATCACCAGTGTCATGGATGGCAAGTATGTTCATGTTTTAATTATTTCCCTTGAAAGTTTCTCTCTCATTTTAAATTCGCCCTCTCATCTAAGTACAAAAATGGCGGAAACAGTTTGTTTGTTTGTTTGTTGTTGTTTAACGTCCCACTCAAGAATATTTCACTCATATGGAGACGTCACCAAATGCCGGTGAAGGGCTTCAAATTTTGGCCTATGATCGGCACTTACGGCCATTGAGCAGTGAGGGTTCTTTAACGTGCCGACACCTACTGTGACACAGGACCTCCAGTTTTACTGTCTCATCCGAAAGACAGGAAACCAAACCTGTCGCCGGCGGGATTCGAACTCACGACCTCACGATCAAGAGTCGAGCGCGCTACCGACTGAGCCAGGCGGAAACAGAACTTGAGTGAAATTTTCAGATATACAGTATTCATTATACTGTTATGTAATGGAACAAAAAAATTTAAGTTAATTTATTGAATGCACACTGATCCAACATTATTTTGACCTCATCCTGAACCTGACATTTTATAACTTATATTGAACCGTCCAAGTATCAAGTATTGATTTAAAATCAAATATCAAAACATACCAATATGTGTTGTACACCCCTAGTTCATGTAGATGGTGTCATATATTATGAATATTGCAAGAAAATGATTACCTACAAGTTGACCTACTTCAAACTAGATATGTTCTAATATTGATTTTATTGGCCTACAATAAGTATGTAGGTAATTCTTTGTATGTTATTATATTGTAATCTCTAAGTGTCTTTGGTTTTCAGTCTTGACACCATATCAATTTCAAATTTGTGATACAAGTGGTGACCAATTTTCACCATACCAACATGGTGGTATAGCAACACAGGTGAAAGTTCCAACAGTATTCACTTTTGTAAGTTAACTTCATTTATTTATTTTATTAACTGATTGTGATGATCTTTTTCTATTTCTTCAGGTAAAAATGATTATACCTGTTTACAAAGGTATTTTTTAATAGTTCATGAAATGTTGAGCCAAGTAAACAATGAAACAACATCAAACATTGAGAAATACTCTGTTAGTGTTTGAACTACATGAATTTGTTCATTCCCTTTCTCTGTCACTTTCTCCCAGGTTCTGATCATTCATAGTGGATCAAGATTATCAGAATGACTCAGACAGATGTTGAGAGTGACTCATAGATTGTCTGAGTGACTCATAGATTGCCTGAGTGGCTCATAGATGAGTCACTCATAGATCATCTGAGTGGTTCATAGATGAACAGAGTGACTCATACATTGTCTGAGTCACTCATAGTTGAACAGAGTGACTCAGATAATCTGAATCACTCATAGATGAACAGTTACTCATAGATGATCTGAGTGGTTCATATATGATGAGTAAATCACAGATTGTCTGAGTGACTCATAGATGGTTTGAGTGACTCATAGATGATCTGAGTGACTCATAGATTATCTGAGTGACTTATAGATGATCTGAGTGACTCAGTTGTAGTATGCATGTTGATAAATAGTAAGAAACCTCCTCTACCACTAAGTTGATGTCTTACAAAACATATTGTCTCTCAGAAGAGTTTTTATCAAAAGGATGTATATAAAACACTTATTACATGCTAAAGGTATCATAGCAATAAGTTTTGGGTAAAAATATAAAAATTAAAACAAACGAGAAAGATATTATAGTAGTGACAAGAATTCTTTTAGTTATATTTACATTGAATCATTTTTTTCTTCAGAAATCACTAGAACAACAGATAGTAGAACCCTCTCTGACCATTCCAGATTTAGGAAAGTTTGAGGTAAGTTGTTATCGTGTTTATTTCTATAATTTATGACAGTGTTAACCTGTGTTCAGTTTTTGATATTGGCTCACTAAAGTAACTGGGTATAAGACTTTCAGTTTTGATTGGTTGTCAGGATCCATTGATTGGAATTCCAAGTTCTTTCATCTAGTACAAGCATTTTCATCTTATTGTTGCAATATAAAAACTTAATAAGGGGAAAAAAAGTGTAAGTTATAAAATTTTCCTTACTTTTTGAAGATGGCTGAGATTGGCAATCATAATTACAGTCCTCAAAAATGAATTTTGTTGGAAAGTAACTGTATTCATGTTGTTCATCTCCTCAGACATTTCTGTTTCTGTCAGGGGAATACATGGATCAAAGATTTGTATAAAAACCATACAAACTTTGTAAATGTGATATCTTCAGTTTGTTGACCATTTTATGATTGTTAGTATTTTGTTTACTAGAAACTTACACACCATCAACACCTGGAAATTCCCTGAAGAATGATAATTCTAATAACTTGATTTGTTGTTCCTCAGCTATCACCAGCCTTGTAAAGTTACGTATTTAAGCTTCCATTCAGTGAAACCTTACAAGAAGCTCTGGATTCCCTAACTTTTAATAATTTTTCCACCCTTAATTTTTTAGACACCAGCTAACATACATTTGGGTTTCCTGGCACTGCACAAATTTTTAGAACTGAAATCACGACTTCCAAATGTTGGGTAAGTTTTCTTTGATACATACATGTAATTAACATCAAGTATCTTTCTTAAGTGATTTAAATTTTTACCACTACACACTTGTACTAAATTAACTATTTTTTTTTTAAATATGCTTCAAAAAATTAACTTTCTTTCTTGTCTTTTAAAGTTTTGTATGCAAAATGGCCAAGTGAATGCATTTATCTGTGACAGAATTTAACACATATTTTTCATTCTTGGCTTTCTTTTTAAATATTTACAAAAAAATAAAAAAATAAAAAAAAGTGAACAAAACTCAAATTTTACAGGTGCCAGAATGATGCCAGCCAGCTTGTAGCTTTAGCCAATGATTTTAACCAGAGGCTTGTTTATAAGGTAAATTTCATGTATCTTTAATATGGATAGTTCCCTTATACTTCTGAATGTATCCAATATCGTAAAAAGAATGTAGAATGTAGTAAGCAAGTGTCCGTACTGTATACCAGTGTCAGTTGTTAGCATAATAATGGGAGTGAGATGTCTCTTAGTCTTAGGTAATGATTGGACTCAAAGATTTATAACAAGATTATTGATCAAATATATGGACAAGTTTTTAATACACTGTTGTATTCTTGTTTTTCCTTTATAGCCTTGTTAGAGGACTATATAAGAGCTTAGATCAAGTTTTTAGTACACTGTTGTATTCTTGTTTTTCCTTTATAACCTTGTTAGAGGACTATATAAGAGCTTAGATCAAGTTTTTAAATACACTGTTGTATTCTTGTTTTGCCTTTACAGCCTTGTTAGAGGACTATATAAGAGCTTAGATCAAGTTTTTAATACACTGTTGTATTCTTGTTTTGCCTTTACAGCCTTGTTAGAGGACTATATAAGAGCTTAGATCAAGTTTTTAATACACTGTTGTATTCTTGTTTTTTCTTTATAGCCTTGTTAGAGGACTATATAAGAGCTTAGATCAAGTTTTTAATACACTGTTGTATTCTTGTTTTTCCTTTACAGCCTTGTTAGAGGACTATATAAGAGCTTAGATCAAGTTTTTAATACACTGTTGTATTCTTGTTTTTTTTACAGCCTTGTTAGAGGACTATATAAGCCTTAGTTTTTTTAATACACTGTTGTATTCTTGTTTTTTCTTTATAGCCTTGTTAGAGGACTATATAAGAGCTTAGATCAAGTTTGTTGTAATAGCCTTGTTAGAGGACTATATAAGAACTTAGATCAAGTTTTTAATACACTGTTGTATTCTTGCTTTTCCTTTATAGCCTTGTTAGAGGATTATATAAGAGATTTAGGTCATGGATTTTCAGTTTTATGTGATTTATTGTTATATAGAGAAATTTTAATCAAAAGACTCAGTATTCAGATCAATTTTGGCAAAAGAGTGATTTGATAAATATGGGTGATTTGATAAGTTTCGTAGTTTGGTTTCTCTAAATGTTTTAAAACAAAAAGGAATAAACAGAAAATTGCAATTCTTGATAAATATAGACTTCTTGTCCCCCTGTAAACTTTGAAGATCACAAAATTGCATTTTACATTGGTAAAATATACAGAAACTTGTGCTATTTTATTTTACACTAGATTGACAGTGTAGATGAAGATCTACTCAAGGCTTTCTCTTACACCTGCCGTGGATGTTTTGCTCCCCTTTGTGCGACTGTGGGTGGCTTTGTGGCACAGGAGGGACTTAAAGCTCTAACAGGAAAGTTTACTCCACTGAACCAATGGGTAAGTTTGAATTTATAACTTTCAGGATTTTGTAACAGCAAAATTAAAGCAAAATTAATTAGTACCAATTCCTGTGTGAGAAGTCTCAGAAATTGAGCCTACAACACTCAGAAATATATGTGTTTTATTAAGAAAAAGTCAAGTTTTGGTTGAAAATGACTACACATCTCAAAACATTAATATTTCATGCAGAAAATATCTCTTTCGGTTGATTGAGGCTTCATTATTTGAATGTCTTTACTTTTTCTTAAGAAGAATATAGGTTAAGAGAATCACATTTTCCAACAGAAATGTCAGTAGTTTTTTGACATTCATGTTCTATATATGTTATGGTATCGTATACCTGATAATTTTATGGTATTATTCTTTTGGACATCGTATACCTGATAAATTTATGGTATTGTTTTTTTGGACGTACCAAATACCTGGTAATTTTAGGACTTATTTTTTATGTTACGATATTGTTTTTTTTTTTTGGGATATACCATATACCTGGTAATTTTAGCTCCTGGTTATTGTTTATGTTACGATATTGTTTTTTTTTGGACATACCGTATACCTGGTAATTTTGGTTCCTGGTTATTTTTTTATGCGAAATTGTTTCCTGACATTCTTTTTTTTGGTTACTGGTTATATGTTTGTTTTTTTTTTTTGGACATACCGTATACCTGGTAATTTTGGTTCCTGGTTATTTTTTCCCTTTTATGACAGAAAACATATTCATGTCATCTTATATTCACCCTGAATCCCCAGTCTAAGTATATCAGTATTTCCATGTATACTCTTAGTATATCAGTATTTCCATGTATACTCTTAGTATATTAGTATTTCCATGTATACTCTTAGTATATTAGTATTTCCATGTATACTCTTAGTATATTAGTATTTCCATGTATACTCTTAGTATATTAGTATCTCCATGTATACTCTTAGTATATTAGTATCTCCATGTATACTCTTAGTATATTAGTATTTCCATGTATACTCTTAGTATATTAGTATTTCCATGTATACTCTTAGTATATTAGTATCTCCATGTATACTCTTAGTATATTAGTATTTCCATGTATACTCTATTCTATTGATTGTATAAAGAAAGATTTTTTTAAATTTTACAGCTGTACTTAGATTGTACAGAGGTTCTAAGGAAGGAGGATGTTTCCAACCCAGCTTTATTTCAGCCTAGGTGAGTATAGTTATTGGACTTTCATCTTTTAGCATGAATGATAGCATGAGTCATTTACTGTAAGTCTGTTTTATTTGTGAGAATTTTATTTACACGTAATTTTGTGAGAGCTCTTATCGCATAATGAAGTATGGTAATAGTATGACGAAATGGACATTCAAAATAGCGAAAATATCATCTCGTGAATAATGTTAGAACTTAACATGTATCGTGGAAATAAAGTCCAGCGAAAATTTCCGAATTTATATTATACACTTGTCATAGTAATTGATAATATGTTTACATTGTGATACAAACTGTAGACTGACGAATTCTGTCTCGAGGTTGAGATCAAGAGACAGTTTAACAATAATCTTAGACAGCATCCATTGGTTCATTATAATTGAGACTGCCATTTCAAAACAAACATAGATTTGATTAATCTTACATCATTCTTTGATTCACCTCAATCTCTGGTGGATTTTGTTGGAATATGAATTCATCACATTTCAAAGCAAATGTTTAAGTTTCTCATTTTACTGGACACGTAAAATTTCAGCACCTATTTTTATCAGGAGAAGTAGTAAGACTACCAATTATGAAGTGAGGCTAGAAATTCTACTATAGCTGTTTAGTCCTTATCCGTCACTTGAGTGCAAGGTGCAGAGCACCTTCGGAAACAGCACTTGTCAAGTCTGATAGATACATACTGAGGTTTAACCTCCAGTGCACATACATTTTTCTTTCCCATAATCACACTTAATAGTTATTTGATATTTTACAGGAACGATCGCTACGATGCTCTGCGAATTTGTGTGGGACAAAATATGTGTCAAAACCTAGCTGAGCTTAGGCTGTTCATGGTGAGTTGAGTGAGAACTGACTGGTTGCATTCTGGGTAACTATCCAACTGAATTCTGGGATACATATTGATAATAATTCAGGGTTGTACAGATATTTTATATAACTTAATTTTTTATATTTTGAAGGATTTAGATGTCACTGATTTCTAATTCCACAATGGTTAATGTTAACACAATTTGTGGACTCTAATTTATCAGTATAATAAGATTGATAAAAAATATATTCCTATGGTTAAGTTCTTTTACTGCTAACGTTTTCTTCAGTTTGCATTATGTAAACGGTAAATATTTTATTAATTTTTTCCAGGTGGGATGTGGAGCCATTGGATGTGAAATGTTAAAGAATTATGCTTTACTTGGTATAGGATCACAAGGCAATGGATTGGTAATACTATGGCTTTAATCTTTATATTGTTATCAAGGTAAAAAGACTTTAAACTTTGTGCAAGAAAAATATATATATAAAAACCTTAGAAATTACAGACGATGTTTTAAGGAATTGTAATGTGTTTAGATCTGACTTTTGGTCATGAATTCGAGTCCAGCCAGGGGCAGGTTGGTTTCCTGTCCTTCGGATGAGACCGTAAAACTCGAGGTCCTGTGTCACAATAGGTGTCGGCACGTTAAAGAACCCTCACTGCTCAATGGCCGTAACTGCCAAGCATATGCCAAAGATTTGAACCCTTCACCAGCATTTGGTGACGTCTCCATATCAGTGAAATATTCTTGAGTGGGATGTTAAACAACAATAAACAAACAAACAAACATCTGTTAACAATTTCTATGTTAGCATTCTGTTTCCTACAAACTCCATGTTGTTTTTTTCTTTTCCAGATTACAATAACCGACAATGATTTAATTGAGAAATCCAACCTGAACCGTCAGTTTTTGTTCCGCCCTCATCACATTCGGGTATTTTGTGATTTATTTACAAATTAATCATATCGTTACTAGTTGAATGTTTACGTGTGACAAATGCATTACATACAAATTTTATACTGCAGAAGTTTCGATTTCAGTTCTTGTTATTTATGTATTTATGATTGACTTGGATCAGAACTCATTCCTCATACAAGTATTCAAAGTTTCTAACATTATTATACCTGAAACAGGTATATTACTCGTCAGTCATTGTTAAGATATACTGATTTTGTGAGATAGTTTGCCAGTTTACTTGCGGAAGGGGAGATGGTAGTCTCTTCATGGGTACATTGTAAATGTGTTCTCTCCTCCACCATTAAAAATTTACTGGCACCACATGACCAAAAAATTGTTGAGTGTGGCATAAAACAACGGTCAAACAAACAAACAAAAACTTAAACAATTCAGTCATTTTCATTGTTTTGGCAGTACTGTTTTATTCATCCAGCAGTTGTTTTGCTCTCTTTTGTATGTAGTGTCAGTGACCAAAGTCTGATACAGATATAGAGAATAACAAGATAATAGCGGTATCTATAATTATTTTGGATAATTTCATAACTGTAATTCTCAAGATAGCTAGTTCTTGATTTTTCAATATACAGGTAGTATATGGTCTACATCTATACTTAATTTTCTAAAATCAATTTCAGTACAGTAGGTACACAATTAACTGTACTAGTCAGATAATACATTCTGTTCATGTGTATTTTTACAGCATCCAAAGAGTACAACAGCAGCAGAGTCTGTCAGAGAGATAAATCCAGGTATGTTATTCTGAAATCTTGATCCCTGCTTATATATTATCGATAATACATTACAGTGTGTTGTATAGAAACTGATAATATATAGCACGTATGGTGTATGCCATATTATGAGATTGTATCATATGTTAGTTCTAAATAAGACTACATTTGTATATATGATACTGTCATGCCCCCATGCAGTAATTATTCTTGTATTGCAACCTATGCTTTATTTCTTCTCGTATTGGACCTCCATTTATCATTTGTTTCTCGTAATGTGCCCTAGTTCGGAACTTCTCAATTTTTATGTGATCAAAGAAAAGAAAAAAGAGTTCCGAATGTCATTTGTTTCCAGTACATTACATCGTCCATTTGTTCGGTGTCATGCAAAATTATAATGTCAACTAAACAAAGGCAAGAATATTTGAATTAGAAAGTATGTTGTTAATGTTGTATGTTGTTATTTGTTACAATTTGTAATTTACACATATGATAAAAAATTAAAATATGGCCATTTTGGTATCATATTCCTTCTCTGCCCTTGGGTCTGATATCAGTCCTCAGGCTAATATCAGGAAACTCGGGCTGAGAAGGAGCATGATATCAGTATCGTCATATAATAATCTCTGTATATAGTTTAAACAGATGAAATATATCAGTTCAGAAGAATTTAGTCATTATCTTCATCTGTCATTTTGGATATCGGTGGTCATGATGGCAGAGTAGTTTGAGCATCACAATTATTTAAGAGTTCTCTCCCCTGATGACATTGTACATTTGAACCTTGCTTGAGTCTGTTGATCATGTGATGATATTTGACAGTTTACACAAATTATAGCACTTTTAATAAGACACCAAGGACAGCGGCCATAACTGATAAGATTCTATAAATAGATTTTACATTCAACTTTGTTTCATTAATATAATAAGTACGAGCAGTTAAAAGAAATGTATTGATGTAAAACCAAAATTTAAAGGGGCATTAGCTGTAATTTTGTTTTTCTATTTTATTACTTAGATTGATATAAAATAACAAAAAAGAGATATAGACATAGGCATAAAAATTCTTAAATCCCTATACATTTTGTGAAAATTGGTTGAGACTCCCAGATTTGGCACTTTTTCACTTACAATTGATTAACTCAAACCTACTATTTGTATATGAATACCAAACTGGCCTTGACCTTATTTTCATAAAATATATAGGAATATTAGATTTTGTATGCCTGTGTATAGCTCTTATTTGTAATTGTACATCAAGTACAAGTAGTAAACAAAGAAAAAATTGAATTCATATTTTTTGATAACCACAGCTTATGCCCCTTTAATTGATGATATAATTCTTATCCGTTTTTTTTTAGATCTGAAAATAGAAGCACAACAACATAAAGGTAATATGTGTTTTTCTTTTGTATGTTTGTGTCCATGTACTCACATCTCTTAGACCATGATTAGTATGTATGATATTGCAATCATTGGGACCTTTCAGAATCGGTAATTAAAGCTTCATACCTTGAATGACTTGATATGATACAGTTTATGTAGCTTTCACCTAGAAAAATGATTTACACCAATGCAGTTTTAGATACAGTGTATTTAGATATCAAGTAGAATTAAAATGGACATATAAAAATAATTATTGAAAAATTCTATGTATTGGTTTGGAACAATTTTATTCTCATTTCTGTCATTGATTTTCATTATCTATCTAATATATATTTTATCTGTATCCAGTTTGCCCACAGACAGAGGCCAAAGTTTATCACGATACATTTTTTGAGAGCCAAACTATCATAGTAAATGCCCTGGACAATGTTGAAGCCCGGAGATATGTAGACAGGTAAATCAGATCTGTATATGTGTGTTAACAGTTAACATAACATGAGGATATAAAAACAAAATGATCTCCAAATTACATGATGATATCAAATTAACATGATGATATTTAAATAACACGAGGACATCAATATAGCATGAGAATATCAAAATAACATGACAATATTAAAAAATGATATTAACTTAACATGATATAAAAAACACGATGTCAAAATAGCATGATAATATAAAAATTACATGATATAAAACCGTGAGAATATCAAAAGAACATGACGATATGAAAACATGATTTCAAAATAACATAATAACAAAACAATTATAAATATTAAGAGTATATTATTAAATCCATCTGCTGGGTGTTTGCTGTGATTAATTGACTAAAAAATTGGTATACGACAAAGCTATGTGCCAATAATCATACAGAGTGTACAGAAAAGTTTATTTCTGAGCATTACTCATCAGAATGTGACTTTGAGTGTAAGAGAAAACCTTCATTTTTGGACAACCTGTACTTGTTCATACCTGGTACCATGCATTAGAATGTTTTCCGAGTGTTATATACATGATTTGGATCAATTAGAAGCAAGATATTGAAAACGTCTGATGTTTTACTGGATTAAAAATTATTCTATTCTAGTTACTGAAAGTTAAAAACAGTTTTTGAAAATTATATTAAATCTCGTCACAATGTAGAATATTGCAATAACTGAGGTTTGCAGTGATATTGCACTCCCCTACTCTCCACTTACAGTGGATAGGTAAAGTTAAAAGAATGATAAAGAATGTATAGTACAGAGCAGTAGGAAGGAAAATGTAAATAAAGAAAGTCACAATAATCATAAATTTCAAAGTCCTTTAGTAAAGAACCAATTTTCAAAATAAAAATATTATCGGTAAAAAACGAAAAAGTATATCCTATATTTAGTCATCAGATCATTTGGTCATTTCAATTCATCCAAATAGTATTTGTATGAAAAATCTCTAGGTTAGACATATGATAGTAATAAAATGGGTCATGCCAGGCTTCATAACTTTTTATTGTAATGAAGGGGAACAACTTCCCTTTTGTTTTTTCTTCCTTTACATTTAATACGATGATACCTGAAATATGTCATTCATACTTTTTAAATTAATGCTCCCATCCTTTCACTTACATTTTTGCAAGTAAAAAAAAGCATGGCGGCATGTGTGTTTTAGCTCCAAATCGGCATATAAATCATTATAAATAATTCGAACAACAAGGATTTATTTAATTTGTCATTGGCATCGATAAATTACTCAGCATACATAGAATACCGCTAAGTTTAAATTAGCATGTAAGTACCAACCATTTTATCTTGATCAGCTAAAACAACTCGACATGCTCAGTCTGACTTAGACTGTAGTACAGGTTATTATTACTGTAAGTATTATATTAGTAACAGAAAGCAGAAATATGTATATATATTTGTACAGGGTAGTGGTAGAGATTGCAGTTCCTATATAATGTATATACAGCAGTAAGGTGATAAGTTTATAGATATTTTTGGCATAGCACTGTACATGTTTGTACAGGGCAGTGGTAGAGATTGTAGTTCCTATATCATGTATATACAGCAGTAAGATGATAAGTTTATAGATATTTTTGGCATAGCACTGTACATGTTTGTACAGGGCAGTGGTAGAGATTGTAGTTCCTGTATAATGTATATACAGCAGTAAGATGATAAGTTTATAGATATTTTTGGCATAGCACTGTACATGTTTGTACAGGGCAGTGGTAGAGATTGCAGTTCCAATATCATGTATATACAGCAGTAAGATGATAAGTTTATAGATATTTTTGGCATAGCACTGTACATGTTTGTACAGGGCAGTGGTAGAGATTGTAGTTCCTATATCATGTATATACAACATTGATGATATCTATAGATATTTTTGCATAGCACTGTTCATGTTTGTACAGGGCAGTCGTAGAGATTGTAGTGTGATCATGTATATACAGCAGTAAAGACCGTTTATAGGTATTTTTGGCATAGCACTGTACATGTTTGTACAGGCCAGTGGTAGAGATTGTAGTTCCTATATCATGTATATACAGCATTGATGATATCTATAGATATTTTTGTTTCATGTACAAAGGCTATTAGAATTGTATGGGAACCACATGTACAGGTCATTGTTCCACATCTGACGGAGTCCTATTCTAGTCAGGTAACGACAATTTTATTTGTTTTTCCAGTTGTTGTTTCACATCCCTTCAAGAATTTTTTCAGTCATTGTTTCAAATCCCTTCAGGAATTTTCCACCTGTATGTAGAGTTCTAAGTTGAACCTACCATATTACTATGAATTGAGTCCAGGACTTTTGTCTGTATGGCCAACACTCCTGACTGATCCAGCGTGAGTAGTCCAGGTAAATATCACAATGGTTAATGTTGTTATATACAAGCAATATTATGAGATGTTACCTCATGAAAAGCATGCTCAACTTGAGTCGAGGCCAGAGCTAGACACCATAACACTTGAGAATATCATCCAATCACATGATTTGTTTTTTTTTCTTGTTTCTTAGCCAATAAGATTGCACAAATAGTTGAAGTTGAATAGAAATCTTAGACTTTATTGATATTGATGATCTATGGCAGTGGATCCCTGGGTTTCAGTGTGACATATAAAGTAGATATATTTGTATAGTTGATGTAGGTTAAGCATCAAATTCATTTTTATGTATGAAAAATTGTCTTGTAAATCTGCCTCTACAATACAAGATAGGTCTGTGTAGTTATGGTTGACTTATTTCACCCAATTGTTAGTCACATTAGTCATCACAGAATTGTGCTACATGTTTTATAGATGTGTTATTATCATAATCGACCTGTATAGAGAACAAATGTACATGTATAAAGGTCAAGGACAAATTTACATGTATAAAGATGAAGGACAAATCTACATGTATAAAGATGAAGGACAAATTGACATGTATAAACGTCAAGGACAAATCTGTGTGTATAAATGTCAAGGAAAAATCTACATGTAGAAAGGTCAAGGAAAAATCTACATGTAGAAAGGTCAAGGGCAAATCTACATGTATAAAGGTGAAGGACAAATATACATTTATAAAGATCAAGGACAAGTCTACATGTATAAAGGTCAAGGACAAATCTGTGGGTATAAATGTCAAGGAAAAATCTACATGTAGAAAGGTCAAGGGAAAAATCTACATGTATAAAGGTCAAGCACAAATATACATGTAGAAAGGTCAAGGACAAATCTACACATATAAAAGTCAAGGACAAAATTGTGTAATCATTTCATATTGAAGACCATTTACTTTTTGTTTGAGTATAAGTGGAATTTAAACTTTTTGTTCAGTGACATTCATTTTGGGTTTTATTTTTGCGTGAGGTAGATTTATGCTTCAGTATATTAGTAAAACATCATTTAGATTAATTATTGTATTTTATTTTTTGTCCAGAGAGATCCTGTTGATCATGATGTGCCGTACTGTACACTGAAGTCATTTCCAGCCAACATAGAACATTGTATACAATGGGCTAGAGATAAAGTAGGTATTTTTACAATTTATATCTTAATTTTTCAAGAAATAAAGTAGGTTTTGTTTTACAATTAATGTATGATGTTTGCAAGAAACTACGTATGTATTTTTTCAATTAATGTATGACATTTGCAAGAAATTAAGTAGGTATTCTTACAATTAATATATGATATGCAAGAAATTAAGTTGGTATTTTTACAATTAATGTATGACATTTGCAAGATATTAAGTAGATATTTTTACAATTAATATATGAAGTTTACAAGAAATAAAGAAGATATGTTTACAATTAATGTATGAAGCTTGAAAGAAATAAAGGAGGTGTTTTTTTTACAATTAATATATGAAGTTTGCTAGAAATAAAGGAGGTATTTTTTTTACAATTAATATATGAAGTTTGCTAGAAATAAAGGAGGTAATTTTTTTACAATTAATATATGAAGTTTGCTAGAAATAAAGGAGGTATTTTTTTTACAATTATATATGAAGTTTACAAGAAAAAAAGAAGGTATATGTTTTTTGTCATGATATTTCACATCATTAGTAGGATGGAGATAAAGACTGTATTTTTACAAAATTTAAAATCTACAGTGAGCTAAAGAGAAAGTACTAGTACATATTTTGAAAATATTTAACATCCTTCCTAGCACATTTTAACAAATATTATGTATGATATATTTGCATTTAGTTCTGTTTTTTCTGTCTTTTTCTTGTCTATTTTTTTCTTTTTCAGTTTTGTGATTGTAATTTTTCTTTCATTGTTTACTGTTATTCTTGTCTTTTTCGTGTTTCATTCTTCAGATATTGGTTTATTTTCATATGCATCTTAGTTATCAGTTGATCTATTAAAAAATCATGTAACATTATAAAACTTGGTTCAAATCTTTTTCAGTTTGAAAGTTCCTTTGCAATGAAACCAGAAGTATTTAATAAGTTTTGGTCATGCAACAGTGATCTACAACAAGTTGTCCAGGTGAGAATATCTTATATAATGCAGTAGAATCCGTCAAATTTGTTGTGCTTTAATTTTGCTTATTTCATTGTACAGTCTAACCTGCCATAGCGGTCACCTGTATATAGCGCGACCCTGTCCATAGCGGTCAATCTGAAGGATCCCCGTTGTATTTTACTATATAATGACCCTTTATATAGCGGTCACCTGTTCAACGCGGTCAGCGGCCACTTGTTTACGGCCCGACAATCGCCGATTTTTTTCGTATAGCGGCCATTCCACTTGAACCATGAGAGGCGAGTAAATTAGAGTTATCCTTCTTGCTACTACTTTCGAAGTGCATCATGTTTTTTCACGTAACTTGCTTTCAGCGATTCGGATCTCACCTAGACTTTCCATTAAATCTATGTTAAACTTCGAAGCGAGATGTTTGTTTATTACCTGGATTGATTGTATAAACATACCTCCAGGCGAGGTACACACAAGGTGTTTATGTAATTGGTTAATTGGATTATTAACACAAACAGACGGCTTTCGATGGGAGACCAAGATTAAACGATACCGCATCTCGACGACCTTCTAACAAGCTACACGTGCCTAATTGTAGTAATTACCATGCGGCATGCGGCTTTTCAACCTTTTGTTTCGAATACAGTTACCCAACTCGGTAAAACAAAAGGAAATAGGAATTAAGCGTTTTATATAGCTAGGTAAGTGAAAATTATATCATTTCCATCTAGATTTTCGAACTGAACAGAGAGCAGAATTTCAACTTGTATTTTTCTGTGGCAAATTTTAAGCCCAACCATGTCGACGACAAAGCCTTTACGCAAGGCTTTGACACTTGAGGAACGTGTAGAAGTTATTAGGTAGGTCTACATTTTACAAAAAATACCGATAACAGTAATTGTTACAAAGATTGTCGTTAGGTCTATGTGAAATATTCACTGCTGTCGAAAAGCTGGATAAAATCGAAGAATTTTATGAATTCATGACATAGGCCTATGCAGTGGGCCTATGGGCATAAAACATGATATGGGGCATGCATATTAAGCTTATATCCTGCATTTCTACAGAAATAAACCCCCAATAAATTACACAATTTACAAAATATTCACACCTGACCATCACCTGAAACCCCTGATAAATGAGTGAATTTTACAGTGTTTGCTGTCATTAGATCTAGATCTAATAATCTAGGCCTATGTGAAATATGCACATCTGACCCCCCCCCCCGAAATAAATGTGATTTACTATGTGTGTGAAATAGAATGAATGTGATAGAATCTACTGTGTCATTAGATTAATGTGAAATATTCACACCCCACGCTGAAATAAGTGTGATTTACTCAGTTACTGTGTCATTAGATTTATGTGACACATTCATTCCCCACATAAATTAATGAGATTTACTGTGTCATTAGATTTATGTGACACATTCATTCCCCACATAATTTTATGAGATTTACTGTGTCAATAGATTTATGTGACACATTTATCCCCCCACATAAATTAATGAGATTTACTGTGTCATTAAATTTATGTGTGATACAAGGCCTACATTGCACAATCATTTTCAATAACTGATTTATGTTCTGTGGTTTTTAATAATGAATTTTCAGACTCATGGATAGCGGTATGGCTAGTAGAATAGTCGCAGACAGATTTGGTGTCGGTCGAACTCAAATCCTCCGCACACACAAAAGAAAGGCCGAGTACATGAGTGATTACGAGAAAAACGCCCCTTCTGAAAGGAAAAGAAAAATGAGGAAGACTGGCAATGAGGATATAAACGCACTTCTATGGCAGTGGTTTCAGGATGCAACAGCTAGGACAATTAGTGTCACAGGCCCCATGTTACAAGAAAAAGCTCTAGTGTTCGCCAAAGATCTGGGAAACAGTGATTTCAAGGGTTCAAACGGGTGGTTGGAGTCATTTTTGAAAAGACACAACATTGTGTTTGGTGTCATGAGTGGTGAGAGTGGTGATGTCGACCTTGGTGTTGTTAGCGAATGGAAATCGAAGATTTCTGATTTGTGTAAGGGATATGAACCCAGGGACATTTTCAATATGGATGAATCCGGATTATTCTACAGAGACACAATCAACAAGAGTTTTCACGTCAAAGGAGATGACTGTAGTGGCGGAAAACGATCAAAGGAGAGACTTACCATATCTTTGTGTGCAAACATGCTCGGTGAGAAGGAGAAATTGTTAGTGATTGGAAAGAGCTTGAAACCCCGTTGTTTCAAAAAAATTGTGCCGTCTCAACTCCCGGTTACGTACTATGCCAACAAAAAAGCTTGGATGACTTCTGCAATATTCGAGGATTGGCTTAAGACATTTGATCGTAAGATGAAACGACAAGGAAGACAAGTTCTACTTTTTCTGGACAATGCTCCGTCACACCCCAAGTTGACATTGAAAAAAACGTGAAACTGTGTTTTTTTCCTCCAAACACCACATCTAAGGTACAGCCCATGGACCAGGGGATCATTCAAGCTCTTAAGCTGAAATTCCGCAAGAGACAATTGCAGAATGTGCTAACGCAGATGGACAAACAGAAGACACTAACTGGGTCTCAGTTGTTGAAGCAGATATCCATCCTCGATGCTATTTACTGGGTGAATCGTGCTTGGTTAGATGTAGACCCACAAACGATTGTTAAATGTTTTGCAAATGCTGGATTCGTGAACAATGGTAATGACACCAATACAACTGTTGATGGCGATGATGACGACGATGATGACAACAATGATAATGTTCCTTTGTCTGTGTTGAAACTTTTGCAGGATTTGTTTGGAGTTGCATTTGATGAGTTATGTGACATTGACTGTGAAATCAAAACATGTGATAATGACAGAGTTTGGAGCTCATCAATAGCAGACATATTAAACGAGTTGAAGGACAATGAACCTGATGACAATGACAGTGATAGTGACGATGACTGCAGTGTGACCGCAAAGCCAGTGACTTTGGCTGAAGTACAGGACTGTCTCTCCCGTATGAGAGAATTCGCTCTTGATAATGGACTTTCCACAGTGTTGAAAAACATTATGGACATAGATAATGATGTTGCTGCCATGGCCTCCAAAAAGTGTTCTTCTCAGTCTAAGATTAGTGAATATTTTAAGTACATAGATGGACAACAGTGAACAGTGTACATATCATTATGCATTGCATTTATTGATTCTAGTGGAAATCTTCATGTGTGTTCTGACATCATATGTGTGCTCGAAAATACAGTGGTTATGCTAAACAATAGTGTTACTTTGTAAATATTAGTGCTTTAAATTATATTTCAAAGGAATAATGGTATGACTGAGGGACAGTTTGCAAAACTGTTATGCTTTTCAATTGATACATGATTATCAATGATTTCATATTTAATTGATACGTGTATGTGGTACTTGACTCAGGTGAAATAGATTTCTATAATTTAAGTGAAAAACATTGAAAATTTGTTGGTATTTATTTAATAAAAGTTATATTTTAACTGAATTTTGTTGATTTATATGCATGTATATAAATAAGAATTACATTTGGACATGTGGTTATTATTGCATATATATATACAAGTATGGTGAGTTTGAAAGACACGCACATCAATATAGAAAAATAATTTTGGTACATTTCACTTATCATGGCCGACCCTGTATATAGGGGTCACCTGTCTATAGGGGCCAAAATTGGTCATCCCCTTGAGTGGCCCCATTACACAGGTTTTACTGTATTTATTATCCACAACATTTAAACCATGATGCAATTTGACATGTATTATGCTTAGTAATAGTTTTAGGTTACTTTACAAACAGGTTTTCAATTTCAATGAAATTTGACATCAACAAATTTGTTTTATTTTCAACACAACAAAATTTTAACCCCATGAAAGTTTCTGATTCTACAGTATACGTAATTGTTGATGGTTTATATATACTGACAATAAACATTTTAAGGAGATTTTGTATGATGAAGCAGTTTGTCATTATGACTTTTCTACAAACAGTACATTGTATAGCACTTTAGAATGTTTCTGTTTGCTTGTTTTAAATTCTCCTGGGGCATTAATTGTGTTTTTTTTATCTACTTTTACTACTTGTACTTGATGTACGATAACAAATAAGAGCTAAACACAGGCATAAAAAAAATCTTATATACCTATATGTTTCGTGAAAATAAAGTTGGGTTCAGTGTGGCATTTATATACAAATAGAATGGTTGAGTTAATCATTTATAAGTGAAAAAGTGCCATATTCGGGTTTCTCATGCAATTTTCACAAAATATGTAGGGATTTAAGAATTTGTATGTTTGTGTATCTCTCTATCTTTGTTATTGTATATCAATCTAAAAATTAAAAAAAGGAAATGAAAATTTGAAAAAAAGTCACAGCTAATGCCCCTTTAAAAATATGGTTCAGTTTATTTCATTTGGCATTTTTTTCAAACACCCCTAAAATATTGATGCATTGATAAACTAGTCCAGTGAAAAACACGTAGAATACATATTCTTCAGGGAATTCAAATTACATATAAGTTCAAATAAGAAATAAATTTATCTCAAATGTGTTGCTCTTAGCAAAATTGATCAAAGAGCCACGGTTAGGGCTGAACATTTCTATATCTACTTACTTATTGATGGACATATTTATAAATGAAAACTTTCTAAATTTTTCTTATCAGATGTTATGCAATGATCAACCACTAGAAGGCGCTGTACAAATTAGTAAGCTATTACAGAACAGAGCATCTGATTTGTCAGAATGTGTACGGATAGCCAGACTTAAGTTTGAGAAATATTTCAATCATAAGGTATAGTTCTTTGAAGATTTTCTGTCTTAATTTTGTCATTTAACCTTTTAAAGAAATGTACTTATACAATGTATAATGTTAACATTATAGTAAGTTTATATGCCAAGTGTTATATTTTAATGTTGTAAGTTAAAACATTACACTGTAAACATGGATATTTCCAGGTGTTGATAATTATGTGTTTTCTTATGCAAACCATGCATGTTTTCCTTTTATGCTATGTCACAACTTACTTTGAGCAGTCCTATATCAAATGATAATTCTTAGCACAACTGTAGGACTGGTGAGGGGGGAGTGGGGTGGTGGTGATGGTAATTTACACAGAAAACTCTTTGTCGCATATTTAGTGTAAATTATCCCCACACGTAAATTTTGAGGTGTACAGTACCCTATGAGATTTGTATTGTTGATACCTGGAATGTATTATAGAAGCATACAGGAGGTTTAGGCCTCTGAAATGAATAACCACCTAATTTTAGATTTTCAGATATGGCTTTTCCTCAATAATACTTTATATAAAATATTTTTGAGAGACTTTCTGTCATGGAAGACCACAATCCGTGGCAGAGAGAATGGTTCTCGGAACTCTTATTTTTACATAAAATGAATGCTGTACATTGTGGTATTTTATTTGCAGGCTAAAAACTTACTTCATCATTTTCCTTTAGACACCAAATTACAAGATGGATGTGAGTACAATACTTATTATGTAGTATTTGATAGTACAATGTGTAATCAAGATACAGATTTCCAAATGAGATGTAGTATTTGATATTACAATGTGTAATGTAGATACGGATTTTCCAAATTAGGTAAATTAAAGTTTTGATTATCTTTACTCCATATTACACTTGGTGATATAAAATGAACATAGACTAGTTTACTCTGATTTGAACAAGATGTCGTCATTTGCATAGAATCAAAACCTGAGATACCTTGTCTCTTTTTGTTTGTGAAATATACAACATGTTTAAATGATTTGCACTAAATATTTTATTTCAATATTTTCTTTTTACAGCTCTATTTTGGCAGTCACCTAAACGTCCTCCAGTACCCCAACAGTTTAGTTTAGATGACCCAAAGTAAGTTAGAAGTTTATCTACATCAGTCATTGTATTTAATTTTGTAAGCCATACACTGATACAAGTTATTCCGTCATTGAATTCCTTTATCACGGTAGACACGGCATGTAGAAGAATCCTCAATGCCGGGTCAGTACATAGCACAGGTTAAAATGTTTTGGTAATTTACATAAAGCTGGTGTCATCTCCACACATGAAGAATTTAAAACAACAATAAAACAAACAAATATACTGTAATATTAAAGTTAGGTAAACAAGGACTTCAATCACAGTTTTGAGTTTTGAAAGAAGCTTGATTTTGATGAGTTTAGTTGCTGACTAATGTAACCTCAGAATGCAATAGAAAAGATTAAATAAGTTGAAATATGCTGTAGATGTAAAACTAGAAACTTTTCTATCCTGTAGTAATATTTAAAACTTCAACATAATGAATGAAGCATGAATCAAAATAATGTAATGAAATCCAGTGTCCTCCAAAAGGAAGTATCATTATGCCGAAAAACAGTAAAACACTCAATATTCACAAATTTTCGACCCCTTGGCATTTATAAAGTGAAAGACGACAATATCTATATTAGTTACATAGAATCAAGTTTGCATAATAAATAGCTTCATTTTATTTACTGTCTTTCACCTGATAAAGGCCAATGGGCCGAAAATTTGTAAATATTGAGTGTTTACTGTTTTTTGGTAAAACAGTGTTTATTTTGTAGTTACATTAGAATGATCTTTACAGTTTTTAGCTCGCCAGGACAAAAGTTCAGAGCGGTAATGCCATACCCCTTTTTATTTGGTACCTTGACTTTTGACCTAGTGACCTTGACCTTGAACTTTGACCTTCTTTTCAAAGATTTTAACTTGGCTATATCTTTTAAACCATGAGGGATAGGGCTTTAATATTTCACATACATATTCTTATGACCAGAGCTTTCATTTGAAATCTTGACTTTTGACTTTGACTTAAAACATGACAGCTGTGGGTCAAATATCTATTTTGAAAATTCACACCCATTTCGATGAGCTTTGTTGTCTTCGGACATTTCTTGTTTATTCTCTGAGTCTTGGATTTACAGTTGAAACCACTTATATCATATGTAGTCAAACCTACTTATATTGAACCCTATTACACTGAAATCCTGCTTTATTTGAAATTATTTTTATTCCTTTGCCAAATTTCATTATAATCATTATAACCCAATTATTTTGAAACCCCTTTTTATTTGAAAGAAAAATTCATTCCCTTTAATTTATCTGGGTTTGACTGTATTTGACTTGGATGAAACAGTATGTATTTTCAGTTACTAAATGTCTGTTATTTTTATTTCAGTCACATGTTATTTATTGTAAGCACGGCAAGGTTGTATGCTGACATTTTTGGACTGTCCATTTCCCCACAGGTAGGAATGCTCTGCTGTGATATTATCATTCATACTTACAATTTTACTAATTTTAAATACATAGCAATATTTAACTGGGGCACCACTCTTATTTATCTGTCACCGGAAGTGTATCCATACTGAAAATAAGACCACTCTGACAAGCAATCAATCTGTATTATTACATATCGTAGATTTCATGTAAATAACAAAATAATGAGATTCAAATATCCCACCTTAAACGTGGTGGATCTCATCTTGATTGAACAGCAAAGTTCAATGTAGAAGAGTACAGTATATAGTATATCTGATTGATATACCTTGGTGTGACATTATGTGAAGAATGAGGATACATCATTTGCATGATGTTTTGTTAGCAACTTCCTTTATTGCTTATATAAACACTCTAGATTAACATACAGTCAATTCAAGACTGGTGTGGAAGATGTGTATACGGCTCTCTACTTATGATTCTCTGTAAATTCCTCTACAAGTCATGGCCAGCCATATAGTGTCTTATCATACTATGGCTGATACATTATTATCGCTGGTTCATTATTATCAATGGTTCATTGTTATCACTGGTTCATTATTATCACTGGTTCATTATTATCACTGGTTTATTATCACTGGTTCATTGTTATCACTGGTTTATTATCACTGGTTCATTATTATCGCTGGTTCATTGTTATCACTAGTTCATTATTATCTCTGGTTCATTATTATCACTGGTTCATTGTTATCACTAGTTCATTATTATCACTGGTTCATTATTATCACTGGTTCATTGTTATCACTAGTTCATTATTATCACTGTTCATTGTTATCATTGGTTCATTGTTATCACTGGTTTATTATCACTAATTCATTATCATCGCTGGTTCATTGTTATCACTGGTTTATAATCACTGGTTCATTACTATCGCTGGTTCATTATTATCGCTGGTTCATTATTATCACTGGTTTAATTATCACTGGTTCATTGTTATCACTGGTTCATTACTATCGCTGGTTCATTATTATCACTGGTTCATTATCACTGGTTCATAATATCGCTGGTTCATTATTGTCACAGCATTTGCCACTGAGTACTTTTAAAATTCTAAAGTGAGAGTATTTTCTCTTTTGGGGTAAATGTTGTGGTTTCTCTGAATTAATGTGTAGCAGTCCTGAGCGGGTTCTTATTGATGTTTGGGAATTTTTTTGCAATAGTTTATTGATATTCCCGAGTTTAAGATCAAATACCACATATAGCATGTCGATGATAATACAAAAGCCAGGTATGCTTATTGATACATCATATTCAGCTTATAGATACATTCCCATGCTTTGACTAAAAACAGTTTTTCAGAATCAAGATGTTTTTAAATACCCTCATCACTTTTTGTTTACAATTTGTAAAAATAAGTATCATTTGCAATATTAAAGATTTTTTAAGTATTTTCCTTATAATATGAAAGTATATTCTGTTGGATTCATTTCAAAGATCTCAAATATTGTATAACCTATATCAATCATATGGCCTCAGTGAATATTACCATCACAGGTAGATAAAACATTGTATTCCCCTTTAAGAAGTCAGTATTTTAAGTGTATCACTAACATTGTTTTATTTACTTCATAGGATGTATCAGATGACAACATAATTCAAATCCTACAAACCTTGACAGTACCAGAATATATACCATCATCTAAGGTATGTACCATCATCTAAGGGTACCATTAATCCAAATGAGTGTACCATGGGTCCAAAAGTATGTAGCCTACCAACATCATAGGTATGTGCAATCACCAAGTATGTTTACATCATCCAAGGATTATTACCAACATCATCCAAGATATAAACCAACACACAAGGTATGTACCATCATCCAGTGTATGAACCAGCAACCAAGATATAATACTAAATCAATGACCAAGGTATGGACCAGCGCATCAATTAACCATCATCTAAGGTATGTACCATCATCTAAGGTATGTACCATCATCTAAGGTATGTACCATCATCTAAGGTATGTACCATCATCTAAGGTATGTGCCATCATCTAAGGTATGTACCATTATCCAAGGAGTGTACCATCATCAAAAGTATGTAGCCTACCATCATCATAGGTATGTGCAATCACCAAGGTATGTTACATCATCCAAGGTATGTACCATCATCCAAGATATATACCATCACACAAGGTATGTACCATCATCCAGTGTATGTACCAGCATCCAAGATATATACTATCACACAAGGTATGTACCAGCGCATCCAGTGTATGTACCATCATCTAAGCTGTGTACTATCATCTAAGGTGTGTACCATCATCTAAGGTACCTGTCTTGTACATTGTTAAGGGCAGTTGTACCCAGGGTTTATACTTCACTAAAACCCTTTCAATCCTACTGACCATACCAGTAGAAAACAGACAAACAATAGAAAAGAGGAGCATACCACTCCGATAATCAGGGGTGAAAGGGTTAAAAGGCTTGCCTTGAAATATATCAAGAGTCATATACAACATTCAACTAAATCATTAGCATTACATTATTTTCATATTTATTAAGCTAGAGTGTGATTGACAGGTGTATGATCAAAGTGTTCAATTGCGTAAATCATTTTTTATTTAGAGTGTAGTGACAGATGAATCTGCTGCCAAACCACAGGAAGAAGAAGGATCTGGTGATGAGATGGTTGATGTTGGTAACAGGATACAGATTGCATTGCAGAGTGCTAGAGATGCCAAACAAGGTAAGTCATTTATTATTTTGAGATGGACCCTATGTAAATGTACAATAAACATTAACATTTAAAAACACTAACTATAAAAAAGTATTTTGAGATGGTCCCTTTATAATTGAAGAATTGACAATAGCTGCAAATTCAAGTACTTTGAGATGTTCCTTTTGTAAATGTAAAACTGATGATCACATTAACATTTTAATTTTTGTTACTTTATTTGCTGTAGTGAAACAGATTGATGGTGTACAGGTACCCAAACTGAAGTAACCAAGTGCTTTAAGCACCATTTTTCAAAATATTAGCAGGTGTAAGAATAATTTTTATTAAACTGATTATTTCATCTGATTTAGTTAAGTAAATGTTTTTGATGTTCTCTTCCCATTCAAAAAAAAAGTTTTATTGTTTTTTTTATTGTTTTCAGTTTTGTCACCCATGACAAGGGCAGAATTTGAAAAAGATGATGATAGTAATGGACACATAGACTTCATTACGGCTGCTGCAGTAAGTTGTTGATTATATATTCCGGAAAAAATATATTACAGAATATTACAGGTCACTTAAAGCGATATGAGCTTTCATAGGTATAAAATTTTATATGGCCATTTTATGTTATATTTTATCTCGTATATATTCCAAAGAGACCATCTAGTGGTTAGAATAATAAATGCATCTGTAAAATTGCAACAACCTTGCCAAATGTAAGCTGCAATATCAGTTATTGTTTGTCCGCATTTATATTTAGCATTGCAAATTAACTTTTGGGAAATTTTTATGAAGATTACCGAGTGACCAATAAACATGTGCTATTTGCAGTTAATATACATTCTATTCATATTACCGTTTGCATTTATTTCATACATCATCATTTTATACCTAATTCATGCAAAGTTGGTCTTCATCGTCGTTTCAAAACATTCGTTTTTGAAATTGTCCACATGCCGGGCATATCAGGTGATCTTGACCCATTTTTAATTCATCCCATCGCATTCTCAGCTTTAACATTCTTGACACATATGATCATGAACTGCCCAACTCCACCGGACAGGGTGGCACGATTGTTAAACATGAGGTATGCATAATTTTCACAGTTATATTGTTTTGATTTTGCCAATGTCAGCATTCAGGGTAACATTAAAGATCAGAAAAATTTCCTGATATTTGTTCATATATTCATCATTTTCTTCAGATATTTAAAATGGCGTTGAAAGCATATATTTTACATAATGCATCTACTTTCCAATAAAAATCACGTCCTGTATTTTATAGGTAAAATAAAAAAATTGGCTGATTTTAACATAGTCAGAGCGCATAAAGGATTGAGTCCCCTGACTTAATTACGAAGTACATTTGATATGGCAAAAGGGTTTATTTGAAAGGTCATTGCATACAGAAATACAGCTGAATTTTTTAAGGTACAGGAAAACTTAAATTCTTGTAAAACAAATAACTTCAAAAAGAATATCTTTCACAATGTTTCACATGTTTGATAATGTAGTTGAACACACATTTTATCATATTCTCAACTATATGTCGGGGGACAAAAATAATCATTGTGACAGCTTATATTGCTTTAAGTTAAGGTTGATGGACCTCCATGACTGAGTGGTTATAACCATTATGTCCCTCACCTGTTGCCAGTGTAGTTTCAAGCCCAACTGGAACCAATGCTGATTTCGTGAGAAAGTTTGAAAATTAATTTGTGTTAGGCTGGTGTTCTATTCCTGGCGCATTGTAACCAGGTTCTAAACTGAGTCAACTCCACCATCAGAAATTGGCTGACACCATATAAACTGATAAAACTGTTGAGTGTGGCTTAAAACACAAATAAAAAATTAAGTTTGGTCATTTTTGTCGTAGATGATATAAAAGAAAATCCTAGTCACATTAGTCACAGTATATACCCAGATCATATAAAAAAAAGTTTTTATGATCAAATCATACATTGTGGAACAACATGGGATGACCTGTTCATCCAGTATTTCGGAGTAGGGGTTACTGGCCAAGTAGTTAGTGCATCATGCTATAAACTGTGAACTCTTTCAACTCTGGACAATGAAGGCATGCTGGAACCTTATCTTCATTTGTTTTTAATTATAAGATATTTGTATTAAATCATGTTAGTGTGAAAATATCATTCTTTTTATTGTTTTAAAGATTGAATACCCAATAAAAATACATTTAGATGAAGCTATAATGTGTAAGAGACATTTGAGTTGCCTTTTGTAAATGTATGTAAGATATTGTTGAATCATCACCTTTTCAGTTAAATGTAATGTTTTAGTTGATGTCGTTATCTCCAACGCATCAGATAATCACCAAAAACAAAAGTATACAAGAAGTATCTACCTTATGGCAGTTTGTAAATGAACACTTTTTACATATCGGCTGTTTTTTTGTGTAAATGGTGATGGAGGAGAGAACCCGGTTACAATGTACCCAAGAAGAAGTAACCGGCCTTCCAAAAGTAAACTGTCAAACTTTCTCACAAAATCTGCTTGGGTCTCAGCTGGACTCAAACCAGCACACAGTAGAGGTGAGAGACTTCATGTGTTAAAGTGTAATGCTTCAACTACTGGGTTACAGAGGCCCCCAATATATAGGGAATGCAATATGTAAATGTCCTGTTTACTATATACACATTACAACATTTGTAAAGATTATCTGCAAAGATTTATTTGTATAAATATGTTTCGTTTTGACAGAATTTGCGAGCTGCTATGTATAGCATAGAGAGTGCTGATAGACTGAAGGTGAAAAGGATTGCTGGTAGAATCATTCCTGCTATAGCTACAACTACTGCTGCTGTTAGTGGACTGGTGAGTTACAGAATTTAAATAGACTATATTACTATATACTGGTAAATTTTGCCCTTAGATCAGAGGGCGTGTTTAAAATGTAGGCTGAAACATTCAAGCTAAATAATTGAAGCATAAACATACGTGTCATTCTTGAGACTTCTGTGATTTAACAATGGGGTGAATATGTTTTCTGTCATAAAGATACGTTCTTCTTTTGTGATAACAATGGGGTGAATATGTTTTCTGTCATAAACATACGTGTCATTCTTGAGACTTTTGTGATTTAACAATGGGGTGAATATGTTTTCTGTCATAAACATACGTGTCATTCTTGAGACTTTTGTGATTTAACAATGGGGTGAATATGTTTTCTGTCATAAACATACGTGTCATTCTTGAGACTTTTGTGATTTAACAATGGGGTGAATATGTTTTCTGTCATAAACATACGTGTCATTCTTGAGACTTTTGTGATTTAACAATGGGGTGAATATGTTTTCTGTCATAAACATACGTGTCATTCTTGAGACTTTTGTGATTTAACAATGGGGTGAATATGTTTTCTGTCATAAAAGAGCAAAAAAAGAGTATAGTATAGCGCCAAAATATATCTCTACTTAAGTTAATTGTTAAACATACCTAATTTTGTCTCCACGGTGTCTCCGACAGTGATGGTTTGAGCCTCATTTCTACTGAAGCTGATATCAAGGGATTGGAACATTGTAATTGGACTCTCGGTCATTTTCATGGCTGCCACCATATAAATGGATTTTTTTACTGAGGCATATAATACAATGACAAAGCAGAAATAGAATAAGAGAACCAAAATTCATCTAAACTTGGATTTGTTGGTTAAAAAATATCAAAGTCTATCTTCTTTAGATACCACTTTTTATTTTCAGGTTTCAGTAGAGTTAGTAAAAGTTCTAGAGAAATTGCCAATTGAAGCATATAAGAATTGTTTCCTGAATCTGGCGTTACCTGTGATGGTTTTATCTGAACCTGGACCATGTGAAAAAATTGTCATCAAGTAAGTGTACCATTCTGTTATACTTATTTCTTAGATATATGAGCAAATCTTTAACTGTTTGCTGCAGTTAATATGTAGTTTAGAAGGAAAAGAGGAACCCCCCCCTGATTTTGACCTTGGGTCCCAGGGACTCTCCAGAATTTTGCTCTACTGAGAGTCCTGTTTATCAATATAATCGATCATCCAGACAACTGATTTTCGGGACTTTTTATGTATATATAAATTATACCCTTGATACCTCAAAGTTCATGGTACCACTAAGTAAATTTGAGGTTTTGAGATTTCTGAAAATCGACACTTTCACTGATGTAGCATCTTAACACTATGCAAAATAATAAGGAATGTTTGTTTTCATAATTCGCGTACATTTTGTAATCATAAACAATCCTCTCACCAGGTTTTTAAACATAATTGCATAAATATGTTATCTTTTTGATGTATTCCAATAGGATTCAAGGGTCTGTCAGCCTGTAACGCTATAATGTTACTCCTGCAGTATACATGTATATATTGTTCAAGTACTTAGATTTGTTGTATATATTGTTCAAGTACTTAGATTTGTTGTATATATTGTTCAAGTACTTAGATTTGTTGTATATATTGTTCAAGTACTTAGACTTGTTGTATATATTGTTCAAGTACTTAGATTTGTTGTATATATTGTTCAAGTACTTAGATTTGTTGTATATATTGTTCAAGTACTTAGATTTGTTGTATATATTGTTCGAGTACTTAGATTTGTTGTATATATTGTTCAGGTACTTAGATTTGTTGTATATATATGTTCAAGTACTTAGATTTGTTGTATATATTGTTCAAGTACTTAGATTTGTTGTATATATTGTTCAAGTACTTAGATTTGTTGTATATATTATTCAAGTACTTAGATTTGTTGTATATATTGTTCAAGTACTTAGATTTGTTGTAAAGATCTACATGTTGTACATGATGTTTTATGACAAATTTTCCTGTTGATAGAGAAGGACTCACAGTGACCATGTGGGACAAGTGGGAAGTGTATGGGAACAAGGACTTCACTTTGCAACAGTTTCTTCATCATTTCAAGGTAAAGACATCAGTTTGTAGTCAGTAAATGTTAAAAAAATATATTAAAATACATTTGAACCTGTCTTGAGAGACCACTACATCTGCCATTGGAATATGTTCTGTCAAGGCAAGTGGCCTCTTAAGAGAGGTCATAATGACAGACTTGTTTAATCAGGGAATTTTATGAATGTTGTTTTTCAAAACAGGTGGACTTACATGGCAGTTGTTTCTCAAAACGGGTTCCATTGACAATGTTTTGTTTATTTCACCATATTGACTTGACTCATGTTTGTGACATTTAAGAAACGAAATATTGCAATTTAAAGTATTTATGCTTCAGTATATGTGTATGTGTGTGTAACATACATAGGGGGTCTCAGCCCATCACATTACACAGTCCCCCTTCCAGATGCTGACCACGCTGGCCATTGCTTAAGTACTGTACATGAATATAAACACCAACCGACCAGACTGTTACACTACCCCTCTGCTGACTAGCTTCATCCCAAAGATGAAGCGTCAAACTCCAGCTTTTATTTAGGATTTCAGGCTCTCTTGCTGCCACCAATTGTAACATGCATCAGGGTTCTCCAAGCAGAACACATGGTCGGCCATCCAGATATTTGTTGACTGCCCTCACTTGCTTAACTTCAGTTCGTGAATATAAACATGGATTATCCGGCTACAAAAGCTAGCTATTTGTATTAGATGGTTACATGTCTATATCCCTGACTGTTACATATATATCACTTACTCTGCTTGTTATAGGACACATATGGCTTTGAGGCTACAATGGTGACACATGGTGTGAAGATTGTGTATGTACCATTTATGCCAGCACATGCTAAGAGACTGCCACAGACGTAAGATCTATTTCATTTACTTTTCATAAAATTTGTGTATGTTTACTCTATATATATTTATAAATTTTCATTGAGGATTTGATTTTGTCATTTTCATTATTAAACAAAAACAAATCCATGACAAAATGGATATCACAAAATAAACAAAGAATAATGTCAACAAATTCATTTTTTAAGGAAAAACCATGAAAATTAAAACCCACAAAAATCAATAATTTTTAAGTATGATGTATTTGTGTGTGAGTGTAGACTGACCAGAAATTTTTATGTTGGGTAGACTGAAGTCATGTATAAAGACCCTTTTAGTTATGGACATTCAACAGTTTGTTATTGGATCGATGGATATTCAACAGTTTGTTTATGGATCTATGGATATTCAACAGTTTGTTTATGGATCGATGGATATTCAACAGTTTGTTTATGGATCTATGGATATTCAACAGTTTGTTTATGGATCGATGGATATTCAACAGTTTGTTTATGGATCGATGGATATTCAACAGTTTGTTTATGGATATTCAACAATTTGCTTATGGATCTAATTCCTTTAATAGTAAATATTTATGATATAAGTTGTGCTCTTCACCTTATGTCTCTATCATAATTGTGATTTGTGAAAATCTATGAACCTTGTGAAATAGATGAATAGGATGCACAATCCCTGTTCTCTTTCAAATGTACATGCTTGAGTTATATCCATTTGCTGACCTTCCAAAATTACTGACTGTAGATCTGAAATATATTTCATATTTCTGTACATTTCACTTTCAGGATGGTCAAACTTTTGAAACCTGTACCAGGACAAAAGTATATGGATCTTGTGATTGCTTTACAAGGTGATGACGAAGAAGATGTAGAGTGTCCACCTATAAGATATTTCTTTGTGTAGGAACTCAGATCTCAGTATAGGAATGTATCAACATTGAAACTTAGTATTGTATAAAGAAAATTATAACTTAAAAAACATTGACTGTAATATAAGTACTGTAAACATCAATATTATATGTTTGGTAGAAATTAAATGAAGACTTCTGAAATGATAGAGAAAAGAGTCATTTTTACAATAATTTAAGACATTTCCAGAGACAAGGGGTAGGAATTATGTGATGAAAGTTGTGTTGACAGTAACTAAGACACATCCAGAGACAAGGGGTAGGAATTATGTGATGAAAGTTGTGTTGACAGTAACTAAGACACATCCAGAGACAAGGGGTAGGAATTATGTGATGAAAGTTGTGATGACAGTAACTAAGACACATCCAGAGACAAGGGGTAGGAATTATGTGATGAAAGTTGTGTTGACAGTAACTAAGACACATCCAGAGACAAGGGGTAGGAATTATGTGATGAAAGTTGTGATGACAGTAACTTAGACATGTCCAGAGACAAGGGGTAGGAATTATGTGATGAAAGTTGTGATGACAGTAACTTAGACATGTCCAGAGACAAGGGATAGGAATTCTGTTGTGTAAATTGTGTTCACATTAACTAGGACACGTCCAGAGACAAGGAATTCTGTTGTGTAAGTTGTGTTGACATTAACTGAGACACATTCAGAGACAAAGGATAGGAATTCTGTTGTGTAAATTGTGTTCACATGAAGTAGGACATGTCCAGAGACAAGGGATAGGAATTCTGTAGTGTAATTTGTGTTGAAATTAACTGAGACACATTCAGAGACATAGGGATAGGAATTCTGTAGGTTAAGTTCTGTTAACATTAACTAAGACACACTGAGAGACAAGGGATAGGAATTCTGTAGGTTAAGTTCTGTTAACATTAACTAAGACACACTGAGAGACAAAGGGATAGGAATTCTGTAGGTTAAGTTCTGTTAACATTAACTAAGACACACTGAGAGACAAGGGATAGGAATTCTGTAGGTTAAGTTCTGTTAACATTAACTAAGACACACTGAGAGACAAGGGATAGGAATTCTGTAGGTTAAGTTCTGTTAACATTAACTAAGACACACTGAGAGACAAGGGATAGGAAGTGTAAGTTATGTTGACAGTAACTCAAGAGACACAATCAGAGTCAAGGGGTAGGAATTCTGTTGGGAATGCTGTTTTCACAGTAACCTAAGATGAATTGAGAGACCTCCAAATATCTATATACATGTATTTTGCCCTTTTTATTGTCTGGGACCAGTCTATTACGTTGAAATTGTTAAAAGTTTGAAGTCAATTTTGGAAATTTGTAATTTATTGACATGATTTTGTAAGGATGTGAGAATTTTATCACTTGTAAAGTACTGTGTATGTGATATTTGTACTTTTGTTTATTTACAACAGTGATGATTCCATGTTGTTCTTTATTGTTTTGTTTAGAAAACAAGTCCACAATAAAACTGTGTACTGCTGACCAATGTTTTATGTGCAATGCTTTGACAGGGTACTTTTAAAATCAGAACTGTTATGACTTGTTTTTGAATTTGTTATTATTTGTGAACTAAGAATTTTGCACACATTTGGAAAACAAATAATACACAGATTGATTTTTTACCAATGTGCGTTAATGTAGTGTTACGTTGTAGCCTATAGATTACTGTAATCTAAACAGTGTGTGTCAAGGTATCTGTTTGTATCTAAACAGTGTAGATCACAATATCTCATGAACTGATTATATCTAAACAGTGTAGGTCCCAATATCTCAGTAACTGTTTATATCTAAACAGTGTAGGTCCCAATATCTCAGTAACTGTTTATATCTAAACAGTGTAGGTCCCAATATCTCAGTAACTGTTTATATCTAAACAGTGTAGGTCACAACATCTCAGTAACTGTTTATATCTAAACAGTGTAGGTCCCAACATCTCAGTAGCTGTTTATATCTAAACAGTGTAGGTCCCAATATCTCAGTAACTGTTTATATCTAAACAGTGTAGGTCCCAATATCTCAGTAGCTGTTTATATCTAAACAGTGTAGGTCCCAATATCTCAGTAGCTGTTTATATCTAAACAGTGTAGGTCACAACATCTCAGTAACTGTTTATATCTAAACAGTGTAGGTCACAACATCTCAGTAACTGTTTATATCTAAACAGTGTAGGTCACAATATCTCAGTAACTGTTTATATCTAAACAGTGTAGGTCACAATATCTCAGTAGCTGTTTATATCTAAACAGTGTAGGTCACAATATCTCAGTAGCTGTTTATATCTAAACAGTGTAGGTCACAATATCTCAGTAACTGTTTATATATAAACAGTGTAGGTCACAATATCTCGGTGCTGTAAATCTGGAAGTTTTCACAAATTTTTATATTTGTGAAAGACCAGTTCAAAATTTATTCGGTAGATGATATTTTCATGATTTTGAATGGCAATTTTATCACACTATTATTGTAGTACATTACAAAGGTTTACCTCAGTACATCCTTGTTCTTGTAATAAATCTCAAGTGTTTCCTAAAACTTGCCATTTTCTGTTATATCCAATGCCTAATATCAAGGCCAAGAACATTGCATTGTGCTTTTTAGTTTTACTTTCTCTATCAGGTTAGAAATTGAAGCAGAATTTTAATTTTGCAAGGGCAAGCTCTCGCGAAGTTATGTATATATAAAATTATCGCAGATTTTCAGTAACTGTTTTTCTTGTAAACACATTAATTACCAATCCCAGTTAGAATGATGTTGAGCTTGTTTCTTTCATGTTTATTCATAATTATTCATTTTATATTTTTACATATAACTTGAATCAGTATTGAATAATGGACTACAACTAAAATCTATAAAATAATCATATCTTTCATAAAAGATGCTGGAGAAACAAATTTGTTTAAATGTTTCTATTTCATTTTCCATGTATCTACCTGTGTGTTTACATGTCTACATTGATGTTTCTACAAGTTTGTCTACATGTGTATGCTTGCATGCATGTGTCTACATATGTTTTTATACATGTGTGTCCGTGGCTGATGACGTCTCTCACCTCTAGTCAGACCCCACTGAAACCATTACCCCATTAAAAACAGGTCACCACATATGACTGAGAAATTGTTCCGTGTGGTGTAAAACACCAGTCAAATTCAAAAAACATGTATGTGTCTATATGTGTATGTACATACTTAACTCTTAACTTGTGTGTCTATATGTGTATGTACATACTTAACTTGTGTGTCTATGTGTATGTACATACTTAACTCTTAACTTGTGTGTCTATATGTGTATGTACATACTTAACTTGTGTGTCTATATGTGTATGTACATACTTAACTCTTAACTTGTGTGTCTATATGTGTATGTACATACTTAACTTGTGTGTCTGTATGTGTATGTACATACTTAACTTGTGTGTCTATGTGTATGTACATACTTAACTCTTAACTTGTGTGTCTATATGTGTATGTACATACTTAACTTGTGTGTCTATATGTGTATGTACATACTTAACTCTTAACTTGTGTGTCTATATGTGTATGTACATACTTAACTTGTGTCTATATGTGTATGTACATACTTAACTTGTGTGTCTATATGTGTATGTACATACTTAACTTGTGTGTCTATATGTGTATGTACATACTTAACTCTTAACTTGTGTGTCTATATGTGTATGTACATACTTAACTTGTGTGTCTATATGTGTATGTACATACTTAACTCTTAACTTGTGTGTCTATATGTGTATGTACATACTTAACTCTTAACTTGTGTGTCTATATGTGTATGTACATACTTAACTTGTGTGTCTATATGTGTATGTACATACTTAACTCTTAACTTGTGTGTCTATATGTGTATGTACATACTTAACTTGTGTGTCTATATGTGTATGTACATACTTAACTTGTGTGTCTATATGTGTATGTACATACTTAACTTGTGTGTCTATGTGTATGTACATACTTAACTTGTGTGTCTATATGTGTATGTACATACTTAACTCTTAACTTGTGTGTCTATATGTGTATGTACATACTTAACTTGTGTGTCTGTATGTGTATGTACATACTTAACTTGTGTGTCTATATGTGTATGTACATACTTAACTCTTAACTTGTGTGTCTATATGTGTATGTACATACTTAACTTGTGTGTCTATATGTGTATGTACATACTTAACTTGTGTGTCTATATGTGTATGTACATACTTAACTCTTAACTTGTGTGTCTATATGTGTATGTACATACTTAACTCTTAACTTGTGTGTCTATATGTGTATGTACATACTTAACTCTTAACTTGTGTGTCTATATGTGTATGTACATACTTAACTTGTGTGTCTATATGTGTATGTACATACTTAACTCTTGTGTGATATATTTATATGTAACATTTAATTCTATACAGTCATGTGATTCCTTTATATCATGTATGTATTTATGCATTTCATAAAAGTGCTGTCTTTGTATATTGCTTGTAAAGTGTGAATCCAAACTAAAATATTTGTGTCTGTCTTTATGTTATATAGTGATAAGCTAACAAGTGTGTAAGTCATTATTTTGTGTTATAAATTGAAAGTGTGTCTGATTTTTGTCATTCACAAAGTACCATGTATTGTTCAGTTGAACTGTCACCTCACAACTACATCTACAATACACTGCAATGACAAAAGAATGAAAGCCATTTCAAATAAACACAGAAATTTTATTAATAGAATTTATATTTAAAGTCTTGAAAATGTTTCAATTTTATAGTATTGAAATATAAACAAGATTGAATACATGGTACAGATAAATTAATTACAAGGTTAAATACATAAGTAGTATTTCTTTTTCCTTTTGTTATATATATATTTACATATCAACCCCTGAAAAACATTGGACTCTTCTTTAAATCAATTCTTAGATCAGTTCAAATGCCTCTTTTGGGGTAATGAGTAATAGAATTACACATTATGAGTAAATGTTCTATTCACATCCATTTTTCAGTTATTTGAAAAATGTTATATCAACCAATGAAAGTTTCACAACCATTAAATTATTTGTTGAAAATCGTCAGTTACTAGTGACTATAACACACCTATTACAACATATCACCAGTGCAATGTATGTCTCTTGTAACTTTCAAGACACTATACGTTAATCAATAAACTGTCACACCATGGAATAAGAGGAAATTGACATTGTACATGTTGTTAATTGTGTGTCATTCTTACAACTTTATCTTATGACATCACAGTGTTGAATGTCAATGACATTGTAATTTGATTGTCATTCTTACAACTTTATCTTGTGACATCACAGTGTTGACTATCAATGACATTGTAATTTTATTTTCATTCTTGCAATTTAATCTTGTGGCATCACAGTGTTGACTGTCAGTGACATTGTAATTTTATTTTCATTCTTGCAATTCAATCTTGTGACATCACAATGTTGAATGTCAATGACATTGTAATTTGATTGTCATTCTCGCAATTTAATCTTGTGACATCACAATGTTGAATGTCAATGACATTGCAATTTGATTGTCATTCTTACAATTTTATCTTGTGACATCGGTGTTGACGGAGCACCTGTCTCTTTATTAGTTTTCTTTCAATTATAGATTCTTTAACTAAACCACTGCTCTGTAACATTTAGCACGGATACATTTTATAATTGAATTAACAACCCCGTGTCAGCGTGACTGATTGCTACTTGTTGTTGTTGTTTTATGGTATCTGTATCATTCTGCTGTAAAATATCTCAGTTCTGTGGTCAGTATTGTCATAATGATTAATGTGTTGTTGTCTCATATTTACTATTGGTGTAGTAAATCTGTAATGACATCATATGAGTAACTCTACAGCTCTTCAAACCTGGACCCCAGTGTTGTAACATATTTTCTATGCTTCATTCGAAGCTGACCCCTTTCTGTACCAATCAAATACACTTAAAATCATAATGCTTATTCTGGTGATTTTTAGATTAGAACAAATAAATTTTTATATAAATCTTGAGACATGAGGGCTCCATTGAAGTTATGAAACCGGTCACTTGTTTGAAATGATCGATTTTAAGAATTCCTCATTTCATCGTTAAAATTATTTGTGTTCAGTAACTGTTCTGATGTTACAGACTGACTTAGTTGACAAGACTAAGTCTTAGTACCTACTGAATTATTGATGCGTGTCCATCTGATGTGTGTCGGAATCATCTCGAGTATGACAGTTTACTATTATTTTGGATCACACAAGTTTTTGGCATGACATATTTGTTGCGAAGATTAACTACTCCCCTGACTTAATGATACCATGATGACGGTTGGTTTTATAAAAAATATCAGTAATGCTCACTTCGGTTCTGATCAACCAGTAATGCATAGTACAAGCAATGACATTGACCCATATCGGCTTTAATGACTCTGATTGTTCAGGTGATACTAAAGTTTTATTAGCCAAGCCAGGTGATGATCATTTTGGGAATGATGGCATTTGAGCAGTTAATTTATCTCTATCTCAAAAGCTAAACTGTTCTCCATAAGATGGAAATATTGCAGAGCTGTCTGATTTCAAAGCGTTAAAATTGTATCCTTTTGGCGGACAGTCGTATCCTTCCTTTGTTCCATAGCGCTGAATGTTCAATTCTACATCAGCACCATCAGTGTCAGCTTTTGGTGTTATTCGCACTGCATTCTGGGATGTCATGGAAGGATCTTCATTATGGTAATTGAAAGGTTTGATGAAGAAAGAGAGTTCTCTTCCTGTCGTTGCTGTGTTTGGTATGTCCTCGGTCTGTGGGATATGATGCATGCCTAACGTAACCCAAGCAACCAAATCCTAAAAGTAAAGACAAAATGATTGTGCTTGATGTTTACTCAATCACTATGATGTTGCTTTTGCCACCCAAACATGCATATCAATAAATAAATAAAATGTCTAATTTTTAGTGGAACGTTTCAGAATGTACCCCCAAACGAACGGTCAGAACTCACATGAGCACTTAGATAAAAATAACTATCGTCTTTGTAAGTTACAGAAAGTTTTGATAATTGGTCTCCGAGAAATTTTTAAACTATCCTATTCGTTGAAACTTCTGGTTAAAAATGATACGTGTTACAAATGAACATCTAGTTATGCAGAGCTAACCTTCTGAGTTTCATAAAGTTGCGATAAATGATGTCTTGGCAACATTTGGAAAAATTCATGTCCGGTGAAAAGAAGATTAAAATTAAAGGAAGTAAAACATGGCCCAAAGTCTTTTAGGGGTCATAATGAATAAAACAGCGGACATGGTTAACGTATTGAATTTGTTAGACCCAAAATGTTTTTCTCTAATATATATTAATTTCATAAGGTCCATGCTGTATACAGAGAAGGATCAATATTTAGTGTCGTAATTGTGAAATATATTTGCCGCAATTTAAAGTTCACCAATTGTATAGACACCTTTGTTGAAAATTCATTTTCAGATGAAACCTACACTGGACTTCAGTTAAACATTAAAACGCTATATGTTTAATTTAATAGAATAAATATATTCCTTAGTTGTAAAAATTTGAATATAATTTGATATAAGCTACATACCTCGTCAACAATACTTTCGTTGTCCTGTAAAAACTTCTGAAAATCAACGACAGGCTGCCCAGCATCTAAGGAAGCGTGGGCAGAACTACTTCTGTCTTCAGTTTCCTTACGTTTTGTAACTGCCATTTTGTATCTAGACCATGGTATTGTACTTTCGAATCCGTAATTGTCTGGAAAAAGTTGTTCAACTGAACTCTTTGACTGTATTTGGAAAGCTCTGTGGTGTCCGTATTTATTTTTCTTATCCTCATTGTAAAATAAATGATACTTTGCGTCTTTGTCATATGTTTTAATTGCAGCATCTAATTCGTGAGTTTTCAGACTTTCTTTTAGTTTGTAACGATATTGATTTCTTTCATTCTGTATAGGTGAAGTAGCATTTTCCATGAAAATGTCAACAGTTTTATACCGATTGTTTGTCCCTAGTACATCTATATCCACTTTAAAATGAAATAAGTGAAGATGGTACGGGGCTATAGAGTTGTCACCTATACGATAACCATATTCCATACTGTTATCAAATGTATAAGACGTAAGTACATATCCGGTCGGATATATCTTAACTTCTATAGCTCCGTTTTCGTAGAATTGATAGTCCATAATGTAGTCGTAATTATTGACAACAAAAATTGTTCTAAATATGAACACGTTGGCAACCAATCCTCCGTAGAACGTACCACCTTGGCTCATGGCGTTTGAATAATGTCTACGTAGGGGCACCCCGGTATTATGCTCAAAGACGCATATAGCGTTCGGTATTTCGTCATGAGTAAGGAATCCCTCACTGATTAACGTTATATTGATAAAAGTTGCATGTTCTGGACAGTCCACCCCCGGAACTAGTCCAGCTGTTTTTGTACCAAGACTACTGAAACCATCAGCAAATGCTGCTTGGGAAAAAAGTGGGTCATCGCCTGTATAGAGGACGACAATGTCTTGTAGTCCAAGTTCGTATACGATAGTTTCGTTGTCAAACTCGACGTTATTTAGAACAGGGCCTGTAAGGAGTGTGTTTTGCCATGTGAATCTCCAGCGCTGATATTCAACCGTTTGATCGGCAACGGTGTACCGTTTACCGTCAGGTTCAAACTGAGCTGGTCCTCTCCGAGTGTTTGTATTTATTTTGTCTGCGGGCACATCCAAGGATCCCCGCATTTGTTCGGAGGCAGATGGAAAGGATAAACTCATCTTTGGAATACTGTTGTCGTAGTAAGCCCTCACAAAGTCATCATAATTATTATAAAGTTTTTTCCCGTACCATACACATTCTATTTCCCAGTCATCTAATTCTGAAGAATTCACGTTCATCAATATTTGTATATCAACCGGATGCAAAGTATAATACTCGACGTCATAGTAAAAAGCAATCCATATTCTACGTTCATTTGAGCTGCTTATTGGTAGATAATATTGATATGCTATGAGGCACCTGTGATCGTTATTATGGATACACTTAAATAAGGAAGCACCGTAACTTTCCTCTAATATATTTAGCAAATCCGTATGTCTCGCAATTGTTTCATAAACTTGTAAAAATTCAAAGATTGAAACTTGCTGAACTCTAGAGGAGACAGATGAAGTTGGATTGTTGACCTTTTCCATGGTGATGGAATCAGAATGGCCAATCAGAGGACCTACTTTGTACGTCTCCACAATTTTGTCACTTGAGTCTGAATTCAGAACTGTAACTTTTGCATACCGAAGAGGGAGCATTATTTTTCCTGCTATATATTGCAAAACATCTGTCTTGTCTGGAGGCATGAGTTCGATGGACTGTATTATACCAGAATGAAGCTGTGCGGCTTCCAGAGGAACAAGAGTGACATTCTTTTGAGTAAAGAGAAATGCCAACACCACCTGCATTTCCATTTCACTAAGGTCACCGTAGAGAGCGATTTCTGCTCTTCCTAAATCAGTCAGTGAATTTGTTTGTATCACATCGCCGATACACTGGACGCTCGACTCAGAAATCGGACTGTGCTCAAACTGCATACTTTTGACAACACAAACTAATATAATGACTAGGCATATGTTAATTACCACAGATATACCAAACAAAGTCTTATATACTAGTGCAGATTTCACACTGACGATTATTCTTTTTTCCTGCAAAGAAAAGAAATTCAAATTCAGAGAAAATGTCAATACATTTCGACTAGATTTTATTGAAATATAAAAATTACAGACACTGAAGTATTACTTTTCAGCATGTCCAGGATACAATATACAAATCTGGTGAACATTGGACAAACACGGACCTATGAAAATGTAGACGTAGGATCAGGTGCCATGGAGGAGTAACCATTTCCTGGTCACCGGTCACATTCTCCGAGAGTCCACAATCAAATTCAAATGAAATACGTGAAGATAAACAAATCGTCCTCACAATTGCTACAGACAACTCTGCAACCCCTTTCGAACAGGTAACACAACATATAACCCTTCTACGTGTTTATTATTGTTATTGTATTTTAATTATTATAAACATAATACCAAAGTTATGATGCTCGTTTCTTTCAATTAGACTTCATCAGTTGAGCTCCAATTTAAAATATTTAACACTTAAATGATATTTTTGACTTCTGGAAATTTCTCTGAACGTGCTTCAATTAAACAGTTAATATAAAGGTTAATATTGTAACTATATTTTGAAGTGTCATGCTTTTAATATAACTGTCAATATTTACATACTAGTATTTTCCCGTTTTACTTATTCAGAATCACAATATCAAACAACACACAATCTCCTTAGTTAGCGTCTATACTTTGCACAATATTTGTCTATATACAATATATATATATATATATATATATATATATATATATATATATATATATATATATATATATATATATATATATATATATATATATATATATATATATATATATATATATATTATTGATAAAAAGAATTGCGATGCAATATGACATGCATTTGACGTTGGAAATTACATGATGGAATAATATAGTTTCTTCTTGGTCGCTTGAATTTCATTAGGCTGAATTGTTCTGCTTCTGAATGACGCCAGGATACTCCTCATACAGATAAGTATTCCGAGACTGTCTCAACTTTAGCAGTCTCTATTATCCATGTTTACATTGTTGTGCATTAGTTAACTCTGAAGTTACATTTGAATGTGCAATCTTCCTTGAAGTCATCTTTAGAATAACTTTTTTAAAGACAAAACTTCACTTTGAAGGTGAAATGATAACAATGCGAATGATAAATAATGAATTAGTAATGATTTTAATAATGACGAAAATGATGAAGAAAGAATTAAAACAGTCTTACAAACAAAAACAACGAACGCTAATATATATATATATATATATATATATATATATATATATATATATATATATATATATATATATATATATATATATATATATATATATATATATATATATATATATATATGTATATATAAGTCAAAATTTCGGAACGACCCGTCCCTTCCTCAAGACCAAAAGATTAAAATGACATGAAAAAATCACACACACACACTCGCACGCGAAAAAACTAACATACAACATATGTGCGTGCGCTCGCGCGTGTGTATACTATACGAGAATTTTAATTTTCGATGGAATATAGAAAGCACAGATACCAATGCAGTAACCTTCAGGTGGTCCATAAGACAATATACAAATCTGGTTAACATTGCACTTACTTGGACCAGACGTGAAATAATATTTAATCGTATGTCATTTTTTCTTTCAGTCTCTACTATTTGTTTAATATATAACTTATTAATTAACACTCTATAATAATTTTATTCACACATGCACATGCAAATCCTAGTTATGAAGATATTTTGTACACTTACTTCGTCGATTATATCCATAGTTTGAAGAACACTGTGACATGTATACAAAGAAGGAAATATAGCGAGCTAACAATGGGGCAATGAACTGGTCGTTATCCAATCTCCAGTATTTTATGTATTATAAGAATTATCTATATATTGCAACGGATTATCGCATCTCCTGAGCGATCATTTCCTGTGTTACATCAATGTACAATGTTATACGGACATGGTCGTCATACCATATAAGAAATTATGTTATATCCGTATTTGGTCGGATACACATTACTCAACATGCTAAAGTTGTGACAGATTTTGGGACCAATTTCCTGATTAATTGTTTCAAATATGAGATTAATGAATGGAAACAGCGTTACTACTGTCAGTAACTAGAACACAGTTTCATTCATAGTATAAAGTGTATTTAAATATATTAACCTAATTTTCCAAATTCAAATTAACGGATATTTACTAATCAGGTCATTTGAATTATGGTGGCAATGAGGAGAATGAAATATATTTTGTTTCCCTTTTTGTGATCATGTATACAATTATTTCACGTACTAGTAACAAAAAGTAATTACAATGATAATGGTGAAAACTTAGTTGCTTTGCATATGTCTCGGGATAAAATATGCTATTATCAAGTGAGTGCGGTGATTCAGTGTAGAAAGACTCTAGTACTTATAGAACAGAACAGAACATGACTTTATTTACACTTGAGATGTTACAGACATGTCGAGGTATACAATATATGAATGCATATTGCAAAAATCAGGTGTTAACATAATGTACAATGATCAGTTGTAATATATATATATATATATATATATATATATATATATATATATATATATATATATATATATATATATATATATATATATATATATACATGTATATATATATATATATATATATATATATATATATATATATATATATATATATATATATATCAACAATTAAGAAACCCCTTCATTATTATTTTTTACACGTTTTTTCCCAATCTATCTTTGATAGTACAAGAAAGTAGTCCAATAACTTTTAATATATCCGGTCTTGTGTAAATATAGCTATCTAAAAATAAACAACCTTTAGTAGAGAAAAAGGTCCAGTCTAATATATGATGAAATTCGTAACCAATAGAATTATGATTACATAAAATACATTTTGCTGTTGATCTGTTTATAAATGTCCATCTTCCTGTTTCTATTGGTAATCTATGGTTAGTCGTTCTGAATTGTGTAAAGATAATAAAATTTGGTTTTGAAAGTTAATACTTTTCTAGACACAACGATTCTTTGAAATTTTTATATATATAGTACACATTGATGGTTTATTTACTGTTGATGACCATGACTGCTTATTTTGGTCAGATAGCCTAAGCTTCACATCGTTATCAAACCAATTACACGTATATCTATCATTATTCTGCGATTGCCAGATATAATAGAGGCGAATAGATTCGACATCCTTCATGCAATTATGTTAAAAATTCATACTATAATCGTTTAGAAGAATTTTACATAAAAAACAAGATAGTTTTTCTGATCTGTCGTGAATAAGTTTTGCCCCCAAATTTAGGATTCTATGTTTAACAGTGTAAATTAAAGGCTGGACACCAGTTTCCCTATATAGCATACAATGTGGGGTGCTTTTTTTCATTTTCAACACAAATCTTAAAAACTCACATTGGATATATTCTAAAACTTTTATATTACAAAAACCCAAAATCGCACAACCGCATAGAAGAATTGGAACAATAGTTTGGTGCAAAAGCTTAATTTGGCATTCCATTGATAGAATTAGGTAAAGAAATTTTACCACACTTGCTTTAATTGTAATACAAAATGTATTCTGATGAATGAACTTACTTTTGTAGACCTTTATTTCAGATAGAGCAAATTATCCTATGATTAGGGAAAAATACACTTTAAATGGAAAAACACACACACACACACACACACACACACACTCTCTCTCTCTCTCTCTCTCTCTCTCTCTCTCTCTCTCTCTCTCTCTCTCTCTCTCTCTCTCTCACTCCAAACCTGTATATATACATACATACACTGGTTTATTAAAATGACTCAGTATGAATATCAGCATTAATATGGTTTTAAAAATTTGCCAGTTGATATCGTTTTAGTCAGATATTATTTATTGACATCAACATGATAAACTCCACACTTTTACATTTTTATACACTTTTACATATTTTGTCTATTTTTATCCACTTTAATGATTAAAGAGTGAATGAGAGTTTCATACTTTGTCAAGCTGTCAGTGCCATGCATAATTTGTATGACATGTAAACGGACTACAAAGGTCAGTGGAGCTATTATTATGCAATTATGTGCGACGACTGCTTACCGCCCAGTTAATTGTTCAGCATAAAGTACAAAACAAGAGACTAGTACATGTATATTTTATTTTCATAATTTTCAAACATAATTTCAAGCCGAATGAATGTATAGCAGCTGTACTCACAGTCGTAATAAAATTAGAATAGGATTTCAATTAATGATTAAAACGTTGTTATTGGTTTTAAGCGTTGTCTGGCATTTAGGCCCAGGACCCCCCTCAATAATAATAATAATAATAAAATAAATAAATACACAGCTTCATACTATAATACTTCATACTTAAAACAGCTGTTATAGGTAGATACTGAGTTTAATGTAATATCTAACCCAGGCGGCCGATGAATGTAAAATATTGATAAAATAATAATAATAATAATAATAATAATAATAATAATAATAATAATAATAATAATAATAATAATAATAATGATGATGATGATGATGATGAAGTTCTCCCTCACCTTGCTAACATGTAACTGTTTTGGTTGTGTATTAGGTTCCTGGATCATCATCTTCTCTTGTTCTTCTCTGTTCATATTGATAATATCGTTAAATGACTTTTACTATAGATAAAGCTAATATCCACACTGTCAGTTCTAAATACGGAGTAACAAGCCACTCATCTGTCACGCAGTGGTTAATTTAAAATGTTTATAGAATGTACGGTGATCTTGTCATTTATGCTTGAGGAATTTTGATTTAAAATAATTGAAAAGGTATTTTTTTTATTTTGTATCTATTTGAAAAAAACACATTTTTGTTATTGACAAATGAATTTTGTTGTAATATTTTAATCACTATGTAAGGAAATGGATGACAGGTAAATATTATCTGTGCTTATGAACAACATACAGACATATTCAGGTAAAACTTTAGATAATTACTTGTTGACGACTTAGACAGTGTAAACAACATAAATTTATAAACATTCAAAATACGCAATCAACTCTGAATTTCTAGATACAGACTTACTTACTAGAACCTATCCATCCATCCATCAATCCATCCACACATCCATCCGTTCATCCATCCATCAATGCATCCGTCCATTGATTCATCCATTTATCTATCTATCTATCTATCTATCTATCTATCTATCTATCTATCTATCTATCTATATCGTTGATATTGTAATCACGTGTTATTTTGTGATTTTCTTGATATTGTAATCACGTGTTATTTTGTGATATATTATTGATATTTGTAATCACGTGTTATTTGTGATATATTACTGATATTTGAAATCATGTGTGATTTTGTGATATATTACTGATATTTGTAATCACGTGTTATTTTGTGATATATTACTGATATTTGTAATCACGTGTTATTTTGTGATATATTACTGATATTTGTTATCTCATGTTATTTTTTATACTTTATTTACATTGTAATCACGTGTCATTTTGTGATATATTACTGATATTTGTTATCTCATGTTATTTTGGATACTTTATTTACATTGTAATCACGTGTTATTTTGTGATATATTACTGATATTTGTAATCACGTGTTATTTTGTGATATATTACTGATATTTGTTATCTCATGTTATTTTTTATACTTTATTTACATTGTAATCACGTGTTATTTTGTGATATATTACTGATATTTGTTATCTCATGTTATTTTGGATACTTTATTTACATTGTAATCACGACTTGTGTTGTGATATATTATTCATATTGTAATAACATGTTATTTTGGGATACCCTACTGGAATTTATAATCACATGTTATTATTTTTTATATATTGCTAATATTAACAATCGCGTGTTATTTTGTGATTTTTATTAATATTTGTAAACACGTGTTATTTTGTGATATGTTATTGATATTTGTAGTCGCGCGTTATTTGTAATGTTACTGATACTAATGCTATTTGTAATCACGTGTTATTTTGTCATATACGACTAATATTTGTAATCACATATTACAATGAGATATCACTTTTCTCATTTGTAATCACTTATTACAATTTGATATTCCTATTAATATTTATAAACACATATTACAATGCAAAATTACAAAGAAACATTATTATTCACATTTGCAATCATGTGTTACAATAAGATATCACTATTATTCACATTTGCAATCACATATTACAATGAGATATAATTATTCACATTTGTTATCTCGTGTTACATTCCTGACAATTGTGTTGCAATGTGAACAATACATATTGATAATTGTAATTACATTTTGTACAAGTCATAATGTTAATATAGTTGATTCACTGACGAATGCTTTTTGTTGATCTATTCTCTCATAACCTTTGTTTCATTTAACTGAATATGTTGCATTGAAAACACCTGTAGTAATTGCTTCCTACATGTCACACAATCAACCAACCAACAGGTGCTCGTAAAATCGTCCTCTAACAACCGAAATAAGGACATGAGAGTCGAGTGTGTTGCACAATAAGCTTACGAATTTCTCACAATGGATGTTCCATGTTTTTAATAAACTAAGTAAACATATCATCATTAGAAATTCACCGTACATTTACGAACGACTCAAAGTTTGTTCGTCAAATCTCTTGTTCCAGATAACAGTAGAGAAGCAGTCAACAAATACCACGGTTCCCAGGAGGTCCACTGGCATGTTAAACGTGGAGCAGATAGTGAAACATTGTTTAAGGTCTTTATTTTGGGGGTTAACATCATTAGTTAACAAGAGTCATGTATATTTAATGTTTAACAATAAATACATCAGCTTTTAATGTGTTGGTATCTTGTTTAAGGAGCAGGGTTCATCATTTGAGTCAGGCACTGGAATTTTTCTTTAACCTTCCATCCACTCATATTCTCCACCACTTTGTGCGATTGACAGCAAAATGATGCGCCGAACTTTTCTCTTTGTGGAACTAGTTTTCCTGTCATACTTGGTAAGTAATTATTATTTTTGTATAAAGAGTTATTATATCTGATCACCATAAATATATTTTTTTTCAAAAATCCACTTTTTCAAAAATACCGCAATCAACAACTGTCATATACCGCAAAGTCACAGGTGTATTTATATTTGTTTGTATCAATACATTATTTTGTAAACCAATAACCAGCAATCACTTTCACAATTAATGATCAGCGTATGTAAATTTGTAGCAATAATTATACAATATTTTTACTACATAAATTACCACATAAGTATAGTATGATATAATACTGTCAGTTACTTTAAATACGATTTTATACCTTTACAAAATTATTAATACTAATGGAGACATCAATATATTGTCTACAAGATATATCATACACATACTATCAGTAAAACGCCAAAAGAGATTCTAAAGATGACCTTTTCTGTCATAAGACATAATCAGTTGAGCTCGAATTTAAAATGGACGTTGAGTTTCAAACAAAAAAGTGGTATAATACTTACCTCAGCATTATGATTATCAGTCTTGAACTTACAATTTTTTAACGGTGTATATTTGTCTTTGTAATTGACAAGTGACATTATCTTTCTTATTGATCCTTAATGCTTAGAATATGGCAGCATCTTAAGTTTATTCAATACTTTGATATATCCTTTAATTGCTTTATTAGTAGCAGTCATTTTTATACTTATTTCTATAACCTGTCTGTATTGTTAGATTGTAAGGGGTTATATAATTCTGTTGGATGTGTTAAGTATAGCTAATATCCTGGGGAACCTAACTTTCCTTTCAAGTAGCTAGATATTAATAACAATTTTTTGTTAAAATCGTGCGCCTCGCACACAAATGCTCTGGGTTTGAAATCTTCCTGGGTCATAACTTAGACATACGAGCATTAAAGTTTATCGGATCTGATTTCGTGTTTTGACTTTGTAGATCAAATTCATTTTGCAGTCGCTTGCTATTTTCACTTAGATCTAATTCGATTCTCATTTCGCTGGTAGTTTGAGCTTAGTTAAGTAGTTGTTTAGCTATCTATTTGTTTGATTTCCATTTTCATTTATTCATTACATTATCTCACTGCACTTGTAATATGTAGCATTTCTTTTACTCTCCAGTTGTGCGTGTGAGTGGATGTTTGCGTGAGACTGTGTATGTGTACGTTTTTTTTCATGTAATTTTAATTGTTTTGTCCTGATGAAGGGACAGGTTGTCCCGAAAATTTGACATTTATTTTGTCCGTGTCGTAGTCATTTTAGTGCTTTATATATTCTTTTCCTGACTTGTATCTATTGATTAGATCCGACACCCTAGGGTATATAGTCTTGTTGGATTTAGTGCTTTATATATATATATATATATATATATATATATATATATATATATATATATATATATATATATATATATATATATATATATATATATATATATATATATATTTCTAAATGAATTAACATCAAAATAAACATAAACATAGAGTCTAGCGCTTTCACCCTTCTCGGGACTTGTCAAGACGTTGATATATATATATATATATATATATATATATATATATATATATATATATATATATATATATATATGGAATGGCGATATTGTTGATCAGCGCCAATATAAAATAGGTTAATACTTCCCAATGGAATACAATCCAACGTTATCAATGAGGCATTTGTTTAAAAATTAATCTGATATTCAAAATTCAAAAGAATATGTTCACATCCGTTCTAGATACAAACACATTACACGGTATATATTTATCATTAATGATTATATAGATATTATCAATAATACCAAAGCCACGGTTCTATAATAAAGGTCAAAGCAAACTCTTAAGTCGACCGTCCTTGTCAAGAAGATCCTACCTGATGAGCTCGAATTTAATATAAATGTGTATCTCCGAAATAAAATATGGTATAATACAAGGGCAAAATATAAACCTTAATATATTGTCAAATCCATCTTAAAGTGTCTACTGTGTCTGCAGATGACCATTTCAGCTTCCAAGAGGCTCAGCGAGCGAAATATTACTTTAATATAAAATACTTGCCTGGGACCGAAATACCAGGTTCTGTGGGTATCATAAGCAATGTTGCATCTGCCTCCATTAATTAAATATGTTTCCTGATGCCATTTACAAATATTACTTTTATATGACCTTTTGACATTCACGACCGCCTCATTGTTCAGCATGCTGTGATTTTTGGAATAATTTTTCCCGTCGGAACTAGTCATTGTGTTAAGGAAAGTAGTATTAAGGAAGCAATACGTAAACTTTAATTATTCTTATCTTGTACAGAGTTTATTTTCTGAAGTAATATTTATTTTCAAGGCTAAGCTTCCTTTACGACATCGTCGAAGATTTGGCTATGCTGTTTAACTTCCGGAAACAAAAGCCAGTCGCCAGATAACACAGCTATAACATTCTGTCTCAGCTATAAGTAAATTCCTCAGTTTGATCAACATACATTAGAGCCATTTATCCTGAATATGAATAAAATGTAACCCAGCGTTCAACGACATTGAAGCACGAATGAACGATTAAACGACACCTAAAATACAGTTTTATCTTCTTTTCACGTCAAAACTGATACTTAAAATGTGACAAAATTTATCAACAGTAAAACGTTTTGCTAAGAAAACACTTTCAGCATGGAAACTAAAACTAATGTTTTCTTCCTTTGAAGGTCGAAAAATAGACAAACAGAATTCTTGGAATGTTCATTGTTTATGACTATTTTTATTACTATTATTATTATTATTATTATTATTATTATTATTATTATTATGTATTATTATTAAAAGAACATGTAAATGAAAGCAATTACAACAATTCTTGAAAAAAGTGTCTGAAATCAAGTACGATTTATCTTTATTTTTATCAATGTATTTTCCAAATGTAATCAGCAACATATACATTGAAGTATCAAAATATAAGGTACATATTTCCGGGTATGGGGGTGTGTGTGTGATTTTTATCAAAACGATATCTGACAAAATTAACGTAAATAAATATCTTGAACGGACACGATCAGATTACCTATAGTCTGTTACATCTATTGACTTCGTTTGTAATACGATAACTTGATAATATTCATAACCACTAGGTCGTTGCCACTGTTGGTGGGCCCTTGGTTGAGTCTCTGAGGGTATGAATAAGCCCAGTACCTGGTATTTCGGTACCAGTTGACAATTTTATACCTAAGTTATATTACGTTCAGATAGTATCATTTAATTTCTAAAATTCTCAAAAACTAAGATGTTCACTTTAAAAGTGTGTGCTATAAAACGGATTTGACAATACATTTATATTTATTATTTTGCCTTGTGTTGTACCACTATCGAAAATATTCTCTTATATTAAATTTAAGCTCAACCGCTGAAGTCCTATTGACAGAAATGATCGTCATAAGCATTTTTTGGTAAAGCTATAACTTTGGTTTTGTTAATTTTATTCACTATCTTTGAAATATGAAACTGAAATCTAATGAAAGCGCAAATGTAAGAAATATCGGAAGTTTGTCATCGTAAATGCAATTGATTTGGAATTACATGCATATTGTAAGTAGGCCTACCACTATCGAGTATATTGGAATTTCTATAATTTTCATTCATAACTTGCATGTCAAGGTACAATCTCCTTGTGACAAATTGTAATTACTGAGATATGTAGAATCGTATTAAAGGTCAACATTTTACGGTCGATGTATTGACCTCGTTTTCTAGTTCCGTGTTTTACCATATGAAATATAAATAAATGTGGGTTTTGTTGGTTATTGTCCACTATTTGGGCTTGTTTTTGACAATGAATTTGTAGTTGAAGTGACGGATCCTCAAGGGAAATGTTCCTTCTCCATGTCACCTAATCCCACTTCTGGGTTTTCCAGAGGTCGCCTTTTCGCTTTTCGTTTTTCATTTTGAGCAAAGTTATATCAATATATCTATCAGATGTATGTAAAACATTAAGGAATAGAAGCTTACCCGTTTATAATAATTGACTAGAAAAATATATTATCCTCGAAATACCATTTTTCGCCGACTTAAGAGTTCTTGCACCTTAAATTTATATGTTAACACAACAGACCAAACCTTAAGATTAATCAACATACTTTTATTCATTGTTGATTGTTAAATTTGGCTAGTTTAAAATCACCTGGAGATAGGAAAAATACAGAATAATATTGGGAATAGTTTACCGGAGTGCGCAATTTTTTATGTTCGTAAAAAATAGTTGTTCTGGCGGCATACAGTATCGATGAAGGGCATTGGGGACAGTGGGAGCACTACAGTACTAAATATAACTGTATGTCAGAACAAAATAAGGGTATCTCGTGTTAAAACAAATACCCGTACCTAACATGTTCGTACCACAAACGTTCCAAAGTTGTCACAAATATCATGTATCAGAGATATTTCCCATCTGATGATTTTCACATAAAATCATGTAAAATTTAAAAAAAACCCATAGATACCTAAACATTAATCGCAACGTTGTCCAAGAGACAGTACACACATCTGTAGAACATTAGACAAACATGGACATCTAAAAGATCCAGAGGAAGGATCAGGTGCCATGGAGGAGTAAGCACTCCCTGTCGACCGATCATGCCCCGCGAATCCATAGTCAAATGAAATAAGTGAGGCATTAATCCTCGTCATGGGTATATATACATTTCAATTAGTACTACTGAACAGGTGACTCAAAAGTTTATGTATTGTATGAATAATAATCTGATGAATATATCTATGTAGGAGTATTCTATTTCCAGTAAAATATAAAACATTGTACCTTATCACGGCGACAAAAGTAAGAAATTTAAAAAAATTATCTTTATATTTGATATAAACCATATTTTAAAACTTTATATTAATGGATAATATCATTAAGTCTTTTCTCCTCTAATTTAAGTACAACGTTCACCATTGCCCACTAATGTGTTGATGTTTATCTGTTTTCTTCGTTATGAAATTCACTTGTTTTGTATCATAGTACTTTCAGAATTTGCAGGACACATACTTTTAATATCTCCTTTTTGATAGGTATGAATTGGGAATTGCGACATAAAGAATTTAAGTTTCTGTTAGATTGCTTAAGTTTGAAAATATTATACGATGAATGTGATATATATTTTGAGTCTATTGTATGAATATGGTTAAGCTGCTTTACAAATGTGATTTTATATAAGATATATAGAGGAAAATAAAAATAAATCCCCACTTTTGTCACCTTGCTGTGGATTTTATTGGCATGTAATTAATATGGTTAATACAATTTTGCGTAATTCTGTGTAAGTCACAGAAAGGATTGTCCATGTCAAGTGATGGGGAAATGTCACTTCTTCTGGTAATTTCCATATTTAGCTACTTTAGAATTGTGTTATATGGGTATCTATCTTGAGATGAAATGCCTCTTATCTTCTGTTGACCAGTTAGCGCTGATAAATAAATGATTGATGTCAATACACATCAGTAAAGATGAAACTTAATCGAAAGACGCCGTGTTTCGGAACATAGATACAAATATCTCGACGTAGAATTTGTAACATGACATTCCATCTTTCATCTTAACATTTAGTTTGTCTTGAGTTCATTTATCAGTTCTCAGGAAATGAATTACTCAAGAACTTGTGCATATTATCCTGTATTTACCGTTATCATTTTGTTCAATATGTGTTGTGATTCCAGGATTGGAATGAGGATAACAAAAATGGCAACTTTAACAGCAAATAACTTTGTTTATTGGACGCTAATTCTTTCCTCATTCCATTTGTTCAGCGGATTTTTTGTCTTGTTGTCTTTTTGAAGTCAATGAATTTGACTGATGAAGTCGTTGTCAGGGTAAAACAGGGCATGAATGAAAAGGTAATGATGCCCCCAGCATGTAGCTCGCAAAATGGAATAAACGTTATCGTCTGTAAAACAGATGCCAAATTAATGAATGAAAAGTAGTTCAGGTAAGTCGTCTGCTTAGTGATTCAGACGAAGGTTAAATTAGCAAATATTTAAACTTCCTTTTATTCTAGCGACCATCTAGTTAATTTGCATTCATTTGGTCACAGACCCCTTCAGCATACCTCAAAAGTCAAGTGCGGTCGAACAAAAAGATTACTTTGAAATATATCACTCTGTAATGGTCAAACTGAATCATGGAAATTTGTTGCTGGCACTGCCCTGCGGTTGACACTTTCAGGTTAATAGTTATTTGTAAATAAATAACAGTATATTCGTCATGTAATGTAATTGATCTAAGATGAGATTAAAAACCACACAGTGTTCCTCCTGGATACAAATTTTCTTTTCCACGCGAAACATTCCACATCGTAAATTCTTGAAATGTAAAATACAATGTACAATTTTGTATATAGTCCTATGGACTTCCAAATTGTTAATGCTTAGTTATTTCTGCTTGCTATATGCAATTTGACTGTTTTATCAAGAAAAGCTGCTTAATGAACCGTTGAAGTATTTACCATGATATGCACTGAACCTTTCGTTTAATCACCAAGGATAATAAAATAATCATCTTAACTTGCTCTCAACATATATTTGGCTACTTCCGCGTTGTCAACAAAACACTATCAGGCGAAGTGTAAAAATCAAACGCTTTTAATTCGGACCATAGATCTTCTTGTAACAAGTTTTAAAAGAAAATGTGATAAAATTAAAATGACAACAAATGTAGGTCAGCTGCTGTCTTAAAACGACGATCTTATTTTATCAACGAACCTGTAATATACTGTCAATCAGTTTACCATTGTTCTTAGAATTCTTAGAATAGATTTACGAAGTTGCGCTCATTTTCTATAATTAAAAATCAATAAAATTTGTTAAAATGACAGGTAAAACTTTTAAGGATGATTGATAAGATAGTACATATTTCAAAGATCGTTAGTCCTTGATGGTTTAAGTATACTTTTACCTGCTGCATTTACACATATAAATTATGACACATACAGAACTATCTTAAGTCTACGCACTGCCTATGGATAGTCATAAACACTTGATTTGGTCCTCAGTCACAAGTCCTAATTCTTTGTAAAACGATCGCAAGTTGTAAATGTGGTCCTAAGACCAAGTCTAAGACTTATGATCTTTCGTAAAAAAGACCCCGGGATACAATATACAAATCTGTTGAATACTGGAAAAACACGAACCTTTGGAAATCAAGAGGTGGAGTCATGTGTCATAGAGGATTCAGCATCACCTGTTGACAGGTCATAGTGTTCGTCTCATCATTGTGGCGTCCGTTGTTGTGTTTGTTTACTTATGAATTTATCAACAAACAATGTGATTACTTCAAATCGTAGTAACAGTATCATGTCATAATTTGTTCTTAAATTGGTTTGTTTTGTTGTTTTATCAAACTTTACAAACAACCATGCTATCATGTATTGATCGGCATTTATAAATAACAATCGTTTCTATGAAAGTGGTGTCGAATTCTAAAATTATAATAAACTAAAAAAATCTACATTCAAATTATATAGTTTTTCTCTACGATGGTCTTGATATATTAATATAAATCGAGATAATTCATCTATTTTGTAGTGTCTGTGACGGCTGAGATTTTAAGAGTTATCTCCCTTCCATCTACAATAGAGGATGCGTGCGAAATAAATATAAAATAACATCATATTTGTGCTTCATCGAAACTGTTTCTTTTAAGTCTACGTTGAAATTAGCACTGAAATGGTTCATAGACACTTAATGTACACTTTAATTGTGCAGGTGAAACAATTGTTTCTGAAAAACATTACGCATCATCAAAAGAGCACGCATATCTACGACCCATACTAAGGAGGGAATATGTGGATATACTATTGAGAATAAACTTATTGATAGATTTATATATTTATATATGTATTGTATATAGTTTCAGTGATACATTTTCCATGCTATCTCCAGGAAACCCCGACGACATATATTAAAAAAGTTTTAACACGTCGTGCATTTTCGTACCGTACACCAAATGTTTTCTCCGTAATCTTATGCATTGTACCGGGGTGATTTTTATTTTGTTTATTGAAGCGTAACATTACACTACCACATACAAAACATTGTACACAGTTGAAAATGTGAAACATCAATGCTTGATATATGGTCGATATTTTCAGATTTCCGGCGTAAGTGGAAATGGTACGCTTTTTGTCGGATTTCTGGGATACGCTAATCCTACAAATCGTCTTTTCAACGGAGAATGCTGTGACCCAGTAGGAGATACAGAAAATTGTACGGACTTTTGTGATTTGATATTTGAGGTATCAGTTCAAGGACTTGACAGGTATAATATAATCTTATTCTTTTTGTATTATATAAACTACATATTTCTGACATCTTAATTGTTAATTACGATAACTATGGACTCTATCATAGTCTAATTGAGTCCTATATCGTGTTTACGTTCAGAAATATTATGAATCACCATGGTCGTTATGTATGGTAGACGAAATTGATTGCTCTACCTTCCACATTCTCTCAGAGTATTCGACAAACACAACTTGAAAGCTTTATCTGGCATAAGCTGCTCCCTGTCACTGCATTCAGTAAATGCATCTATGTCCTGTGCTCAAAGATGTTTTCACGAACACGCCTCCACTATAAGCGACATTGTTGGGAAGAATGAAAATGTGGAACCTTACTTATGAGTATGGAAGAAATGACCAAAAATGATTATAACAACTGAGGTAGTCAACCAAGTATAGAACATTTAGTCATTTACATAAATGATGGTCATTTGATTTCCTTTGTACGGAAATTTATCATTGATATCTATGATAAGAGATACTTTTTGTAATGATATTATAATCATTTTGTAATGATATTATAACCATTTTGTAATGGTATTATAAACATTTGATTTTGAATGTTAAGAAATATTGTTTTGTACTTGTGATTTCACAATGAATAATGAAGTATTTCTGAATAGAGTTTGGGTACATTGTTATTTATCACACATGATTTATCTTTAAATGAACTACAGGATATCCAGTCATTTCTATTAACGATGGTCATTCTATTTCTTTCATACGGTATCTCGTCTTTTATGAATATGTAAAAATACAATTATGTTTCAAAATATGATTTGTTTTTGTTTTAAGAAAAGACTCTTTCATCCTTATAAACTTATATGGAGGTGTTCGGAAACCGTGTTTTATAATCATGTTTTACCATTGTTACGATAATATGAACTATTCCATTAGTCGAGATACTTAGTAGAATATAAAAACCATATATACCAAAGTATAAATCTTCAGGATGTCCAGGATACAAAATGTAAATCTAGTCAACATTAGACAAACACGGACCTCTGGAAACCCAGAGGTCGGACTAAGTATGGAGGAGTAAGCATCTGCTGTTGAGCGGTCACACCCGCCGTGAGTACTAATTCAATTGTACCTAGCAATTACGATTAATAGCAATATAAAATATATTCTGAAAGTGCGGATACATCGTCGTCCATCTTGTCTGATAAGATGAGGTCAGTGTAAGATCTAACAGCTGATGTTCTCTATACCCTTGTGTTATTTTAATTTTCATTTGGCAGTAGTAGCAAAACATAGAAGTTCTATATTTGGTTAATGGCCATGTACATTATCATCTACATTGTGGACCATGCTTTAAATGCATAATATGAGTGTGATCATGAAACAACTTTAATAGAGTCCAGGGGGTAATAAGAATGAGTTCGTCGTCATATGATATCTGTCTTGTGTTTAAACAGGAAAATGATAATCTTCTTTTGTTTACATGATGTACTTGTATGTTTGCACGGAGTTTGAATAAGAACAAAAAAAAAATTGTCTTAATAGGACATATCAGATCAATGGCCTACATATTTGGGTTTGATATGGCATATTACATATTTGTATTCGAGGTCGGAACGGGTCACCTTGACCGAGTGGTCAGACCATTTCGCCTTCAATCATAATATCTCGGGCACCTTGTCAGCAAAGGTTCGAGTCCCGCTAAAACATGACCTGATTTAATTGTGAGAAAGTTTGCCATTAACTTTGCTGAAGCCGGTGGTCTCACCCCGGGTTAATTGTACCGAGTTCATCCCTCCATCATTAAAAGAATTCATCTGCCAAAGAAACTATAACTGTAACATAGTGTGACGAAAATACATATAAAACAAACAAACAACCGAGATTAGACACATGTATACTGAATGCAGGTAATTGAAATGCAGACACAAACTCGGGGAGTTACTATTTGAGAGGGACTACACACCCTTCCATGACACGTACTCAAAACTTGAACTTTAAGGAGTCCATGTGTATTTAGAATTTTGTATGTTTTTGTTCTACCATATATATCTTTTAACATATTGTATTGACATTTTTTTAAAAGTTTAATAAACATCAATGAAAAGAATGAAAAAAGTAAACATAATTTTCTCTTTTTCAGTTCCTTAACTAACGGCAAACGTCCCTCTGAAAACCCCATCGGAAACAATGACGTCATATTGTTCCCATCTGCATATGAAGGTGTGATCAATCCTGTCTCGTTCGACTTTCGGAAATGGCCGGTTCGTATTTAGCTTGATTTATCTAAGCAGAGGCAAAATGGCTTCATCGTGTTTTTCTCTATTTCTGGATTATTTGTTAGGGTCAACAGAATGCTAAAGCAACAATATATCATAAACAACAATTTACGTTTTGCTCTGATAATTTATGAAGATTTATCTTAATCTCTTTTGATAATGGAATGGTAAAATTAGCAGGGGATTCAATTTTTATCCAATGTTCACCACATTAAATATGTTGTCGTCTCAGACTCCTGACGATAAATACTCAATATTTGTGATTTCTTTTTTATTATTTTATAGTTTATTTAAAGTAAATGACATTTCATTTTCAGGGAAACGTAAACATTACGATAGATATTTACGACCAAGACGATGGAAATGTCTTGCAGAGGGTAGACAGATTTGTTTTCAAGTACGAACAAAAAGGGCCCTCGATGGACTACTGGTTTAGGTCAGCCACGACAGAACAAACACAGTCTGAGTAAGTAGAATATAACAATCTCAGACACCAAAGGCACTCCAACAGTCCGTGTTTATCCAATATCACCAGATTTGTATATGTGTCCAAGACATCCAGAATGTTTATACTTTTGTATATGTGTCCAGGACATCCTGAAGGTTAATACTTTTGTATATGTGTTCAGGAAATCCTGAAGGTTAATACTTTTGTATATGTGTCCAGGACATCCTGAAGGTTTATAGTTTTGTATATGTGTCCAGGACATCCTGAAGGTTTATAGCTTTGTATATGTATCCAGGACATCCTGAAGGTTTATAGTTTTGTATATGTGTCTAGGACATCCTGAAGGTTTATAGCTTTGTATATGTATCCAGAACATCCTGAAGGTTTATAGATTTGCATATGTATCCAGGACATTCTGAAGGTTTATAGTTTTGCATATGTATCCAGGACATCCTGAAGGTTAATACTTTTGTATATGTGTCCAGGACATCCTGAAGGTTTATAGTTTTGTATATGTGTCTAGGACATCCTGAAGGTTAATATTTTTGTATATGTGTCTAGGACATCATGAAGGTTTATAGTTTTGTATATGTGTCTAGGACATCCTGAAGGTTTATAGCTTTGTATATGTATCCAGGACATCCTGAAGGTTTATAGTTTTGCATATGTATCCAGGACATTCTGAAGGTTTATAGTTTTGCATATGTATCCAGGACATCCTGAAGGTTTATAGTTTTGCATATGTATCCAGGACATCCTGAAGGTTTATAGTTTTGTATATGTGTCCAGGACATCCTAAGGTTTTTACTTTTGTATATGTGTCCAGGACATCCTAAGGTTTTTACTTTTGTATATGTCCTTTTTATATTTAGTTAAATGACGACAAGCGTACTCTGTACCATAATCTGAACGTTCGAGACAGAGTTTTGTTATGAATAAATAAAAACAGCCAACGTGTATTTCGTTTATTTGTGAGCCCTGCAAAATCACACCAACAATTCTGTAAACTAATATCTGCAGTAAGAGTTTAGAGTAATAATTTTCTTCAAATTAACACACACTTGACTTTATGATTATTTGGAAAACATTTTACGACTTTTAAACGGGTAATACAAAAGATAGTATTCATTTCTTTGATTTGAACTCTGTATAAATACGTCTGCTATTTAGAACACTGACAGTGACCAGATGTACATTTACAAATATCTAATTTACAATTTCTTTCTGATATCTGATAATGTGATTGATTATAATGTATATTTATAATCCTTATCAATATCATCACACCTTAATTGAAATATATCAGTGAATTTGTCTTCGCACCTGAGTTGTTTATTCACAAAACTGTCAGCATTTGATAAATAGGCTATAACGGCATTTAATAGTAAGTAGAGGACGTTTCACGGGACGCGATAAAATATTCCGGAATTCGTAATTGAATATCATAAGTATGTTCCCAAAGTGATTTTTATGATTTTAATGTAATGGTGTGATCTTATCATCAGAATTATTATTGTTTAAAATGTCTTCATTTTAGATTTATTATGTATATTTGAGAATTGTATTCTAGGCTAGGTTGTGCTGTTATAGGAAATCATTTACAGGCTAATAATGATCATATATAAATATCAATATCAGAAAGGAAAGTAAGAAGTTATAGTGTTTAAACGTAAAAAACCCCCAACTGGTTCAATGGCAATGTCCATAAGGTTGTGTGTAGTATTGTAGTATATAGTGTCTTCAAAAACGCCCTGTGCGCACCAACTCTACCTTTTCTGTTTGCCAACCTTTCTATACAACTCTTTCAAAATGTTCGAACGGGGAAAAAGCTAACATGATCAACCGATGGTTTTAATTTTATTTTTAAATCGCCATATTTAAACAGATGTTATATATGCATGCGAGTAAGAAAAACTCCAATAGAATCAAACATGTTTACTTTCAATTCATATATTTTACTTACAAAAGCACCAAACAACGATTAATATATGAAATCACAATAACCAATGCATTAACAACGACGACTTCATAAGACAATAGACATTGTGAGCATTTACGAAACAATTACGAAAATTCCTGAAAATCCAGAGGGGGAGGGGTAAGTTGCATCTACCGGTCACACCTACCGCCGAGTCCACACTTAAGTTCACATAAAACATGTATTTAATCCTTCAAAATTTACGGCCGGACTGACCGGTCAACAGGGGATGCTTACTCCTCCTTGGCTCCTGATCCCACCTCTTGGTTTCCAGAGGTCTGTGTTAGTTCAGATTTTACCAGATTTGTATCTATACCCTGGGCATCCTAAAGATTTATACTTTGGTGTCTGATATTTTTTATGTAGTAATCTTTTGATAGTGCTAGGATGGAGTTTGAAATACATTTCAGTTAATTTATTTTTATTTTTATGATACCACCTTTTGTTTCAAAAGCCGACATCTATTTTAAATTCTGACTGCTCAGTTGATTGAGCATTTTGACTTGAATGATCGTATTGAGCATTTTTGACTGGAATGATCGTATTGAGCATTTTGTTTAAGCATTTTTGCAAAACTATAACTTTGGTATTATGTTTAAAGCGCTAACAAAACCTAAGGAATAAGTACGAGCGTAATTCAAAGTGATACATTGTAATGGTAAAGGGTCATTATATTGACCACAAAGGTGGACAAAGTTGACACTGGACATACCTTTTATATCCTTGTGATAACAGCTTACGCTAAGTAGTTTGTCTTTGTATACAAAACAACTAAACTATACAACAAACTTTAGCTTTCCATCGTCAACTTTCCACATTTTAAAAAGTTAACAATATCTTCAGTAGTATCCTAAGTATTGGTAATAAACCGTTGTCACAAGAATGTGAAGACGCATGCTTAATTTACCAGTATCAAATCTATTTCTCTCTGTATCTCTGTTTATCTCTGTGTGTCTCTCTCTGTCTGTCTGTCTATCTCAGCGTCCCTCTGTTTGTCTGTCTATCTCTGTATCTGTCTGTCTCTCTCTCTCTTTGTCTGTCTGTCTTTCTCTGTGTCTTTGTCTATCTCTGTCTCTGTCTGTCTATCTATCTCTGTGTTTTTCTCTGTCTGTCTGTTTCTGTGTCTCTTGTACTGAATTACCAGTGATATATTCATCTTTTCACTGTAAATGCCTAAGAATTATACTGTCTGATTCGTGATGAACTATAGGATTAATGAGTTACACCTATTTTTTCAGTTTAAGCAAGTTTTAGTAAAGAAGTGTCTAACTTAAGAGTAGGTTCAATTCTTAGTTCGATTTTGGCAGAGCACTAACTGTATACACTAATTGTAGAAAAACAAAGTTTAAAGAAAAAAAAGCAATCTTGGATTTGCACATCTAATTCGTCGTATTCTAATGGACTTGAATTTCGACTATCAATTGATACTTCTTCATTTTTACTTTGTAAATATTTATTGGGTACTTTAATTCCGGTCGAAATATACATGATAAGCTTATTTTTCATTTATATAGTATAATAAAAATGAGGCAAAATAACTAAATACAATAGCGAAAAACATTTTTTTTTTCTAGACATGCAATAAGTATTCATTAATTATTTTGTTTTTCTAACCAATGTCTTTAGCATCATGTTCAATCCATTTCAGTCATGATCAGTTCCGATAAATTTTCAAGCATTTTAATCGATTATTCACATTTAAAAAAGATTTATTGCGCCAATAAAACTAAATTTCATTGTCAAAATAACATGTATACCTGTTAATGCGATATTTGCACAGTGAATCCGGATATTTTGACAAATTGAACACAAGAAAAGTCGATTTTAAGTTCAAGCTTATTCATTTGAAGAGTATAATGACCTTGTTTGTAATTACTATGTTTCACTAAATGAAATGTTGGATTTACCTTTTCCGTAGCGGTTTTTGAGTAGTCTGTACCGATAGTGACGAGTGTTTGTTCCTTACATATTTCATTTGAATTTGACAAAGGACGCTTACTCCTTCACGGCACCTGATCCCAACTCAAACTTTACAGAGCTTCGTGTTTGTCCAATATTCACCACATTTTTATATCGTATTTTGGACATCCTGGGGATTGATGCTTTGGTATCTGTGAATTTAACATTGAGTAGGGAAAAAAAAGCTAGATATGTGGTTTCGATATGTTTTCATGATAATTTATTTATTTTTCACTTTTTTACTTTAAGATTAAAAATGATATTCCGGTACAGCTGTGATCCAACGTACTATGGTATCGACTGTGGAACTGACTGTTTGTTCCAAAGTCAGAACAAAGCTTGTCCAGATTTCAAACCACCTGTAGGAACATCGCAGTCAATTACCGACTGGATATATCTACTTACAACGCCCAAGTCAACCACTACTCGACGATGTTCAACTTTGGACTCGACAAGGGATGGTGAAAATAACGAGACACTATCTAACTGTAGTAGCTCTACGACTCAAGTACCAGAAACAAAAGAAAGTACTTTAGCAACGGAAAGAACCACAACTAAGCCCACAATTCAAAAGACGTCGAAAAATATACCGAAATTGACGTCAGATACCGTTACTACTCCGTCGTTTATTGATAACCAGATAACGACGAAAACGGGAACTTTTTTTGATGTAACTACAGCAAGTTATAGTTCAGAAGTAAAATCCTCTATGGGAACTGGCACTAAAACAAGTAACCCCAGTGCTGGAAACACAACTTCAAACTTATTTCCAACGAGTACTAAACTGATATCTACAAAAACAAAACAAACAACGAAACTTACAACACCAGTGATTAGTTCAAATCATAGATCGACAGAGAGTACAACGAAATCAATGGATATTGTGACTAGTGACGGCAGCTACCCAGAATCCAATACTAGACCGGATCTTAATAATAGTACAGTCATTGATAATAAAACTCAGGAAAATGATAACAACTCACGCTACCCCATCAATATACGTAAAACAACAGACTTCCCGGCCTTAACACCTAACCCACCCATCATTCCAACAACAGTTGGTGAGGAAAATAATAACAAAAACAATGAATCAGATGTGATGACGTATTGGCCAGCCATTGTGGGTGGAATACTTGGCGGTTTGGCTTTAATTGCGGGTGTCGCTATATTCATGTACTTTAGGAAACAAAAGTAAGTACCTCACACGATTGAAAAACTATGAACAAATAATAATGACTAAGGTATCAATATTGTTACCTTATTGTTGATAATATAAAAATGTAATTGTTTATCTACACATGAAGAAATAATAATGACTAAGGAATTAATATTGTTACCTAATTGTTGATAATATTATAATAATACAATTGTGTATCTACACAAATAACGAAAATACTGAAAACGAAAGGAAGATAAGGCGTTTTAACAATTACTGAAGTCAATTATATAACTTATGACTTTTGGTAGTCATGATATCATCTTCCCACTTATAATATTTGTTGGAGTTATTTGTTAACTTATGATAACTGCTAGAGTCTATTGCCCTTCCGGAAATCAGGTCCCATCCTGTTTGGGATTCACAATTGTTCTTCATGTTGAGACCATTTGTATATCTAATTTGTTGTATTCTGATGGACTTCAAGTTTCGATTGTCCATTAGTACTTCTTCATTTTTACTTTATATCTATTGTTGAAAATAGTCGATACGTTATAACTAATGCTGAAGTCAGTCGATACGTTATAACTAATGCTGAAGTCAGTCGATACGTTATAACTAATGCTGAATTCAGTCGATACGTTATAACTAATGCTGAAGTCAGTCGATACGTTATAACTAATGCTGAAGTCAGTCGATACGTTATAACTAATGCTGAAGTCAGTCAATACGTTATAACTAATGCTGAAGTCAGTCGATACGTTATAACTAATGCTGAAGTCAGTCGATACGTTATAACTAATGCTGAAGTCAGTCGATATGGTATAACTAATGCTGAAGTCAATCTATAGGTCATGAGTACTGTAAAAGTAAATTGTTAAGGTACAATTACTAATTGATTAAGTTGTTAAGTTGTGACCCTTGAGTTAATAATTATAACTACTGCTGTAGTAAGTTGTTACGCTATGACTCTAGCTGGAAAGCTTTTGCTAAAGGGCAAATAGCTGTGTTTACCCCGAAAACAACTTTAATTTTCTTCTACTTTTACTACTTGTACTTGATATACAAGAACAAATAAGAGCTATACACAGGCATAACAAGTTTTATAGGTTTTTAGATTTGGTGTGGTTTCCATTTGCAAATAGTAAGGTTTAGTTAATCAACTGCAACGGAAAAAGTGTCTAACCTGGGATTTTCAATGCCTGAGTATATCTCTTTTTGTAATTGTATGCCAATCAAAGTAGTAAAAAATGATCGGAAACCTGTTGGAGAAAAACAAAGCTGATGCCCATTTAATCTATGAGAGCCGGCCTCGGAAGCGCGCTGGACTTTTGATCGTGAGGTCGTGAGTTCGAGTCCAGCCGGCAGCAGGTTGGTTTCCTGTCCTTCGGACTGAGACACTAAAAACCGAGGTCCCGTGTCACAGTAGGTGTCGACACGTTAAAGAACCCTCACTGCTCAATGGCCGTAAGTGCCGAGCAAAGGCCAAAATTTGAAGCCCTTCACTGGCATTTGGTGATGTCTCCATTTAAGTGAAAGATTCTTGAGTGGGACGTTAAACAACAATAAGCAAACAAACAAAAAGTTATGACTATTGCTGGAATTACACTGTACGTGTTCTTATTTTACCGGTATTCTAATATTAGCGCCTTTCGCGCGCTCAAGTAATTGAAGGGCAGCGTTAAAATTTCTCCATCCTGTCATTCTGTATACACATCAAAGCTAATGATATTACTTGCGCGAATTTAAGATTGCGCTTATAAGTCTATAACCCCTTAGAACGCTAAAATATGATTGCGCTAATTTAAATACACATACAGTAGTTAAATTATGACTATTACTGCAGTCAATTGATACACCATTCTCTCAAATACATGATGCTTTGTTTAAAGACAATATTAACTTTAGTTTTTACTGTATAGTCATCTGGAGGTCTATGATCTTTAGAGTGGTTATAAATAGGGCAAAAATAATGAAGAAGGTAGTTGGTGAATTAAAAATAATGTTGGAATCAAGTGATAGGTGAGGATTATCGTTGGCAAAAAGATAGTGGTTCACGAGGTTTTACCAAAATCGGAGTCAGATGATAGGCCATGACCTTTTCCGAAATCTGATACATAGAATAGTTGTTAGAGTCAATAGATTTTATAAACATAATACCAAAACTATAATGCTCAAGACGATCGTTTCTGTCAACTAGATTTCATCAGCTACGCTCTAATTTTAAATAGATTTTTTAATGGAAAGTGGTATAATACAAGGCCAAATTATAAATCTTAATGTATAGCCAAATCCGTTTAAGCGTAACCACTGTAAAAAGAAATTCATCAATAAATGATATTTCATACTTTAGTTAAATAATTTCTTGTACTAGATAGGTTTCGACAGGCAATTTCCCATTTCAAGATAGAAATATTTTTATGATAATACTTAATTTTCAATTTGTTAAATGTTCGATACTGAAGCAGAGTGTAAGAAGTATCGTGGCATTTATTTTTGTAAATCTTTTGTAGAGCACGCCAGCACAAACGACAAGACATTTACAACGTCAATCCCAAAACCTGGGCATTGGAAACCCAAGAAAATGGAACGTCAGGGAAATCAGAAATTGCTTTGGAAACAGAACCAGTTTAGTAATTACGTGACAATTTAGCCTAAATTGGTGAAATTAATGTCGTTTGACCCTGTGATCGAAATTCATTGAGTACCAGTCATCAGGGATTGATATTCACACATTCCTTGACATGATGGTCATTTGGAAAGAACAAAATCACATTCTCTTGAAAGTCAAATAAAACATTGAGACAACTCGTTCATTATACGAGGTCATAACTATTATGTTCTTCTGGATTATCGATCTTAAATGCATTTGTTTTTGTAAATGATTTTCAAGGTACGAGAGCGGTACATTATAACAAGTGTTGTACTAGGGTTTGTTATTGAAACAATAATGGTTCTTGATTTATCTGTATAATTCTGCTGTAAAAGTAATCATGTACAAAAATATTTTATCATATCTTATTAAATATATATATATATATATATATATATATATATATATATATATATATATATAATATATATATATATATATATATATATATATATATATATATATATATAGATATATATATATAGATATACAAAAATATATATATACAAAAATATTGTATCATATCCTATTGTAATGTCATTATATGTTTCATATATACAGTGTAATATAATATTTATTTTTGCTCATGTATTCCGTCATTTGATCACGACCATTGGTAAAATATTGAAGCAAATGAGAAGTTATATTCTTATATAGAAAAAAACCCTTCATTTTGAGCATGTAATCAAACGTTTTGTAAAACTGTTGCAATACATAGTTAAAACGATGATATACACTTCAGGCGAAGCTTTGAGTTGTGGTGGCTTTTTAGTGTCAGAGGCGATGAACTTTGGCAATTATTTCGGACGTTTCATCAAACCTAGAACCTTTGTTTATATATATATATATATATTTGGTTTTGAATTCATGTCTAACGCGTCCAAGTTGTTCAGTTTTAAACCAATGCATTTTAATCTAATTATGTAAACACTGTAAGACTGTGTTATATGTTCCAGCGATAGTTCCGTATAAATTGCATAGTGTGAGATGCTCAGTTTCCACAGAAAACAAAGATCAACAACAACCATTTACCCAGGGCGTATAATTGTACAAACGCTTTGATGTATATATATTGTTATACCTTTTTATGAATGTTCTTGAGAGAGAGAGAGAGAGAGAGAGAGAGAGAGAGAGAGAGAGAGAGAGAGAGAGAGAGAGAGAGAGAGAGAGAGAGAGAGAGAGAGAGAGAGAGAGAGAGAGAGAGAGAGAGAGAGATCATAACTGTTACAAAATTATCATGTTATACAACTCAGAGGAGGTAATGGAATTGTGTGTCTATGTCGATATGTGCTGAAGTTATATATATATATATATATGTAATCATTAGATTTATTTTTATGTCATTTACCAGTCGGGTATGAGATGTGTTCCTGGAATAGGGGCTTTCTCAAAATATTTAAATAATGTTGATAATCATGACCACTTTACCTTTATATTTGTGTCTGTAAGCCTATTTTAACTTTAAATATTAATTTACAAATTACTGCAGATTGGTGCTATGTACAATCGTTTTTAAAGCAAGTTGTGCACTGTATACAAATAAATTGATCGACATTTCATTGTTGACTTGTATTTGCTACTAACGTAACAATTAAAAATAAAGTTGATATTTTATTTAACCTTAGCCAATAACACGTAAAATACTGCGATTTTTTTTATTGTTTTGCAAGCTTACCTTATCATGGTATCTCGTGGAGCACTGGCCTATGTATATTAGTCAATATGGACAAAAAAGGAATGTTGCAATAGAAAATATCTATTTATAGGTACAGAGAATACGAGAGAGAAAATTTGATAACAATAATTATCATGTACTGTAGCTTGGGCATAGTAAAAATCATATCATTTGGCACGAATCGCATCAAACATCCAACTTTCTATTTATTTAATTCTGTTTTACTCCATTCACAAAACGTTTTTCTGTTATACGGTGGTGGATGTTTTAAACGATAGGGGAGAAACCTACTTTTCAATGTACATGTGAACACACTACTAGCCTTCCGCATGTAAACTGACGGATATTGCACAAAATCAGCTCAGGTTTCAGACGGGCTCGAACCTGCGTTGGCCAGAAATGACAGACCTCAATAGTTTACATGATAACTCGGTTACGGAAATCCCTACCATCGTATTGTAATAGTCACGTAAACAGACTTTTACAGTCTTTTTATTGTCTTGCAGTTGTTGGTAAAAATACCCCAAAATACAAAACAAAACAAACAAAAAAAACAAAACAAGAAACAAAAAAACAAAACCAACAAAAAAATAAAACAAAAAAAAAACAAAAAAAACCACCACAAAATAAGGGTAACATCAATAGCAATTACAAACAAACTGAACATTTTAAAAACAAAATGAAACATTGCGTAACCATATTTGACAAAATTAATTTTTGCAATATTTCAAACTGCAAGGATATAATGATTTGCTTAACACAGATGATGTGTTTTCCTGACAATCAATATGTTTTAGGGTGTTTAACGTCTGATTATTTTTGGTATCAATATTTGATTAAACCTGCTTTGCAAAGGTATGGTATTGAGATATGAAATATTTATATTGTCAATAATGGCGATGAGTTTAAAACGGCTATATATTGAATTATTTATCAAACCAAGCCTGTTTCTGAGGACAGATGATTGAAGCCGAACCTAACGATATCTTCTTTATGTATTTTGTATTTATTTCAAATCTGTTTACGCTTTGTTTGTATTTTTCTTGTTGTTTTACTTCAAAACGGGAATTTTTCACTTATATCGTTATGTTACGAACTTAAGCTGAAGTGCTACACATTTTGACCTGTGCTATGGACGTTTTACTACGTGTCACGCCTTCCGCAACACAGAACATCGGTTTTGCGAGTCAAACGCTCTACCAATTATTTTTCGTGCTTAACCCTTCCACCCATAAGTATCTAGATGGTATGCTCTTATCGATTGTTTAGACAAGTCTACTATCGCCTGTAGGGTAAGGGTTAAGTGTCAAATCAAGTACTGACCCTTCCACAAAGATCTAGTTATGCCTTTACACTAATGACAAGGTACAAAGCTCAGTTAAGATTCCCTTCACCAACGCTTTGTCTTCACATAAATGATAGGTTTGACAGTAGTTATAGTAAAATCTAAATAACTTGCCGGGTGGAGTCTTGTGAACCTATTTGTTTTACCTGGACGAGTTTAAAGTTTAAGTAATAAAGCATAACATCAAAATTACAATGACTAGAGTGATTGTTTCTACTTGTCACCATACATAAGAGAATATTGAGTGAGGAATAAAACGTTTTTCCTGCGCAGTTTGTCATAACCGAAAAATGAGTAAAATCATCCATATGATAATCTAAAGGTTACTCCGCCCCGCCATCTTATGTGAGTCGGACAATAGTCAACCTCAACCTAGATACATAAGGTACAAAGCTAAGGGTGCTTACATTCACTGGGAAAGACTGGTCAGTGAGTTCTGGTGTCCGTCATCGGCACCTGCTCTGAGTTGGGTTCCTTCCGATCATTCAACAGTATTATCGTTACAGACACTGCCAAAAAAATGAACATTGTTCCAGAAACAGAAAAATATTGAATTTTCAGAATGAAATATGAATGTTTTATTTATGGTGGACATATTTTGCAACTTGCCAGATTTTTTGTTCGACTTTTGGACCATTCACAAATTTTGGTCACTGGTCACTACTGCCCTATTCGTTGCGAATGTGAGGGGTACGTTAGGGGGGCGTTAAACAACATATACATTGTATATCGCGTATATCGCAAAACGTAAAGGTTCTTGTTCACAAACTGACTGGACAAGTTCACCAAGCTAAATATATTTTACATGAATTTAAGGTAAACATGCACCAATTTTATCCTGCAACTGGGCATATCTATATATAGATGGTATATAAATGTACATAATTTGAAGAAAATTTCAGAAATATTTCAAAATTGTTTCAGTACCATCCCAAATTTTGAGTACCGCGATCAACGTATTTTCTTAGTTTTACAGAAAAATGGTAAGTGTGACCCAAAATTTATTTTCAAGATGAAAATGTGTTTCCTTTTAACTATATAGTCAAAATGAAATAAAATTTGCGTTGATCTAAATTTTATGGCCTCGGACCTTGATGGTATTATCAAAATTATTTTCGCGTAAATTTCATTTGATGATTACTGCGTCGAATTATTGAAACAAAAACGGGAATTTATAAAATAAAATCAAAGAGCTTTAGTCTCCATATGAAATGGACAGATTTTTTTTTGAAAAATGAAAAGTAAATGAGGTTTTTCGGTTTATAGAAATATGTAATGATAAACATTAGAATTTGTCGATTTTCTGTGAACGAGTATAACGGTTTTAAGTAAATTGCTACCTCATGAAAGTGTGATGCATTATAAAGTTGAATGATTTTGCCAATCTTTCATTTAGTGGTACTAATTATGGCTAGATGTTTTTGATATTCAAGATGAACGGAATTGTATATCATTTGACGTAATTCGCCATATTAGAATTTCTAAAATGCAAATATAAACTAATTTTGACCAAATATTATTTTGATGTTGACACATCAAACAGGTACAAAACATTTAATCTTGGCAATCTGCCAGATAATTGATTACCATAGAGCAATGTCATAATGAAGTTTCCCCATTTCCTTCGTTACAAGAGTATAAACAAGCCTGTGTAGGATCGACGTCAACATACAATGACCATGGTCAACCTTTTAGCTAATGATGATGGTAATTGATTAAAGTGTGAAATATGATTATACTTAGAGATATGAATTATATTCCCATTGACAATTATTGTTAATACACCTTTATTTCAGAACACATGTATCTGTATTTCCAGGTCACAGAGTACTGCAATGTGGGGTTAGAATGTTGTACGTGACGTAACAGCAAAAATAAGTGCGTTATATGCATGTTTATTGATGAAAAATAAATAAATAAACTAAAAATAAATGTTGATAAAATTTAAAGACAATCAGGACTTCATTGTACCTTAATAAAACTGACAATTGAAACAATCCAAAGTGTTTTAAATTCGTTAAGATAATTTCATTATCGGGCCATAAGCTAATGAAAATTAATTCGTTGAATCATTCTTATCTATATTTAAGTGCAACCTCTCAAAGCTGATTTAGTTGTTACGGTTTTGTGAAGTTGTTCAAAGGTAAAAAGTTACATAGCGAGCTACAGGTCAAATTCCTTAAATCTTTGTAGGGTTCATGTAATGGAGTTGACATTTGACAGTACGTTTTATCCTTGTGGGGTTCATGTAATGTAGTTGACATCCGACAGTACGTTTATCCTTGTAGGGTTCATGTAATGTAGTTGACATCCGACAGTACGTTTTATCCTTGTGAGGTTCATGTAATGTAGTTGACATCCGACAGTACGTTTTATCCTTGTGAGGTTCAGGTAATGAAGTTGACATTCGTTAGTACGTTTTATCCTTGTAGGGTTCATGTAATAGAGTTGACATGGAACGATGACTCATGCCAGTGTAATTCTAATGTCATTATGCTTAAATATCTAAACTCTTAACTCGTCCATTTCCAGGACGGGTGCACAAACTAAGGTTATAAAGATTCTCATGTAAAATGATTTAAGTGCAAATATTGTTAGGAAAACTAAACAAATCAAGATAATAATTATTACTAATGACGATGTCGTCGATGATGCTGATTATGTTGATGATGGAAGACGACGATGAGGATAATGATGATTATGATGATGATGATGGTGATCATCATCATCATCGTCGTCGTCATCACCAGAAATAAATAATAAAATAATTCATCAACATCGATAAATATTTTTGATGATGATGACGACGACGACGATGACGACGATGATGAAGGTCATTATCATCATAAAATAATTCATCAACATTGATAAATATTTTAATTATGATGATGATGATGATGTTGATGATGATAAACGTTGTTGTTTCTGTGACAGTCAAAACATCCACGAACATTTTCCCACCACGTTACCTCTTTACATCCGGCAAAATTAATTGAAAAAATAATAACTTGATAATACTAATGCTACCTATTAATAATACATAATGGCAAGGATGGATTTCATAATTTTTCAATATATCATATTTTTTTAGATGTTAGCTTTACATATTTTTTCTGGTATGAATTTTATATTGATCTATTGACACAGTAGAAATCGAATGCTCATCTACAGGCAACACACTTAATATGATTTGAAAACTACTATTCTAGATAACTGATTAAGCCACAAGGAAATTATAACAAATCATTTTAAGGATTTACGGTTGACAACCATTGTGCAATGAAGTAGCAGAGGCAAATGTTCTGTTGTACATTGTGCTATACCACTATGACTTATGGCTTCGTGTATTACAGCTAATTCTATCGACATTATAAAACTTATATCGGCATTGGAAATCAGATCCTGAAAAATCAAATCTTTAGAGGTATCAGGTTATGCTTTACAAATAGAGAAGTATTCTGTGGTGGAGTGAAAATGGTGCTGTTTGACTATCATTTGGGATATTTAAGCAAGTATTACTTTATTTCAATTTCCGATATTAGTTCATATTTTACTAATTATCTGCATGCTTACTCATATGTCAAGACTACTATTTGTTTTGCTTTAAATGTTGTTTCTAATTTGCTAATACGAATAGTTGTAGTAAGCATCAGCGCGCGCATTTGTCGTCTGTTATAATGGTTGTAAACTGTCAGATACAAGACAATTTTGTAAGAAATAATGGTAACCTATTCCACTTGCTGTATTGATCATGTCGTTATCACAAAGACAGATAAAATAGGCTCTAAGGAATTTAAACACATGAGACATGGAATATTTGGACAGGTAAAACTGATGCGATGTATGTTTTATCCAATAGTTTTCCGGGAGATCCATGACTCGTTATATAATTTTTGAATGTTTGGTATTAGAAAAAAAATAGAGTGAAAACGATATAACATAAATATTTCCTTAAATCATTTCATACAGATCTCAGATGAAAGTAGTACATGAATTAAAATAAAAACGTAGTAACAATGGATATTCGAAACCTCAAATCAATTTTAATACGACAAATTGGGTGGTACTGACCTATCAACAGGGGATGCTTACACCTCCATGGCACCTGATCCTACCTCTTGATTTACGAGATTTGTATCTATATCCTGAACATTCTAAAAATGTATACACTAGTATCTGAGATTTTTTGTATGATATAACTGTCTCTAGGGATAGGACCAGGTGTATGGAAGGAGTCAATGTCCCCTCTTAACATGCCATAACCGTCGCAAATGGTCCATGAACACCTATCTAGTTCACGGAAAAGGTCAAGCTCGGTGAAAAGGTAATCAGGTAATTTATGATTTAAGAGTCGAAATCACTGTAAATGGTTGTGTTCTGGGATACTATCAACCATTCTTGAGAGGTATACATCATATTGATTAACAAGATCCCCGTATCGACCATAAACTTAGTAAGTGATGATTTCAATAACTTGTTTTATTCCGCCTATAATGTTTGAATGCAAGGCCCAAATTTATAATAGAAATAAAGGGAATAATTGTCTAAACAGTAAATTTCTTTATGTTGTTTATGCCGCGGGATCCATTTGATCGATTGCATCGCTTACCGAACGTTGACTATTGAACGCTTATCCCTCCATGTCCCCTGATACCACCTCTGGATTTCTAAAGTTTAATAATTTGATATTATTGATTTTTATATAATCATCCGAATTGCTCCTTCATTCATTTCTACACCTTTTAGGTAAGACGAGGAAACGTTTGCCATGGCTTTTAATGAAAAAAAATTACATATCGACAAATACATATTTATATATCTTTATATATCTATTTACATATCTATTTATATATCTCATCATTTTAGGATGTAAAATATATATCCCTGAATGTATTTAAAGATACTCTATGGGGTTCGTGAACAAGAGAATAGAGATTGATATTCATTCTTTAAATGACAAAATGAACAGTCATGTGAAAATGAATGCTTTCTAATTATACGTTTAAATCACGCGTATTACAAATCTGGATAAAGATACACTGAGCAACTCTATCAAAAGCTTAAAATTCATTAATAAAAGGTCTGGAGTTAGCATTCGAATACTACCATATATTCATATTGTAAAGATGTTCCCGTAATAACTTGCAAATATATTAGGTCACTGGTGGAAGTCTTTAGTGTTTATCAAGACAAATGGTCTTGAAAAAAAAACATCTTTTAAATATGTCGATATTACATTGCGTTTTTTTTTCTAGTCTAGGTAGATTCTAATGCCTTTATCAAATATGCGAGACAGACCCATTGGTCCAGAAATAATAAATATACCCCATGTCCTGTCATTCTGTCTAATTTAAAAACACCATCATGTGTCCTGAAAAAAAATAGGATAGTTTTAATTTACTTGAGAAAGAAAAAACACAGCAAAAATGCGATTTTACATGTTGAAGACGAGAAGAAATTGACAACGCATTTGGTTGTTTGTTGAAATATGTTCTATAACTATCTTCTTTACTCTTCACAATAAAGCAGGGTGAATAGGTGCGATATTATTTTGGACTAAATTATAAACATCACCGTTGCTCAGGGGATATGCTTTTCGGATAATTTGGAAAATTGATGTTGCAATATCTTGGAATCTTCCTTACTTCCAAGCGTGGTACCATAAAACTTAAAATTTCTGAAGTCTAACAATTAACTCAATATTTACTCAATATTTGACCTCCTATCACGAAATCTGACTTGCTAAACAAGCTAATTTGATAATATTCTCAGATTTATTCTTGGTCCTGATATTGCAAAACATCGAGCATGAATATTGCAACCATTTTTCAAACACAATAACAGTCGGTCGGTTTTTTGCCGCAAGGACACGATTATATAAAGTTACATATTTAAAGTGTGATATTTTTCACACATTTACTGCCCTTTTGTCATATAAATTAAAGAGACTTTTTGCGGGTTTTTTTTTTTTTCAGCAAAACAGAAAAGTTTTATAATGGATAAATGAATTCAGCCTTTTAGCAAAAAGGAAAAAAGAAACCAATATACAAAAATAAAATCATATTACATGTAGATTCACGTCCTTAATCTTTTGTATGTTTGTCTTTATAGATGAGAGAGAGAGAGAGAGAGAGAGAGAGAGAGAGAGAGAGAGAGAGAGAGAGAGAGAGAGAGAGAGAGAGAGAGAGAGAGAGAGAGAGAGAGAGAGAGAGAGAGAGAGAGAGACTTAACGAATATTCTATGATGTGTGCAGAAGCTGGACTATTGAGGATTTCCACAATAAAATGAGACAATATGATACTGGAGTGCTTAGCTTATAACAAATTGAAAATCATTTTATTAGGAACAAGAATGCAAGTTGGTTGATCGTGACGACATGGCAAGCCAAACGCAGATATTTTACACTTACAGTTATTAAACTAGCTTTTACCATTTTAATGATTGCATAACTTGCCGCTGATAAAAGGCATCACACAATCAATTTTCTCACTATAAAGAAATGTGGAATGTTGTATTAGTATTTTATTTTTTGATTAAATCTCACCATCCCATGTGAATACCGATCGGGAAGATAATTGTAACATTGAGATTTGACCGAAAAACTTCAAAATATTGTTGCTTTGAAAATTTATAAATGGTCTCCATAGTAACTGTGAAGAAATAAAATGTCCTCTAAATTGATTTTGATGAGGATATCTTAAGATATCGTTTTTTGTCATATATAGCGAACAGTTTATGTTTTTCTTTTTGCTGAGGTTAGATATATAATTCCCATACATCACCCGTATTCTCGTTAACCGCAAAATATATTAAATGCCACCAATGATTGGTCGCCCTGTCTAAAAGGTTAGTGTTTTTAGAATAACTTCCAGAGAATCTATCGTTAAAAATGGTTTTAACGACTGTCATTTATGTAAGTACTGGAAAGATAAACTGACGTTCATGAGCTTGGCTTTTGGTGCTTGTCTTGTCATAATATAAGAATTAAATAGAGTTTGAAAATGATCTTGTTGTATAAACATCATTCAGTCTCTTTTGAGATTACATTATTCGTATTCATTGCATTCTCAATCGATGTTAATGGAAAAAGATGCTGTAATCAATTGCCATTGAAAAATGTATAAAAATCCACCATTTTCTATTACTCAAGTTGCTTGATAATAACAATATTCCAAAATTTATGAAATCTATGAAATCTCTTTTGAAAATATTGATGGTATGAAATTCAATTGAAACTTGAAATTCTGAATTTACATAAAACAGTGTGTAGTGTTTACATGAATCTTCACAGTATCTTAACGGTATCACAATCTGTATTTCCCTGTTTTCTTGTTTGCATCGCGCTCGAAGTAAAAAAATACCAAATCAATTCTGGATGATTCCAAATATATGATGGGGTAGGGCTGACGAAACTTAATATACTTATTGGGATAAGTGAAGAATTCAAATTAAATCTACCATGTATAATTTCGCATCCATACAAGTTTAGTAGAGTATACAAGTATAGTGTAAGAGTAATTAATAAGCGTATATTCAATGTTATGATATTGTTTCATATAAAAATCATAGAAACCAAAGTATTAAGCGTCAGAATGTTCAGGAGACAGTATCAAATTTTGACATAGATTCCCCGAAAATCCACAAGTGAGACCAGGTGCTATGGGAGCGATAGTACCCCCTGTCGACTGTTAATTTTCGCCACGACTCCGTATTCAGTTTCAAATAAATATATACGGATACAGATAATCCAACAACTTCTACCGACTATAAGGTAACTATTCAGTGAAATATAGCAACTGCAAACAAGAAATTATAACGACCGTAAATTTTGCAACATATTACATTGTTACGCGATTTCTCATCTTTTTTTGACAAATTATCACGAAGTATTTTGATTCTGTACACGAAATGATCACACGTTGAGTTACCTCTGGTATATCAGAACACCTGAGAGGTATAAACATCATATCAGATATGTATATGTATTCTGGACATCCTGTAGATTTATACTTTGGTAACTGAGATTTTTATATTACTATAACTTTCTTTATAAACCAATCTTTTTAAAATTGTTTTCAGTGACTTCTCTTTTAACTCTATTTTCTTAATTTTTTTTACAATTATATACATACAGACAGCATTTTTATTTGAACCTGGTTGGTCATAAGGAAGTTACATAAATTTACTTCTGTTTGATGGATTTCGCAACATAACTTCCGTCTTTCTTCTTAGTAAATTACTCCAAGAGTGCACAAATGTGCAAAATCATACCCTGGAGAATAATTTCACTAAAGATAATTTCACATAGAAAGTAATGGAGAATGACGTTTGTTCGTTCATTTCTGGCACTATACTGAATTAACTTTTCAAGAGAAGATTTTAAGATGATAACAATAATGCAAAACTAAACTTAGATATGAATTCCAAGGTAGCTCAGTACAAATAGATTCAATTTGCAATTTAGTAAATGCGACTATTTTGTTTTTATCTATATTTGCACTCGCTCAACTTCCACAATTCACTATATTTTTTCTAAAGCAGTAGGCGCCTTATGAATACTCTTGATAGATTATAAATTATAAATAAGTACAAAAGTACTTATATAATCATGGTAATTAACATGGTAAATTCCTCCAAATCATGTACCCGGTCAACAGCGAATGCTTACTCTTTCATGTCACCTGATCCCACTTCTAGTTTTCTAGATGACCGTGATTCTCCAACGTTCACCTGATTTTTATATTTGCGTCCTCGACAACCTTATAAATACTTTTGTATTTGTGATTTAAATATTAGATAAATAGACATCATTATTGGTGATTTTTTTCAACTAAACTTCGAAGGAATATGATAAATTGTTCTATTTCGGACTGTAGTTTAAATTTCTTTACTATAAGGTAAAATAACTTTTAAAACATAGCCAGTAATATTATGTCAAATCGACATTCCATGTAAAAAGCTTTATAAAAAAATAACGAACAATCAAAAAGAAATATTTTTCTAAATGTAAAATATATAGAAGTCAAAATGTAAAAAATAAATTTGATATCAACTGGGGAATAGCTATTGCGAAAACCTGACTTAGCAGGTTATATTATATCGAAATCCTCTCACAGATTGGTTATACGGGTAATGACAATAAATATAAACAATTTTTCTGGACAATAAACTAACTTGTCTGTCTACCCCTATTTTCAAAGACATTATTAATATTATTCTAAAGTTATGATTTAAAAACAAACCAAAATCAAATGTCTTCGAAGATCATTTCTGTCAGTAAGATTTTATCAACCGAGCTCAAATCAGAGAACAGGGTACCACAACAGACAAAACACAAAACCTTAAGTATTGTCAAATATTAAGATTTTATTTTTTTATTATTTTTTCTTAGTTTTTTTGTTTTGTCTTTTTTTGTGTTTTTTGTTCTTTTCTTTTTTTGTTAATAGTAACCACGATGATTATCTTAGCTATGGCGAGTGCAGCAGGCTCAATATACCAAACGTGTATAAAATCCTCTAACGCAGTTTGCACATTATTCAATAAAGACATTTGTACTCTGTTGTATTTCTTAGGGTAATCATTCTGCAATCACAGACACACGACAAGCACAACAAGAACAGTGTTACATTCCGCGATGATCACAGACACAGGACAGACACGATAAGAACAGTGATACATTCTGCGATGATCACAGACACAGGACAGACACGACAAGAACAGTGATACATTCTGCGATGATCACAGACACAGGACAGACACGACAAGAACAGTGATACATTCCGCGATGATCACAGACACAGGACAGACACGACAAGAACAGTGTTACATTGTACGTTCACAGACACACGGCAGACACGACAGGAACAGTAATAATTTCCGCGATCACAGATACGCGACAGACACGACAAGAACAGTAATGCATTGTACGATCACAGACACACGACAGACACGACAGAACAGTAATACATTGTACGATCACAGACACACAACAGACACGACAGGAACAGTAATACATTGTACGATCACAGACACACAACAGACACGACAAGAACAGTAATACATTGTACGATCACAGACACACGACAGACACAACAAGAACAGTAATACATTCCGCGATGATCACAGACACACAACAGACACGACAAGAACAATAATACATTCCGCGATGATCACTGACACACGACAGACACGACAAGAACAGTAATACATCTTGCGATGATCACAGATACACGACAAGAACAGTAATAATTTCCGCGATCACAGACACACGACAGACACGATAAGAACAGTATCATCGAATTCACGTAGTTTATATTGTTGTCGATTTCTTCTATTGTTTAAAGTGCGGTATTGGTTTCTTGATTTTTTCTTTTTGCTAAACCTTTGCTGTCACTTGACTTTTCTATAATTAAGTATTTGGTTTCAGTTAATTTACTTTTTGTAATAGTTTGGTATATATTCCTTTATTATTCTTTTCTAAACGTTTGGTATTCCCTTCTTTACTTTCCTATTGACTTGAAACTAATTTAAAAAGATTGGTTTATACAGAAAGTTTTAGTAATATAAAAATCTCAGATACCAGAGTATAAATCTGCAGGATGCCCATGATATACAAATCTGGTCATATTGGACAAACACGGACCTCCGGTAATACAGGTGGGAACAGGTGCCATGGAGGAGTAAGCATCCCCTGTTGATCGGTCACACCCGCTATGAGTCCACCGTCAAATCCATATTGTAAATGACGTTTGTTTATACACTTATGGTATAATGCTGTAGCCCATGCATAATAAGAACCCTCTACTTTAAACCAAAATACAAAAGATATTTTATTTAAAGTTTAGATGTTCTGATAAAGCTATTGATATATACTCATCTGAAATATTAGGATTTGAACACGCGAATGTTATTATAAAAGGTTCACATTCAATTTCGTAAAATAATATCTAATATCTGGTAAATACTTGTAATGGCAAAGTAAGTCAAACAAGAAACAAGTCTATTCCAAATTATCGTATGTCCCGCAGTAACGTAAAACAGTGACGTATGTTTCGGAAATATTTCATTCTAAAACGATTTCCGCAAAATATTTTGTCATTTAATCTAATAATAAACAACTGGCAAATATTCTAACTGTTTCAACATGAAGAACAACTGCGAATCCCAAACGGGGTGGGACCAGGTGTCTTGAAGGAGTCAGCGTCCCCTGTTAGCATGCTTCTTCTGTTTAAAATGTTTCATCGAAACCTCTTGAGTTCGGTCTAATGTCGAACTCGATGAAAATGTTATCAATTAGATTTATATCCGATTGGCGAAAGAGAATCATTGTATATGGTCGTGTTTGTTTGTTTGTTGTTGTTTAACGTCCCACTCTCAAGAATATTTCACTCATATGGAGACGTCACCAAATGCCGGTGAAGGGCTTCAAATTTTGATCTTTGCTCAGCACTTACGGCCATTGAGCAATGAGGGTTCTGCCACGGGACACAGGACCTCGGTTTTATACTCTCACATCTGGAGGACAGGAAACCAACATGCCGCCGGCTGGACTCGAACTCACGACCTCACGATCGAGAGTCGAGCGCGCTACCGACTGAGCCAGGCCGGCTCTGTATTGTCGTGTTCAAGAACATTAATGAGAAGGGGTGGGGCTTGCTAGAAATGATTGGTGTGTTTGGGTGTAATAAAGAAACTAAAACTGTAAAATTCTAACAAATGCTATGATGCTAAGGACTTCGTTTCATAAAAACATAAAAACATGGGCTTGGTTTAGTAATGGTATAGTATTACTTCGCCTACAAAAAAACCTAACTTAGGAGACCACCTGGCATTTCAGACCACATGTTTTCAATCTCTTGATAAATATCAAGAAATAAAGAACCTCACTTAAGATACCACATTACTACCAAGCCATTTTGAGTGAGTCAGGTGGCCTTAATAGCAAAGTTCCACTGTACTTCGCCTAAGCCTGTTGATAGTGGGAACACTAAAAAGTAATAATTAACTGATAAAGCAGTAGGTGACTCGATGTCATTATTGTGATACAAATTTTATCAACAGCTTCGGCATTGTAAAGCAAACATCAATAACAATTTATTATTGGTTGACATGGAAAGATACAATTATTATAAACACTAAAACACGAGAGAAGAATAAAACGTTCACTAATTTTGACAGCAACTAAACATCACATTAAAAGCATTTCTGTTTAGGTAATAATACAAGTGAATAAAGACTCTCTTTGGCACACTATATCAATAATTGTAATATAAACATCTTGTCTGCAGAATCGTTAAAGATGTTGACACTTTGATATCACGGATATTTGGCAGCTGTGTCTGTTGAAATGAAAATTGGGGAGAGATGGTATTTTGTGTATAACGAGGTTTGTTTGAGTTGTACAGAATAAAGTTCCATTACAATCCAGGGCCCGGTACCATTAAACATGATAATATACTCCAAACTAAGAAATAATCTCATCTTGGTCTGCTTAGCCAATCAGATTTTAGGATTAGCCAAAGTTACGTTATATCTTTAGATTTACGTAATCCTCAAGTTTTATGGTAAGAGGTCCTGGACTTTTTTCAGCAAACCTTTTAACTTTAGTAATAGGCGTAGAAAAATAAATATTGAAACAAATATCACTTAGGTTTCGATATATACCCAGTGTGTGGTTTAAATACAGTTCTATTTTATTTCAAAGAAATTGTGCACTAAATATTTGTATTTTAATTCTATATCAGTCTTGAATCAAAATTTAGATTCCAACAGAGAGAGAGAGAGAGAGAGAGAGAGAGAGAGAGAGAGAGAGAGAGAGAGAGAGAGAGAGAGAGAGAGAGAGACAGAGAGAGAGAGAGAGAGAGAGAGAGAGAGAGAGAGAGAGAGAGAGAGAGAGAGAGAGAGAGAGAGAGCTGCATACCATCCGTATGGAATGTGATTTCTATATTCTGAGTCTATTTCTTTTGTCTTACGAACGGAACGGTAAATGAGTTACATGTATAACTGTTTTCCATGTTCAACATACATTGTACCTACCGTTTATAAACGTGTTGTTCATGATCAGATACAGCTGAAGAACATTAATTACAGTCTAGACTGCGCAAGCGCCCCCCCCCTGTATATAATGACTCCCTGTCTTTTGTGACTGTATCTAAGGTGGCCCAAAAGTATTTCATATATATTAACTGGTCTGCATTAAGCCACTCCCTGTCTTATGTGACCAAAATTTGCAAGTCCCTTTGACAATCATTTCCGTCTCTGCTGTATAAGGTTTGATCATATGATATAGAGGAATAAGTTTATCCTGTCAACTGGTCACACCCGTTATGAGACCACAGTCAAATAGAGTTCGAAATGTTTATGACTATATTTGCTCATTAACGGTAAAGATGATTCAACATCTGATATTTAACAAATTACCCATCATTTCAATTACAAAAGGTACATGGTAGTTACATTGACCATAAAATTTGCAGACTGCTTACTTCAGTTGCGATTTCTCACATTCCTGTGACAGTAATTTATCACTAATTAGTGCATTACATGCCGGATCGCTAAACATTCATAGATTACAATTTCTTGGTGAGAACACTTTGTGTTTGACGGAGTTGTTGTCGTCTGTCACCTAATATTCAGTAAAGGATGGTAAAGGACAATCAAATAGCATAGTATTTTGCACTAAAGATATTATGGTCCGCTTAGGTGGGTACTATCATATCATATTATTGCTTTGGGTAGCCTAATAGCGCTCTCTATCACAGCATTATAGACATACATTTACGTCTTTAAATGATTGTACATTGAACACAATCGAGCATATCGGATAATGTCAGCGATATAAACACATTTGCGGGTGATAAAGGGATATAACTACTGTGGAAAGTTGACTTTGGAAAATCGCAATCTCACGTATGTTGCACAGTTGTTGTCAATATGCCACTCATGTCTATATTATGTACAATGTCTCAATATGAAGTGCTTGCTTGTGTTAGATGCTCTGGTATAGTTTATATGTAATTTATTAGCTAGGATATAGATCTATATCGCGTTCACATAGCGATGGCATTTCATCATTAACTGACAAAAATTATTGTAATATAAAAGTACACCGCTAGCATTTTGGTGGTCTGATTTAAAAGCTTCTGAATGTGATCTATTTCATATGATTAAATTGAATAGATCTGGAACTCAAGGAGCACATTTGATGACAATAATGATAGCCATTGGTTTGCTAAAGGGTTTGATTTCCTCAGAGTAAATGTATATATTGTCAATTAAAAATGCAGCATCGTTATAATATTCGGTGTAGAGCTAGGTTGTGTCGGATTTAAATACTTAGTGTTTTATGACACATTCAAAGATTTGTCATTTACACGGTTGCAACCTGTTTGTTATGTTAAAGGAAAGAACTCGATTACAATGTATCCGAAAAGATACCACCAACTTTCTGCAAATACACTGGCAAACTTTCTAAAAAATATCCAGCTTAGGTTCCAGGGGAGCACGAACCTGCGTGACAAGTTGTATTGGATAAAAACGGATCCGGATTACCAATTACTGTTTTTTTTTTTTAGATAATAATGTTAGCGAATTAACAGTTACCAGAGATGGTAGATAGGTGTATCTTTGAATGTGTGATGTAAAATTGTATAAAGTGTAGATCAGTCGTATTACACTGTGAACTAGGACACAATGTAAATTTCAATTTGTAATAGGTTTTGGGAATTTCAGTATCCCAATTTTATTTACACTGCTCCTAGAATAAGTATTTGTACAATACTGCCGTTTCCCCTTAATCAATGCCAGTACTTGGAAAGATTTGGTGGAATTTTTGCAAGATCTTTGTTATATCTCTACCTTTGTATGTGTTCCTATGAAGTTAAATATCTTGAGTGTGTTCGTGGCTTATCGATGTATTGGTGTAGTCTGTCTCTTTCAATACAATACAATGCAAACAAGAAGCCCAAGTCACAATTTGATATACTGGAAGGTAAGTATAGTGATTGTATATATGTCCTATGTATAGCTTGAAGGTTATAAGATTTTTATATATTCTAATCGCTCAATCACATTTGACCTTACCCTTTGAACTTGCGACCTTGAATGTCATTTCCAAATTTTGTGTATTAGAGTTTACAACTTTCTAATATATATACAAAAAGTTAACTAGTTTTAGTAATCGATTCACTTGATTTATTTCCTTTTGAAAACTTTAAATATATTGATTATAATATTGACTCATATGCAGTGGAACGGAACCTTGCTATATGACCACTTAACTTGCCGATAAAAAATGGAGTAAAGAGATAGTATATAAAGTAATGAATATAAAGTAATGAGATGGTATATAAAGTAATGAATATAAAGTAATGCGATGGTATATAAAGTAATGAACATAAAGTAATGTGATGGTATATAAAGTAATGAATATAAAGTAATGAGATGGTATATAAAGTAATGAACATAAAGTAATGAGATGGTATATAAAGTAATGAATATAAAGTAATGAGATGGTATATAAAGTAATGCGATGGTATATAAAGTAATGAATATAAAGTAATGCTATGGTATATAAAGTAATGAATATAAAGTAATGAGATGGTATATAAAGTAATGAATATAAAGTAATGTGATGGTATATAAAGTAATGAATATAAAGTAATGAGATGGTATATAAAGTAATGAATATAAAGTAATGAGATGGTATATAAAGTAATGAATATAAAGTAATGCGATGGTATATAAAGTAATGAATATAAAGTAATGAGATGGTATATAAAGTAATGAATATAAAGTAATGAGATGGTATATAAAGTAATGAATATAAAGTATTGAGATGGTATATAAAGTAATGAATATACAGTAATGAGATGGTATATAAAGTAATGAATATATAGTATTGAGATGGTATATAAAGTAATGAATATACAGTATTGAGATGGTATATAAAGTAATGAATATACAGTATTGAGATGGTATATAAAGTATTGTATATAAAGTAAGAGATGGTATATAAAGTAATGAATATATAGTAATGAGATGGTATATAAAGTAAGGGTCTAGACTTATTCAATATTCATTACGACATTTAAGGTGACTTGATACCATGGGCTTAAATGCGAGATGGTCATCTAAGAGAGGTGATTTTAGGCGAGTTCCACTGTATATAAATTTTGAAAGAGAGTAAATAAGATTTTTAAAGTTGATTAGGCCCCAGGATACCTAAAACCGATTTGTTCGCGATCGTGAAGCGGTTTCCAACTGTTTTTATTTCTGGCCAAATTTCCTTATAACAACTCCAGTGATTCCCGAGAAGTCGTTTATAGAGAATGTTTCCAGACTGACTGACGGATGACGGACGACGCGGATTCTCATAGCTTTGTTGAGTTTTCAATTAGTTTGATATTCTTACTTATGACCTAACGACCGTTATTACGTCATTTTCGGAAGACTACCACGACAGCAAAATATAATCTTTTTTGTTGAATTTCATTACATAAAATTAACTTTATACATATTACTACGTGCAAAATCTCTCAAACTAGTCTTAATATTAAATAACTCAAACACAGGATGTAATTTTGTATGCAAGTACATCGATCAGATCTTGTGATTCTTTACCGATAGAACAGACTTGCATTTTGTAATTTTAATTATATTTCATATCACAAATATTGATTTCTGGCTTTCCTTTTCTTGGAATATAATCTCAAGGGTGTCATATTCAGGCATGATTTTTCCTTTTGTTCGTGAACATTCCTTTTAATACTACAGGTTTTGACCTCAGAATGTTTTTGGAACCATACCCCCTCTAACAATTTTTATGTTCATTACTCTGATCTAGAAATGCAATATACCATTTAATAGTTTCTTCCCTCATGGTAAAACCCATATAACCTGGCGGGATGGAGTCTTGTGAACCCTTTCTGGACCTAGAAAAGTTAAAATTTTAGGTAATAAAGCATAACATCAAAATTAATAACACTGACTAGACGTTCCTACTTGTCACCGTACATACGAGACTGTTCCTGAGGACTCAAACGTTTTTCCCGTGCAGCTTGCCATAATCGAAAAGTGAGTAGAATCATCCGTATGATAATAAAAAGGTAACCCCGCCCAACATCTTATGTGAATCTGACAATACCACCTGTCTATATAATAGCTATTCTGATAAAACAAATTGTTAGATGATCTAAGTACTTTCAAAAGAGAATTAAAGTTTCTAAAAAGGCATAAAATCTTTCTTTACTTAGTTTGGATCACCAAAAGGACAAGAACTAAAGTTTGGCCTCCCGGCCCGATTTGCACCGAGATATGGCAGGCCAAAATTAACTGCGCATTTTGGCGTAGTTAAACTTACTTTTTCTCATCCAGGTAATATCGGTTACAAGAAAAAATAGGATTCACTGGAGAAAGCCTAGTTTAAACTCCTACTATACATTTACCGAAGAAAACTTAGAAAAACTAGGTTTAAGTAATGTATGTGATACTTAGATGTCATGTGGAGATAAAAAAGAATATTGATTACTGACGAAACTGCCCTAAACTTCCAATATATTGTTATAAGTGTTGAACTGTTGAACTTTTGCGTCGTGTTTGCAATCATTGTTATGAATTGTCTATATAAGCTTTGGGCATTTTCACATTCTATCCAAATAAAATCAAAATTTTAATTCCCCAACGCAATTAAATTCTGTTAAAACATACATTTTTATTCATTATAACTGAAGCAGTGCCTGGTGATTTGATTACACCTTGGTCTAGTAAAAGTAAATATAAAATAAACGCTACCAAATAATCACAGGTCTTTTTAATACTTTACAAATAAAAAATGACAATAGATATTTCACTGCCAAATGCTGCTTCAATGACTTCTTAATTTTAGACAAAAATGACAGTTACCTTGGTAACTAACTTTTTACTTCAGAGTCAATCTGTACATCATGCAACTTACATTGCAATGAACATCTCGTATCTGTGTTTTATCGTAACACTACCCATATTCGCACAGTACCCAAGTTGGCCAGTCTCGTTTACTGTCAAGATATTTCTGTTAAATTATTCGAGAATTATATCAATTGATCGATGTCATTAACATTAATATGTCTCTGTGTCAGATTAGTTTCAGATATCTTTTCCCCAAGTATACCAGTAGGTATCTATCATGGGCCAATGTCAGCTCTGTTTAAAATAATTAAGAGAAGGGGAAATTTATATCAGGAAAATTCCCAGAAAATCGATTAAGTATGTTGTATTAATAGTTACGTACTTTCATAATGTCTACATTCAAACCACCAACGTGACAAATGCATTTAAAAATCACATTAAATTTGTTTATACAATCACGGCCATATTTTCATTGTAAATTTTGCATCATTTTATTTTTTATCTGGCAATTGTCGATGTATTTTACCAGCAATTTAAAGAAGGATTCCAGTATCAGAAGTTAAGAAAAGCTCAGGCATCACAAACACCAAACAAGCAGAAAACCTTTAAAAAGTGGCCAATTTGGGAACTTATACGATATTGCTATGATGGGTCTGTTTTATGCTTCGTTATTTTTGTGGTTTATTGTAATTAAAAGACACAGACATTTTGGAGAGAGAGAGAGAGAGAGAGAGAGAGAGAGAGAGAGAGAGAGAGAGAGTCTATTCCATCAACATTATCCATATGATTAAAAATATATGTCGACGAAAATTTAAAGACCTAATAGAAAAGCCAAAATGATATGTAGGTAGGTTACATGTGAGATAAGTGTGTGAATCGTAATACGTAATATTAGTATTCCGTTGTAGTTCCTCTGGGATAAAAAAGATTCAGGGAAAAATGTAGCTACGATAGACAATCAGTATGCAGAAAAAGCATCTACTGGAAGCGTTTTCCAAGTATGCGTGAAACATGATCGAAAGTATTGATTTGTAGAGTGTATGCATTTTTCTCAGCCACACACGTTTCAAGCAAATACAGCTGTAAGTAGGACATTAGTTAAAGTACAAGATTCATTGTAACAGCTCCAGTTTATCGTATTCTGATAACTATACAAGACTGCTGATTTTCCCATCTCTTTTGTTGCATCATTTGGCCGCAGCTTTCAAAGGGACAATTTTCCGCGAGATCCGCGTTCTGCCTCTGATAACAACCGGAATACAATGTCAAGGTTGTATACTGATAAAACTAAGAAAAATGAAATACTTATTGATCTACCAACTGCGTAAAAATTGAAAATTACAGCTTATGTAACCGCGCGTGCTACCTACACCCTGCAATCGCGTGCAGTTTTTATTTTTCATACGGCTGTCCGATTAAGAGAGTGAGCAAGATTATAACAGTGTTAAAACCAAAAGAAATTTGAGTTAGCCAAGCCAGTCAAAACAGCATTTGATGTGACAGCTATCAATTATCAACGATTATGGAAGATATTGATGCCATTTTTGCGGTAAGCAATAAACTTTTAGACTTACGATGAATCTATCTATTTATCTATCTATCTGTCTATCTATCTATCTATCTATCTATCTATCTATCTGTCTGTCTGTCTGTCTGTCTGTCTATCTATCTATCTATCTATCTATCTATCTATCTATCTATCTATCTGTCTGTCAATGTATCTATCTATATGTTTATATCTATCTATCTTTCAATCTATCCATCCTTCAATCTATCTATCTATCTGTTTATCTGTCAATCTATCTATCTATCTGTTTATCTGTCAATCTATCTAACTATTTATATATCCGTCTCTCTATTTATCTAGATATTCCATATTTCTATCTATCTATAGTTCCATCGACCCTTCTGTCAGTCAGTCAGTCAGTCAGTCATCTATCTATCTTATCTATCTATCTATCTATCTATCTATCTGTCTGTCTGTCTGTCTGTCTGTCTGTCCGTCTGTATCTATCTATACTTTCATCCATCCATCGAGCCTCCTGTCAATCAATCAATGAATCAATGAATCAATTAATCAATCTATCTATCTATCTATCTATCTATCTCTTAATTTATCTATCTGTCGTTATATTTGCAATATAAAACCCCACGTGATATATTGATATGATCTGATGACATTTTATACTTTGATGTACAGAATCATACTTTGTGATCACTTGATGCTAGATATTTCGCCGGAGGTGTGGGGATTACATTTTATTTACTTGCAGTAACGCAAATGCTTATATATTATTCATTATCTTTCATCTTACATTGTTTTGGGATATATCATAAAGAAATCCCAAGAATCTAATCAATGTATTGCCGATATCAGTTTGTCATCTCATTTACATCAATTTAACGATACAGAAGTATAGTATATTTGATATATATCTCTATACGTTAGATATGTTATGTCTTACAGGCAGGTATAATCTAATTCCACGTTTTGTAAGATAAACTTCAAATACATAACGAAGAAGATATATTGTTTTAAAAAAGATACACTCAAGACAATATTTAGAGTACAAATGGAAGAAACTGGGATTTCAGCCAAGCATATAACAAAATTTCTGTACTTATCTAAACAACGCGACTTCTTAGTTGTCAAAGGCCTGTACTTTACACAATCAATATATCCTCAGCTGCGTAAATGCGAGTGATTATGTAAAAAAGCCTTCAGATAAGACCAGTAGAGAAATGCCAACAGCAAGAACTAGCAAACTACTGTCCGCTATGTCACAATGTTGAGCAATGATATAACTCTTGCAAATCCAAAGGTGGGATCAGGTGTCAAGGAGTAGGCATCTCTGTCCACAGATCACAACTATCGTTATTCTGCAATGAAATGAGACTCAGCAGATATAGGATATCATAGGATACAATCAGTATTGCCTTATAAACAAACAATGTGATGGCTCGAAAATACATTAAACAAAATCAGAATTATTGTGAATAATAAATCTCTGGTCATATCCGTTATATACTCTCTGATCCATAATATACATTGGGTGGATAATTATAACATTACTTGTCTGATATCTGATGTATTATAAAACGGTCTGTACGAATTGTAACGAGAATTTCTTCCTAATTATTTTTTTTGTAATTTGACTGTGGACTCACGGCGGGTGTGATCGGTCTACAGGGGGCGCTTACTCCTCTATATCATCTGATCACATGTCTGGATTTCCAGTGGTCCATGTTTGTTCAATATTCACCAGATTTGTATATCTATTCTGGACATCTTGAAGATTTATACTTTTATGTCTGAGATTTTTGTATTGTTTAGAAATTTAAAATCTCATTTGCGTGGAACCATTCTTCCGGAAGTTGTTGATATTAATGCAGCCACATGACTACATTAGAAGATCAGACTTCTGTCTTGAAAAGGGAAGTTAAAAGCAAGGTTTCCTACCTGTACAGGTAACTCAGTTTGACAGTTAGTTGCCTGTCAATCACCATATCAATTCAATTATTTTGAGTACGTACACTCTGTATTGAGGCTGTCTGAAGGAGTAGCTTGTTAGTAGCTTTTCTGTAAATGAGGACTTTATTTATTATAAATAGCACCATGCATGGTATACGGCTGCAATGAAATTTATGACCTCCAACCGCACACATTTCTAAACAACATTACTCACATAAAGTGGACATTTATAATTTAACTTTGTTCTTTTAGTGAAATAACCACATCATGTTAATCGAACGTAACAAAGTATATGAATATTGGAATAAGCAATGTATAATTGTATGAATGCAAACAAAATCAGGTAACAAATATCAATACAATTTAATATACACCTCTACCATTTTATAAAAGTAATGATTATTTTTCGTCGATAAATGCAGGGTATCGGCCATGATAGAAATGTTGCTAGAACATAGACCAATCACCAGAAAAAGTAGAGTAGTTCGTTAAAACACAGTCTAAAGTCGGTAGAGAAGTTCATCAAAATACAGACCAATCACCAAAACAGCTAGAGTAATTGGCTAAAACACAGGTAACTCACCACAACAGGTAGAGTAGTTCGTCCAAACAAGAGACTTATCAACACAATCAGTATAGTAATTCGTAAAATCACATATTTATCGCCGTATCAGGTAGAATAGTTCGTTACAACACAGTTTAATCGCCATATCGAGTACAGAAGTTCGTTAGAACACAAGCCAGTTACCATAACAGGTAGAGTATTTCGTTAAAAGACCGACAAATCACCGCAAAATTGGAATATACATATAATGGGACACAGTCAGCGTATATATTAATTTAATTGGACAGATCCATTGTATATATTCAGTTAATGGGACACAGCCATTGTATATATTCAGTTAATGGGACACAAATCCATTGTATATATTCAGTTAAAGGGACGCAGTTATTGTATATGTTCAGTTAATGGGACACAGTCATTGTATATATTCAGTTAATGGGACACAATCATTGTATATGTTCAGTTAATGGGACAGAATCATGGGACAGAATCATTGTATATGTTCAGTTAATGGGACACTATCATTTTATATGTTCAGTTAATGGGACACAGTTATTGTATATGTTCAGTTAATGGGACACAGTCATTATATATATATTCACTTAATTGGACACAGTCTTTGTATATGTTCAGTTAATGGGACACATTCATTTTATATGTTCAGTTAATGGGATACAGTCAGTATATATGTTCAGTTAATGGGACACAATCATTGTATATGTTCAGTTAATTGGACACTATCATTGTATATGTTCAGTTAATGGGACACAGTTATTGTATATGTTCAGTTAATGGGGCACAGTCATTGTATATGTTCAGTTAATGGGACACAGCCATTGTATATGTTCAGTTAATGGGACACAGCCATTGACACATCATTGCATATTCAGTTAATGGGATACAGTCATTGTATATGTTCAAGTAATGGGACACATTCATTGTATATGTTCAGTTAATGGGACACTATCATTGTATATGTTCAGTTAATGGGACACAGTCTTTGTATATATTCAGTTAATTGGACGCAGGTATTGTTAATGTTCAGTTAATGGGACATAGTCATTGTATATGTTCAGTTAATGGGGCACAGTCATTGTATATGTTCAGTTAATGGGACACAGTCTTTGTATATATTCAGTTAATGGGACGCAGTTATTGTTAATGTTCAGTTAATGGGACATAGTCATTGTATATGTTCAGTTAATGGGGCGCAGTCATTTTATATTTTCAGTTAATGGGACGCAGTTATCGTATATGTTCAGTTAATGGGACACAGTCATTGTATATGTTCAGTTAATGGGACACAATCATCGTATATGTTCAGGTAATAGGACACAGTCATTGCATATCCTGAGTTAATGGGATACAGTCATTGTATATGTTCAGTTAATGGGGCACAGTCATTGTATATGTTCAGTTAATGGGACACACTCATTATATATATTCAGTTAATGGGACACAGTCTTTGTATATATTCAGTTAATGGGACGCAGTTATCGTATATGTTCAGTTAATGGGACACAGTCATTGTATATGTTCAGTTAATGGGACACAATCATCGCATATGTTCAGGTAATAGGACACAGTCATTGCATATCCCGAGTTAATGGGATACAGTCATTGTATATGTTCAGTTAATGGGGCACATTCATTGTATATGTTCAGTTAATGGGACACACTCATTATATATATTCAGTTAATGAGACACAGTCTTTGTATATATTCAGTTAATGGGATGCAGTTATTGTATATGTTCAGTTAATGGGACACAGTCATTGTATATGTTCAGTTAATGGGACACAGCCATTGTATATATTCAGTTAAAGGGACGCAGTTATGGTATATGTTCAGTTAATGGGACACAGTCATTGTATATATTCAGTTAATGGGACACAATCATTGTATATGTTCAGTTAATGGGACAGAATCATTGTATATGTTCAGTTAATGGGGGGCAGTTATTGTATATGTTCAGTTAATGGGACAGATTCATTGTGTAAGTTCAGTTAATGGGACACAGTCATTGTATATATTCAGTTAATGGGACACAGCCATTGTATATATTCAGTTAAAGGGACGCAGTTATTGTATATGTTCAGTTAATGGGACACAGTCATTGTATATAATCAGTTAATGGGACACAATCATTGTATATGTTCAGTTAATGGGACAGAATCATTGTATATGTTCAGTTAATGGGACACTATCATTTTATATGTTAAGTTAATGGGACAGAGTTATTGTATATGTTCAGTTAATGGGACACAGTCATTTATATATATTCACTTAATTGGACACAGTCTTTGTATATGTTCAGTTAATGGGACACATTCATTGTATATGTTCAGTTAATGGGTCACAGTTCTTGTATATGTTCAGTTAATGGGATACAGTCAGTATATATGTTCAGTTAATGGGACACAATCATTGTATATGTTCAGTTAATGGGACACTATCATTGTTTATGTTCAGTTAATGGGACACAGTTATTGTATATGTTCAGTTAATGGGGCACATTCATTATATATATTCACTTAATTGGACACAGTCTTTGTATATGTTCAGTTAATGGGACACAGTCATTGTATATGTTCAGTTAATGGGACACAGCCATTGTATATGTTCAGTTAATGGGACACAGCCATTGTATATATTCAGTTAATGGGATACAGTCATTGTATATGTTCAAGTAATGGGACACATTCATTGTATATGTTCAGTTAATGGGACATGGGACACTATCATTGTATATGTTCAGTTAATGGGACACAGTCTTTGTATATATTCAGTTAATGGGACGCAGTTATTGTTAATGTTCAATTAATGGGACATAGTCATTGTATATGTTCAGTTAATGGGACACAGTCATTGTATATTTGCAGTTAATGGAACGCAGTTATCGTATATGTTCAGTTAATGGGACACAGTCATTGTATATGTTCAGTTAATGGGACACAATCATCGTATATGTTCAGGTAATAGGACACACAGTCATTGTTAATGGGACATATCATTGTGAGTTAATGGGATACAGTCATTGTATATGTTCAGTTAATGAAGGGGCACAGTCATTGTATATGGACACAGTTAATGGGACACACAGTCTCATGTATATATATTCAGTTAATGGGACACAGTCTTTGTATATATTCAGTTAATGGGATGCAGTTATTGTATATGTTCAGTTAATGGGACACCGTCATTGTATATGTTCAGTTAATGGGACACAGCCATTGTATATGTTCAGTTAATGGGACGCAGTTATTGTATATGTTCAGTTAATGGGACACAGTCATTATATATGTTCAGTTAATGGGGCGCAGTCATTGAATATGTTCAGTTAATGGGACACATTCATTGTATATCTTCAGTTAATGGGACACTGTCATTGCATATGTTCAGTAAATGGGACACAGTCATTGTATATGTTTAGTTAATGGGACGCAGTTATTGTATATGTTCAGTTAATGGGATGCAGTTGTTGTATATGTTCAGTTAATGGGACACAGTCATTATATATGTTCAGTTAATGGGACGCAGTTTTTGTATATGTTCAGTTAATGGGATACAATCATTGTATATTGTTCAGGTAATGGGACACAGTCATTGTATATGTTCAGTTAATGGGGCGCAGTCATTGAATATGTTCAGTTAATGGGACGCAGTTATGTTATTGTATATACTCAGTTAATGGGATACAGTCAGTATATATGTTCAGTTAATGGGACACAGTCATTGTATATGTTCAGTAAATGGGAAGCAGCCATTGTATATATTCAGTTAATGGGACGCAGTTATTGTATATGTTCAGTTAATGGGACGCAGTTATTGTATATGTTTAGTTAATGTGACACAGTCATTATATATGTTCAGTTAATGGGGCGCAGTCATTGAATATGGTCATTTAATGGGACACATTCATTGTATATGTTCAGTTAATGGGACACAGTCATTGTATTTGTTCAGTTAATGGGTTCAGTTAATGGGACACAGTCATTGTATATGTTCAGTTAATGGGACAAAGTCATTGTATATGTTTAGTTAATGCGACATATTTATTGTATATGTTCAGTTAATGGGACAGATTCATTGTGTAAGTTCAGTTAATGGGACACAGTCATTGTATATGTTCAGTTAATGGGACACATTTATTGTATCAGTTGAGTTAATATGACACAGTCATTGTATATGATGAGTTAATGGGACACAGTCATTGTATATGATGAGTTAATGGGACACAGTCATTGTATATGATGAGTTAATGGGACACAGTCATTGTATATGATGAGTTAATGGGACACAGTCATTGTCTATTTTCAGTTAATGGAATACAGTCATTGTATATGTACAGAGGGTGTGACACGGCCTTTGTGTTTGTGCAGTACAAGGGATAAGACATTATTTTAAGTATTCAGTGCGTGCCCATGTCATTGTATCGATTGTGTATGTTTGATGGGTGACGGTTAATGCTTTTAATGGAGCATGTAGTGTAGGCTATACTTATTCACTTGAAATATCCAGTGCTTTACTAGATATAGTTTAAGTTCCTAATTGAATGATACAGTCATCTGGAATAAAGTCTTCCTCGAGTTAAGTACGTAAACAGTGATATTTGGAGTGTGACTTGAACTAGTTCAAACGATAAAATTGCCGTGTGACGTTGTTTTCCTCCATTTTTAATTACTCTCTTCTTCCCGCAGATATCTCCTTCTCTACTATTTTCGTGTCTGAGAACAACTGTGTTTGTATAAACTGATAAATTTACTGTTTAGTTCCCGTAAACAATTATGCATGATGAAAGGTATTGAAAATGAAAAATCTTTACATTTCCTTGGTTAATTGACGTTTCATTTCTACACGCAATATCGTGACAGGAGATTTACGGGGCGCAGACTATTGATTGACAGTGAACATGTGGTAACTATCCGAGTATCATTTACAGGTTTACCACCAATGCAGTCGTTATATACATGCATAGGCGTCGGAACCGGGTGGGGGCTAGGGGGGGGGGGGCTACGCCCCAAGCCCCCCCCCACTTTTTTTGCAAAGATAGACATAGGTGTTGAAAATTGGGGCTAAGCCCCCAGACGTTTCTGGCGTGTGTGTGTGTGTGTTTTAAGTTGGTTTAGCCCCCCCCACTTTCAACTTGCTTCCGACGCCTATGACATGTATGTGTATATGTCCGTGTTTTTGTATTTTGATTCTGAAAATTAACTATTTCTATTTATTCTCACGTGCATGAACACTCGAAGACTCAATACTTTAGCTCAACTTTTTTCAGTATTTTGACTATGTAGTCGTTTGCATAACTTTTGGATTTTACTAAATGGGAAACATATTATTTTATTTTTTTTATCTGTCACATTAAAAATGGTCACACTCGTGGTTTTCGTGTAAAAAAGAAAAAAAAAATCGATGAGTACGGTACTAAAAATATGAGTGCGTACTTGAACAATTTGTATGCAATAATTTTAATCAATTTTTATAATTGTATGCCACCACTATTTAAACAGGCCCAGCTGTAGCATGAATTTTGTATTTTTACCGTAAAATGGAAATTCATCGTAATGAAACGTTATTTGAGCTTCAGTCCTGAGTGAATTCGGTTCCTTTGGGTCCAGTTTCCGTGGTTTATGTATTATCCAGGGGTCTGTTCAACGGAGTCTTAGACTTGGTATTCGAACCATCATTTTACAAAGAATTAGGACTTCTGACTTACAACTTGATCAGGTCTTGTCTGTAGTGTATGCCTACTAATAGTCATTAAATAGAAATAAAATATTGTTGCGAGTGACACGACCTATCTCCAAGCATTTGAAAATATGCATACACAGTGAAACTTGAATATAACGGCTTCATTAGGAACACAAGAAAACCGGTCTTTGTGACCAGGTGGTCTTTATACTCGGGTAGTCGCTAGATTTTACTGTGTGACTGATGACTTGAGAAGTGCTGATAAAACGGCTCCAAAGTTTGTTTTTAAGGTCAGTTAAACGACTTACGATATTTTATACAACGGATGAAATAAAATAAAAGTGCTTTTACATTCGATGCCAGAATATTAAAACATTGTTTTTACTTTTCCTAGTTATACATTAAATCGGCGGCTTGATTAAAGTTCGATATATGAAGCTGATACTCAATAAATATTTAATGACAAGAAAATTCTGACTAGCATTTGTCAATTTGTCTTTGTGTACCGGAAATCAATATGTTGTGTTTCAAACCGTATTTCAACCTGTAAAAATGGGATGCAAGAAAGAAAACAAATGGGTGTATATTTATGATGCAGCGCAACGTACATCCAGGTATATATAACTGATAAAAGTCAGTTCATAAAAATGGATATAATGTGAACGAGACGAGAAATCGTTTGAACAACAGAAGGAAAATGATGCCTGAAATTGATATTCATCACGAGGTAACATAGAAATTTACTTTTACTATCTAGCCATCAAGGCGGTCGATGTAGGATGTCATGGTATATTATTTAAAACCAATAACGAAGCAAACCGGAATATGTGTAATTTGATAAAAGATATTGTAAATTAATAGGGTCCGATGTCTTATATCATTTGGTAATTAAAAATATCATAAAACAAAGGATTTTATCAAGTTGATGTATTTGTGATTTTGTATTAAGTGAAGAGCTCTTACAATGTATCGATCCGTCGTATTTTTCCAGTGAATTATGAATGTCAACAAATGCACTCCATGATTTATAACACGTCGATTATTGGTCTACCACGGTAAATTGGCAAAAGTTTACAAACAAAATTAAATTAAATCAGGATGACAGGCTTCTTATCGATATAAAAATATTCGAGCTTCAATAATATATGGAATCCGTGCAAGGCAATACGACTTATCTGTACAACCTAGTTTTGGAAAATAGATCGTATTGTTTTGGTTTTTGATAAAACCCGGATGTATAATTTTTACTAAGGTAAATTGGCACATGTTTACAAACTCGAGTCTAAATCCGATCGTTACTGGGGTGGCAAGCTACTTGTCGTCACAAAAGTATTAGAGATTCAGTAATGCATGGAGTCCGTGCAAGGTAATATGTTTTACCTGTACAACCTATTTTTGGAAAGTAGACGGTATTGTTTTTGTTCCGACTGAACCAGGATGTGCCACTTTACCTTGGTAGACATAAACCTATAATTCAGCACATATACAATGTTACGGGCCAGTCGGTACGGAATTCATATTTGGCTGGGGTGTGCTACAGAAATGGACGGTATTCCATAGACCTCTTTCCGACGACAAGAAACTATTTGTGTGTAAAAACGATAACATTTGAACTGACTTACCGTCAAATTATTGTTGGTGAGGGGTTGAAACTCCCCCTCCGCTTCCAATGGGTCTTACTATTTAAAGGCTTAATTAAAATACTAACAAAAAAGATAACAAAAAGATAACAAAAAAGATAACTCTGTTAAAGCAGGTGGCACAAAAAGGAGTATGCAACAGTCCTCAACGAAGGTTATTGAACTCCGTCTCCAGATAACAAATAACTCTGTTAAGCAGATGACACAAAAGTAGTATGCCACAGTCCTCAACGAAGGGTATTGAATTCCGTCTCCATCACACTTCTATAGACCTAATCACGTTTGTTCTGCCTTCACACGTCTCCATTTATGTATGGCAATTTGGCAAGTATAACAAAATTCACCAAAATCTATGCAAGCCTACACGTGCAATCTAATAGAAAAATAACCGCTTTAAAGCGATATAAGCTGTCACAATGATGATTTTTGTTCGATGACATATAGAGAATATGATAAAATGTGTTCAAATACATTATCAAACACGTTAAATGGCGTAAAGGATCTGCTAACATTATCAAAATAAAAACATTATAACTGGGAAAACTATGCGTACCTCATGTTCTACAGTTGTGCCGCCATGTCCGTTGGAGTTGTGCATTAGACACTACTGAGGACTATAATGTGCGCAAAATATTTTGAATCAGAGAAAACAAGTTTGGAGAATAAGTTTCTGTTTGTTTGTTTTTTTTTAAACAAGTACTGTAAAACCGTACAAGAGATGTCCCGTTTCTTGTGTATTGTTGTTTAACGTCCCACTCAAGATTCTTTCACTCATATGGGGACGTCACCAAATGCCGGTGAAGGGCTATAGATTTCGGCCTATGTCCCGTTTCACTTCATTTCCGTAATGTAATGACTACAGATGTAGAGTTTTCCTTCGTTTTGAGACTATTATTTTTACGTTTGTTGTAAAGCAACCTGCAAGCTCAAACCTATATTTATTGAAAGCAATATTTATTTTTAAATTTCATGTGAACAATATTTTAACAAATATTTTTTTTTTTTTTGGCGAAGGTGCCGTCTGCTGAATATTCATGAGATATTTGAACAATTTCAACAATTTTACTTCCGTTCATTATCACGATGACTGTTTAAACGACAAAGCAATAGGCTATTATGATTTTCCTATAAAAATGAATTTTCCATCTGGGATTTCATAGAGTGTTAGCGCTAGCTGGGGCGCACATTTCGATGAAATTATTTGCTTGTATGTCTATTCTTGTTTCATTGTCAATGTAAGGTTCACCTGTAGGTTTTGTTTCAATGGGCTGACAGTGATATATTGGCCGATTTCTCCCGCTGTCAATTAATTAGCACTTTTGCAATTGGCCGAAATTGACGTGTGCCGAGAATGTATAATCATGACTGCGATGGGACGAGTTAAAAAGGGGGCCGAGATCACCCGATATTTCCGGCACGTGGAGAGTGTAAGAAACGAATGTTTTGAAACGATGAAGAAGATCAACTGTGCCTGATTTAAGTATGAAATGGTGATGTATTAAAGTACAAAGAGTAATAAGAATAAAATATATAATTATTAACTGCAAATTGCGCGTGCTTCTTTGACATTCGACAATCATCTTAAAAATTAGTTAATGTGTAATGGCCAAAGTGGTGATCAAACTGATACAGTGGTTACGTTAGGCAAGATTGTTGCAAGAATATGAATGCATTTGTTATCCTAACCATCAGGTTGTCTCTTTAGGATATATATGAGATAAAATATTACATGAAATTTGGATGTAATTTTTTGCACCGACGACAGCTCATATCGCTTTAAAGCGATATGAGCTATCGTAGGTGAAACGTTTTATCTCAATAAAACTAAATATAAAAATGGGCCGACTTTAACACACGCCATTTGTGTCAAATGCCGAGATTGCCGATAGACCGAGCACGTAAAGGACCGAGATCCTCTGACCGGATTAAGACGCATATTCGATGTGCCAAAAGAGTTTATCTGAAAGGTCATTGCATATTGAAATACTTAAATTCTAATAAAACAAATAACTTCGAAAAAAAGATCTTTTACAACGTTTCACGTGTTTGATAATGCATTTGAACACACATTTTATCATATACTCGATTTTATATGTAAGGGGACAAAAAATACTATTATTACAGCTTATATCGCTTTAACAACTCACATGTCGTTACTATGACCATCGATGAATTTCGTTTTTACGATTTATAATATCATTATAACGAAATATCTCGTTATTACGACATAATATATCGCTATTACGACATACGGTTTTTATTATAGCGTTATAACGACTTACATCGTAATTGCGACGTATTTTCTCTCTACAGCAGCATACTGTTATTGGTATAATTATGTATGAAGTCTGTAACAAGCTTAGATACATTAGGAGGCACTATCACGTAATTACACCGCAAGCTATACGTGCCCACGTGAACAGTATTCTAATACAAATGTAAAATGTCTTAATTGGAAGGAAGTAGAGACAAAATAGGGAAACAGTAAGAACACTAGGTATTCTGTCAGTGGGTGATTTGCAACATTGTTATAAGTAAAATGTAAAAAAAAATGTTTCAACTCCGTTTTTCTTCTAACGAAAATCTAAAGCGAAATCCGTGACGTTGCTTGCTTTATAATGAAGTGTACATCCAACTGAGGGGGATTCTGGGGGGGATCGCCTTGTTCCCAAGTAGGGTAAGGACAAAGTGCTGGTTGACCCGTAAAGCGAAGCCCCCCCACCACGGAAACTAACAAGTTTGAATAAATTTTACAAAAAATTCAAACGAAAATAAACGATCGTTATTCAGAGACATGCGAATCTATCAGATTGGGACAGATGTTTGGCAAGTTGCAATGACATGTATGAAATGACTTTCGCGTGTGAAGAGCAACAGCGTTCATCATCCGATGACCAATTCAGTTTTTCGTAGTCCTGCAAGGGAGTAACTATGCTTGGCATTACTTACAAGACATTGGTTCTGAATATTGGTTTACAGGAGCGTTGGTTGTTTGTAAGTCTTGGGTTCTCCCAAGAATGTTTTAAGCAAAACTAGTGGCAAAGCATGCCCTTCTAAACGTAACAATTGAAATACGACATCCATTGTATGTCATAATAATGCCTTATTAATAAGTCGTAATAACAAAATAATACATGTAAATCGTATGAGATAATAAGTCGTGAAAACGCCTATATAGATCGTGTGCCATGATAACGAAATATCAATTCGCAATAAATACATATATTTCGCTATAACGACATAATGATTGTTCTTTTAGACGGCATGTGTCGTCTTCTGTAAATATCACATTAACGCAGATAAAGGCAATCTCTTACACAGAGTTGTCGGTCCTTGAACTCCTCAACTATCTTTATCAACGTCTAAAAAGAAGTCCCAAAAACACCTGGTTATGTAACCCACAGAATGTGTATAAAAGCCAAATTACACAGAGTAAGGAAACTTTTCTCAAAAATATAGTCCCTATATTTTTACACATTTTTAAAAAGCATCTTAACCTCAAACAACATTTTTCTATGTCAGCAATAAAAATATATGCAAAAAGACCGATACCTTGTAAATAGTAAAATATATAGTAGAATTATATACCATACCAGAAACTGACAAAAGCCGGGATTGTTGGGAGCGCAAGGACGACAACTCTGTAAGAAAGAAATCGAGTTACAAAAAAAAATAATGCTGAAATGTAGTCATATGATCCTGCGAGTCCGGTCAGTAAAGAAGCTTTCATGTTTAACTTTGTTTGACCTCAGTCTCTATAAATCAAATAAGAGATAACAAAAATGCATATAATCAATCTCTACCAATAAGATGTATAGGTAAAATAACCTTTGATTGGTAGAGATTAATAAACCCCAGTGACGATCTCATGCCCGGGCCCTTCATTCTTGATCTTTGTAACTATGCGTAATCGCGAATACCCCCCCCCCCCTAATGTACATATGGCAATAAAAAGTATAATTCAAATACAGTGTATAATTAACCCAAATGTCATGATCATAATAGTTTTAATTGAGAAAGAGGTAGTCATTTCCTTTACACGTAGAGTGTTACCACGAAAGGTGCACTCATAATTGTTTTGTGACTTGAAGTGGGCCTATACAGATCACGGACTTGCTCTGGTTTCTTTCTATTGCCATTATTCATACTTATTAAAATATTATCATAGGATTAAATGATCCTAATCTACTGCATTAGCATTGCATTGTCATGTAAATAAAAACTGAATGGAAATAAAACTTATTTAAGGTATTTTTGTCTTTTAGTAAACATGGCCAGCGATAAGTGTGACTTGAATTATTATTTTTGTAATGCTATCAAATCAAAATAGATCACCTTCGCCTGATTGGCAATAACAAAATCGCAACTCGATTATACACATATTTCATTTCTGTATCATCGCGAGTGACCACGGGGCATTATTCCCAGGTGATCAGGTCTTGTGAAAGAAGTGTTAATTAGTCGCGTTCAGCTGACAGGGGTTTAACAATTCTAGTACGCCAGCTCTTTATTATTTAACACAGTCTATTGTTGATAAAGGCAATACTTATTTTCCACAACAAATTTCGGACATCAAAATATGTTTTATCTTGTGACATACTTTGTCTTTTTGGAAAGTGACAATATTCACTGGATTTTCCTAGATATACTAGATGATTGTACAGGTGTAACAAACCTCCGTTGACCAGGTACAATCGTTGTTATATTCGCATACGGACGAATGAAAAACATGGAGGTTACTGGCAAAGGGACCAGGAAGAGAACTAATCAAGATGACTGCGCCCTGTCAACTATTCTGTTGCCCTACAAAAGTAAGCAACGTTTTGTTTGTGTTTATATTTCTTGGTTAATCCTAGGTAATACTTCTTCACAGGTGGACGAGGAGTTAAGACGGAAACTGAAAGATGACTGCGCTATGTCTACAATTTATCAACCGTCAGCAAGTAAGAATTAGAGATTTTTTTATTTTCTATTTCTATATTTAGATATAATTGGGCATTTTGCGTATTTTGTGACGTGGGTTGTACAACGTCACATTCGGTAATACCGTATACTACATGTCACACCCCTCTATGTTAAAGCCTTAGTCACAACCGGAAGTACGGGTTTTTAAATCGTGCGTTTTCGCAGAAGGTGAGAGTTGTTGAGGTCGTGGGGGGGGGGGGGGGGGGGGCGGGGGGGGGGGGGGGGGGGGGGGGGGGCGGGGGGCGGGGGGGGGGGGGGGGTGGGGGGTAGGGAGGGGGGGGGGGGGCGGGGGGGGGGTAAAAGTAGCAGTCAATTTGTCGTATGTTATTGGGAAATCGCAGAGTTTGTTGGACATGCTCAACATCCATCGTACGTACTTACGGGCAGTCTGTGTGCTCGAAATTCCGAAAAAGGTCGTACGAGGTCCGGGTTTTTTTGCTGAACATACCCCGTAGAGTGGAAGTACGGCCGGTTGTGACTGAGGTTTTAGTTACTGTAGTTCAAATCGAAATTCTCCGACTGAAATCTTGTGAAATTCATTGATCCGCCAAAGTGTATAGTATAAAGAACGGATGGATTCAGTATTTTGCAACACACGTTACGACAAAAACATAAGTACTCCTGTCATTTTTGTCGCACCGACACTAATCCGACTATGTTTTCAATAGGCCTAAATCAGTATGATTGTTCATTAAAATCATGCCGACTCGGCCATTTGTTATTACATTTGGTGTTTTATCAGCTCTGTGTGTTTTGATTTCTTTCTATGGTGTATGGACTTATATTCTGGTATTTTGTGTCATTTGTAAAAACATTTCCATTGATTGTCACTTGACCGCAGTAGGTATATTTTCTTGAATCATAATTGTATTAATCTCTATTCATTCCCTGCAGAACTTATATATTGTATTTATACTCACACTTACTTGACGAATGAACGTATAACCAAAGTAAAATCCATGAACCTAGCGGAGTGAAGCATTTCTTGACCTGGACGAGTTTAAACTTTAGGTAATAAAGCATAACATTAAAATTGCACTGACTAGAGTAATCGTTCCTACTTGTCACCATAAATAAATAAGAAAATATCCAGTGTGGAGTAAAACGGTTTTCTCGTGCAGCTTGTCATAACCGAAAAGTGAGTAGAATCACCCGTATGATAATCCAAAGGTTACTCCGCCCGCCATCTTATGTGAATCAGACGATAATTACAACAACTTAAATAACCGAAAAATCAAGTAATATGACACTTTATTGAATGTTTTATTTTAACGATGCAATGGTCTATCAAAGCGGCATAGGCGGTGTATTTCGTATTTATCCTCTTGTGTATTGCTTTGGGAAACAACTTTAAAAATAATTAAATGAATTACATTTTTCTATCCATACACGAATTTTATCATAGAAAAGTAGCTGATAAAAGTTTATGAAGTTTGGTAAAAGAACACGTTTGTGTGGGTTGAGTTGAAGCAGTTGATGAAATTGGATAAACGTGAGAAATAAAACCAAGATATGGCTTCAAAAGTGATCTGGTCTATATTAAACTAAGTCGAAAGTAAAATGAAATATAGATTATTTTTCATTTTTGGATTTTGTTTGTGGTAAAAATTGAATTCAATAGCAATTATAATGGCGGTCCTATATAGCTATGTCATACGTATTTTGACATTCATTCGTTATGTACATGTATATTAAATTTAAGATTCCAGTGTGTGTGTGACCGAAGGTTTGAATATTTAACGAGTTCATCAAGACCGCTCATCTGGAAAATTAGTTTATCGACAATACTTGTATTTGTTTTCTGAAAATTTATCAATGACATGGGATAAACCGAATGAATAAGCATGTTCTGTGACTATAGGAAAAAATATGAAGAAAGAGATGTCCTGGTTATAAAATGATGATTTATCATTGGTGTCTGCTCTAAATCTATACAACTATCATTAACTAATTTTTAATTTGTGATAAATTACAAATGAGTACAGGACAATATCTAGCAAAGGACACTACAGACACCAGTTAAAGCTGTATATGAGTTCATAAGAAACAATCGATTCGCCTACTTCCTCCCCTCCCTTCCTACTTTCTTATTTCTATGTGATATATTGTAATGTTGTTTTACCCTTCATGCTTCATCTGCCCCTCCTTTCTTTATTTCAATTTTGTTGTTTTTATTTGTTCCCTTTTATTGTATATAACAATTCATTCTTATGTTGTTATTTCAAAACTGTTTTTTGTTTAAATTGTGTATAAATGTTTATTAAAGGAGAGGACACATCTAAGTTGGACAACTTGGGTTCAATCCTATTATATCATTACATTTGACAATAAAAATAAGTTTAAACTTACATCAAACATCCGCAAATTGAAAATACGAAACTTATAAAGAGTAGACTCCAAAGTTCCAACGGTATTGATTATTGTTAATGATACGATTCATTCGTGTATGTAAACTTCAAAGATATGACTATCAGTCAAGTCGACCTTAGAGCATGATTAATCCTTTTGTTTGTGTGTCATTACAGTTTATCCTTGGTGTCAAGTGAATCATAAGATATTTAGTGGAATGGGGTCGGTTTTTTGTGAATCTCTTGCGAAATTTATAATTCAGTTTTGAAAAGACAAAACATATATGTTTGATGTTACTAGTGTTCAAAATACCGACAAACACGATTAATTATTAAGGAGTTGCCAGATTCAACTGATTTGGAATTTATCGCCGCGCGCGTGCGTGATACTTTTTCATGTTTGCGCCTTTGCAATGTATTTCTGACCAGTGACCGATACACACTTTACAAATAAATAAAACAATATTTCAGTATTAATGTCTGTAACAATGCTGTCCTCCTCTAATGTTTTGATGTCCATTTCTAATTTTGATTCCGGTCTTGTGGAGAGAAGGTTTCATAGGTTATTTTTTATATTTTTTTGTACTTTTAATTATAAAAATTCAACAGATGGATCAATAAGTTTTAAGTGAATGTAAAATGTACCGAAACAAACATCTTTTAAAGATTATTTTCATTTTAAAAACAGTTCATGGATTGTGATAAGTAAAGGGCAGATAAATCCTAGTTTCAATTTGTGAAGGAATTCAGATTTCCAATCAAACGACGTCTTGAGAAATCCTCATCCCGTAAGACCGGAAGTAAACTAGAAGTGGACGTCATCTACCAAGCTCAGAGAAAAACGAAAAATTTGGGGATGGTACTTGTTCAATAATTGCATTATACAAGCTGTATCAACTGTTCGTTCGGTGAAAGTGTGCAGATAAATGTCAAACTACAACTGGAGTCGGCCGTGACCCCAAATCTCCTTGCACTTCTTCCCTTTTCTCCCCTCATTACAGAGGACAGGCTATATACATGCAAATAACTTGTTTATAAATATATGGAAAAAATCTCGACGTTCATGTCGTTATGTATAAGAAAATTCAGGAGAAAGAAATAGGGGTCTCCGTGGTCGAGTGGTTTGAGCATCGCGATTTAAACCATAAAGTCTCCTGCCTTTAGTCAGTGCAGGTTCGAATATCATTGGAACCTAATCTGATTTTGTGAGGTAGTTTGCCAGTTTCATGAATAAGACTAATAATGTCTTTTCGGGTACATTGTGATCGGAATTTCTTCTCCATCAGTTTCAAAGGGGCATTAACTGTGTTTGCAAGTATTTCATTTTTTCTACTTTTGCTACATGAATCTGATGTACAATTACAAATAAGAGCTATGCACAGGCGTAAAAAATCTAATATTGCAATATATTTTGTGAAAATAATGCCAGGTCCAATGTGATGTTCATATACAAATGGTAATGTCGAGTTAATCAATTGCAAGTGAAAAAGTGCCAAACCTGGGTTCCTCAAACAATTTCCACAAAAATTCATAAGGATTTAAAAAAAAAAAATTGCCTGTGGTTTTTGACATTGTATATCGATCTAAGTAGTAAAACAAAGAGGGGGGGGGGTTAAGAAAAAAAAAACACAGCTAATGTCCCTTTCAGGGTGGGAGAGAGAGACCCTGGTTACAACGTTTGAACGACCGACACCATATGATTGAATAATTGTTGCTTGTGGCGTTAGACAACATTTAAATTCAAAGATATGAAAATATTCTCTAGTTTGACGCTGTACCCAATCACTTTCATGATTAGCTGAAACTGAATGCAATCGTCAGGCCTAATACATCGGGAATTTAAGCCGGGGTGCTTGGTATACGCAAATCCTTCTCCAAGTTTTTCTTTTGAATGTTTAATGTATTTAAATGACCATGTCTGTGCTATTTATGAAACAAAACTGCTTTGATCTACAAGCGATGACACGAGAAGCATTTCATACCTCACAGAAACATTACCGATCAAATCTACAACAGCTAGAGAATAGTACATTTATATTTTGTGTGGAAAGCGGCGCTTTATAGTAAACTCTTTAGTTTTTATGTACTGAAATACATAAATAATAATGTAGGTAATCCAAATGAACCTACTGATGTTTCTGTGACAATCGCGTCAAATTCTTAAGTGTATAATCAATTTACATCAGAAAGTTGCACGCAATGACATATATAGCGGCGACTTGGGAAAATAAGTATTTGAGACTCCATGTTATATTTTATCTCACATATACAATACTAGACGAAGTATGTTATAGACAGTTTGATATAACTGTAAATGCTACGATCAATATGCAGTACCAAAGTTATCATGAAATAAGATGTAAATTTGCATATAATTTAATAAATACACAAGTAACGCGCCTCTGGTTAATGAAACTCTAATATCATCCTCACAAAAACTTTCGCTTTATTCGGGATCATGTCTGGACTAAGTATGTGGCCGTGTTACCGAGTTAACAAAATAAGTAAGTAAAATCCGTTCATTTCTAGTTATTATTGTTATAAGATCAAATATTACAGTTGTATTCATTGTTAAATATAATAATTTTATAGATTTATTGAACAAGTGCTCTTTAAAAGACTTTACACTTTGTTTCTATTTCTGAAACATAACATTCATAGCATCGTTATTGGAATTTGCATTGATTTCCTAATTAATATCCACGGGCTGAATGATAGCTATGTGGTTGATCACACTTTGGGATCCTTTGTGTGCGCTGAATATCACCGTATCATATTGTTTCCCTTATGATATTTTCTGTATATAACTACTCTCTGCTGATTAGTATCATGTTTCATCATTTTGTTTCTTTTATGATGTTGTCTGTATCAGCATTGGGTGACTAGTATATCACCATTTTGTTTCTTTTGTTATATTGTTTGTATCAACATTTTGTGCTGTGTATATCACCATTATCATGTCTTTTATGATATTGTCTGTATCAGCATTGTGTGCTGAGTGTATCACCATTATAGTTTCTTTTATGATATTATCTGTATCAGCATTGTGTGCTGAGTGTATCACCATTATAGTTTCTTTTATGATATTATCTGTATCAGCATTGTGTGCTGAGTGTATCACCATTATCGTTTCTTTTATGATATTGACTGTATCAGCATTATATGCTGAGTATATCACCATTATCGCTTTTCTTATGATATTGTCTATCAGCAATTTGTGCCGAGTATAACACATCTTGTTGTTAAATTAATGAGATTGTCTGTGTATTGTATATCGGTACTAAGTGCTTGGTATCATGTAATCTATTGTTTTTATTGATAGTCTTAAACAAAAAGTTATGGACATTTGAAGTTGGGAAAGAGAATGTTTTTTAAACACCACTATTATATTGTTTATATCTGCGTTACATTTTCAGAATTATATTGTCACTACATGCTGTGAACGCTCTTTATGCATTACAAAACCGCTGATTTAGCAATTTCACTCGTATGTACATCCGTACATATTGTATATATTGTTTATATATGTAATTAATGAACCACATCCGAATTTACGGAATAAATGAACTGAACCAATTCCCTTAAGCAAACTACTTGTACATGAAAGAATGATAAAAAACCGTTCAGTTTTCCTTTTTATTTTAGTTTAAAGTTGAGTGTCATGACGTGGTACGTAAAAGAGCCCTAACTACATTATTTTCAGTCCATACCACTAGTAAAAATTTGTAGCACATCACCTAAAGCTTCTGACATCTCCATATATGTGAACAATTGCAGGTAGAACATAAACCAAAAATTCAAAAACAATGACTAATCACCCAATTGAGATTGCTGATTGAGAAAAGAGAAGTCTTTATAAATTCTACTTATTCAAAAAGCCGCAATGATTCAGTATCTACCATGGTATAGTTAAAAAATATGACCTTATATAGGACCGCAGTTACAGTTAAAGGGTCTATATACATGTATCTAATTTCTCATCAGTTAATCAGTTTCACCATATATTTCAATGAACTCAGTCTTATGTATGTCACGAGAATTTAGAGAGAGTTTGATATTGCACAGATTGGTTAAGTGGCGATATTGTACTTTTTCTTGAGTTATTAACTTTTCTGTTCTCATAAAAGGTTTAATTTCAACAGATTCTGTACGATGTAAATACAATGAAAGCTCATACCAAAATCAATAGAACAAACAACGATGTTGCATTAAAAGTATCAAAGGGTAATACATTGTTATCAATGTATGGAACTAAAAATGAAAAAGAATGAATTGAACTTCGAGATAAAGCTAATCTAAAATGTGTTTCAAAAGTACAACGACTACCTAAAATCCAAAAAAGATTTATTTGTCATTAGTTAGGTTACTTAGGTATGCTACAATTACTGTCAACGCGAAAATGTTTCTTTGCGAATTTTGTTAATGGATATAAGTGACAAACCTATGAACTGCTTCTTATGACTGTTTTGAGAAGACATGCGATAAGGCATTTTAATTGATATTTTTTTCATCTAGCTCCAACCTGCAAAGTAAATAAAAGATGTCATTGCGAACTTTCTCTACAATATTTTAAAAAGCATGATGTATACCAGTTAGGGGCGGAGTCAGGCGGGGCTAGCACGTTGTAGAAAAAATATCTGCACAGTTAACATATTATGGAAATGACCGAAGAATTTTTGAAATCAATGAATCTTGATATCACGAGTGGTAGTGTTGCATGGTCGGAATATGTCCCACTGAAATAAATCCGTCCATACTAATGTTAAGCAAAAGTTATATGAAATAAAGAGAAATCCCTTTGCTAATGTTACACTTTTGCTAGTGTTACTGTTGTTGGACGGACAATTTCAATAAGTATTTTCATAAATAACATAAACGTGACATTATATATATATATATTCATATGGCCTATGACAATAAAAAGAGCATACAATTTAGGTACCTAGGGGTTATAGGGTTACAGCAGAGTGCCTGCCTGGTCGAAGCTGCATTTTCTAGTCGGGCAGTCACCAGGTTAAGTGGTGATGATAATTTCTTAATGTTATCTATGTGCATTTCCATTGACTTTGTACTAAATATGCTTTTTGTGCATTATGTACTGATGCATATGTTGCTAATAAGATTATAAACACGCATTTGTATGCGAATGTTCTACAAATGAAATTGCTTACTAAATAATTGCCGTTGAAAAGAGTAAAACTGTGCAGGGGGATAACTCGCGATGTTAATATTCGCTGTATTCACGTGTTGATAGATCCATGAATTTAAGAAACAGTAAAACACTTTTTAATAAAATTATATATGTATGCAATATAATACGAGCTGTCTTAACCAAATCTGGTGGTGTTGTAAGCTATTCCCGATCCACGAATTCCAAACACCGCGATCACTTCAATGGATTAAACTCCTGTGCGGTATGAATGCGCTGAATCTGATTAACGCTAGGTGCTAAACGCATTCGAAATATTGCTTCTATTTTAGACATGTATTTAATGAAAAAATAATGCAGTTTAACCATTGAATCTGAGTCTGCAAATGATTCATTTCATCACGAAAGTATCAAAACACTAGTAACAATCAGTTCGATTTAATACCTACATTTTCTATATAGATTGCTTTTTCGCGAATTATACAGTGTGAACAGTCTTCATTTAGGTCATTTCGCAATGACCCAGATGAAATATAGAATCACTGCTGAAATGATTCACAAGGTATGCGTTAGTGGATGATAGATTTGACGCATTATTGATATCAACTTTGCTGGCAATGTCCGGGAATCACAATATAATTTGTCCATTACGGTGTCAAAGTTCCTAAATTAGTTTCCAATAAGTAAATTGACCCGTTCAGTAATGCCATTTCCTGTGTATATTTGACTAGTAAGTTTTAACGTTCATTTAATCAAATATATTGATGATTTTTACAAATGTTTACTTTCTTTCTGTGTTGAATGAGGAAATCGATATAGCAAAAATTCTAAAGCGCGTTGAAACTTGTCATTTCCGGTGCGTGTTGCTATTTCCGGTGATTCGGTGACAATGTTTACATACTGTCATGCTCGTTTTAAGTGGTCGTCAAACTATACTATCAAGTGCATCATCATTAATGACAGTTTGAAATAATAATGATAAAGATAATGCAGTCAGGCTGTTTTCGGAACTTGATATAAGATATATATATATAACTTAACTTTTGTATCCATGTTAGAGTTGCAGACGATGTCAGTTGTTTCTGCTATAACTTACTCAGGTCATGATATTTATATAATATTGTTACGATGTAATTTAGATGCCACTTGTCGACTAACAATGTGCTACACTTCTCTCAGGCGATATTGTTTCACTAAAATAAGTAACTGATACATTGATACTATCTTATCTCAATATTAGAACGTCTAGTTGTCCGGTGTTGCTCTCTGAGGAGTGTGCATTATCAAACAAAAGATAATCATATCCAATATACCAAATATTTTAGGATTCCTGGCATCACATTTCCAGTGTCCAACATCTATGTCAAGGATAGAATAAATACCCCGTATTTTTATTTCAAACGTTTTCCATAACGTTAAAGCCTAAAAATGCTTGCATTTTTTTGTAATATTGATAGTAACAAAGTTATAATGCTGAAGACGATATCGTTTCTGTCAATTAGACTTCATCAGTTGAGCTCCAATTTAAGTTATGTGTATTTTCTAATGAGAAAGTGGTATTAGACAAGGCCAAACAATATCTCTAAAAGTATAGTCGAAACCCGTCTAAGAGTAACCACTGTAAAAATGACTATCTCAGCTCTAGAAAAAGTTTTGAATTTAAATAATACTGAAGTAAATTTAAAAAAGAATGTCATAGTGTACAAATGAAAATGGTTTTATTTGGAAATGTTACTCTGTTTATTGGCAATAGGTTAACAATATCATATCAATTTATAGACCATGTTATCATATTCCTATTTAGTGTCTTAGGAGTAGTTAATCAGATATTGTCATACACCAAGGACTCGATACAGATACACTGCGGTCATTTTAATTTGCACTGTAACAAACCATTACTCCAGTCTTATCCCCGAAATACCGTATTACCATCGTTTCAAACGCTGAATAAAATATTGTCCTTACATATACATGAACTTAAAAATAATGATATCCAGCCCACTACAGATTTCTTGTACATCAAAATAAGTGATAAGAAGACACAACTTCCACAATCCAACTTTTTTATTGCATAAACCTCACAGACCAATCATTTTAAACATCAGTTACATGTAGGTCTTACAGACTCGGTTAGTAAGCTCTACATTTAAATCTGATGTATGTTTGTTTTTTTTAAAAATAAGTTTAAAAAATGAATCGATGCATCAAGACCGTCGTCGTGTGTAATAATTTTATGAAATCGGAAATAATACAAATGGTTAGATTGGGATATGGTATAGTATCGGTAAATAGGCTAATGCTATCGTAATTATATATTTATAGACCAAGTCGGAATAGTCTACTCTTATTAAGTATGTTAGGAGTAGCGACACAGCTATATCTATACACTAATGACATTATAAAGATACCCTGAGACCATTTGATATCGTACTCTGTGAGACGAAACCTGATATTTTAGTCTCATCCAGTTTTATCATCGTTTCCAATGCTGGACAAAATAAAATCCGCACATATACATAAACAGAACTTATGTCGGTCCAATGCAAATGTTTTTGTACATCAAAATAAGTAAAAAAAATCACAACTTCTAAGATCCAACTTAGCATGAATAAAATGGTTTAAATTGGGATATGCCTTGGTATTGATTGGAAATGGGTTGATAATATCATAATGATATACATGTATTTATAGACCAAGTCAGAATCATCGACTCTTATTAAATATATTATGAGTAGTGACACAGATATTTATATTCCTTAAACATGTTATAAAAATACATTTTTGCCATTAGATTATGTACTCTGTGAGACGAAACCCGATAGGTTAGTCCCACCACCAAAACACCGTTTTCCATCGATTCCAATGCTAAAAGATATAGTTGCTTAAACGTTTTCTGACAGATTTCAGACAGATTTCTTGTCCATCATAATACAGGGAAATAAAACACAAATGTTACGGTCCAGTTTGTGTGGTATAAAGCTCACAGAACCAATTGTAACAAACATTATGTAGTGCATGTAGTTCTTAAAATACGACAAACTCGGTTAAGAAGCTCTACATTTAAACCTGATGCATATTTATTTTCCAACTGCAAACCTTGCCCTTGTTTAAATAACATAATTAGTTATTTGAAATAACACTCAGATATTGGTTAAGATCAATGTGTGATGGTACAAACGTCAACATAGTTGCAACAAATTTCTCCATTGACAATTTTGCAGTCTCCATTGTAAGCAATGCTATATGTGATACATTATTCATAACAGAATTATTTTGCCTCTGAATTGTATCAGAACTATTGCCTTTATAGTTGATTTATGATGCAAACGGAAAGTATTAATGAATTAAAGGCTGATCTATTGTTATACGAAGGGCTTTATACTTCTCCAGAACAAATCGAAGTAAATGAATGAGAACATTGTTTTGAAATGGTAACGTAAATATCGGAGACCGTCAGATGCACGCCATGGTACCGGTCTGTAAGTATTGTTCCAATGTCTTTTGTTTTTTAAAATGCATGTATTGATGTAGCTTTTCCTATTTTGACGTTTAAGGTGAGTTTACTAGGCCTTGTGTAAATATACGTAGATATGATATTACATTGGAGTATACTAGACGCGAGTGCCGCTTCGATGCTGCCTATTGATTGCTATCTGCATGTATCATTTACCGGAGTTATACAGACTGGCCAGAATAGCATGCGTCTTTTTCATGAATCTTTCGATAATTTTACGTGATATATAACTCATGCCCAGTACTATTATTAGTACATACATGTACACATAGATATGACAGGTGAAAAACTAAAGTAATAATATATTGACTTGTTTTTAGCGTCCACAGCTTGCGATATTTCTCTGACAAGTGACAAATGGTGTTACCGATTTGTTTTGAATTCAGTTAACACATATTGAATACACGCCTACCTGACGCTCGCACCCCTTTTGAGCCCGCATTGTTGTGTCTGTTGATAAACACTTATTAGTAGTGTTTAGTTGGATTGGTTTGTTACAATACATTATAAAATTACCGTCTAATACGATTATACAGGTTTTTTATTGCTAATTAGAAATAAGTTTAAAACATACCAAGGAAAACGTCATCAGACTCCAGTACGGAGACAGATAAACCTCCTTACAGCAGCAGTTCAGTCGCGAGGATGGCACTAGCAAGCTTAAACAGCTGCTGTTTATCACCAACGTGAATTCTTGACATCAATTAAGTAACCCATATCATTGTAAACATGTAACCCCACTGGCAGATGTTTATCGGTGTTCATACGACATTTGAAGACTTACACATGACTTCTGCATATTTCAATACATTTTAGTGAAACTAATTAAACATACGTGACAAGGCGTAGTCAACATATGAACATTTCATATTCAGAGGTAAACTACTCAGTAATAAATTATTGACAGAGGGATATCGAAAACCGCGTTTCATATCAAGGTTCCGAAAATTTTACACAATAGTCTTGTTTGCAATTACTCTGTTCGATAGCAATGGTTGAGACGTCTGTACCAGTTATGACGAGGATTCGTTCCTCACGTATTTCATTTGGATTTGACTGTGGACTCACAACAGGATGTGACCGGCTAACAGGGGATGCTTTCTCCTCCATGGCACATGATCCCACCTCTTGGTTTACAAAGGTCCGTGTTTGTCCAGTTTTTACCAGATTTGTATATAATCTTGGCATCGTGAAGATTAATACTTCGGTACTTAATATTTTTATATATTAACATGTGTTAAAAGTAATGATTTAACACTTCAAAGTAGAATAGATTAGTAAAACCATATAGTATAGATTCCACTCATACTTTAGTATGGCCTATTTGTGAGGCTGATCCTTCACAATCGACCTTTCACGAACTGTTATGAGAGTGTATTGTAGTGTAATATCAGTCTTAGACGCATATGTATACACGCGCTCTCCTCTGATGCATACAACAGAAGATCGAACCACTGTAACACAAACGATCAATATAAATGTTTTGAATACAAATATATTAGTGGATATTCTTCTTTAGTAGCACTTCAGTACATCACAATAATGTTTTATTTCATGTATATAATTTTACATAGCTTAACTATGCTGCAGTTCAAGGCATTTTGATATATCGATTTTCATGATGTACTTTGGTACAAAAGAGACTAAAATATGTAATGCAAATACAATGTTTATATACTTTCCTTGACATACGATCCGAGTCATTATCAAGGGAATAACCATGAATAGTATTTTTAGCACAATTTGGGTTAAAGAATTCTAAATCAAAATTCAATAAAGCTTAGTATCAACAGAACATTTTTGTAATTGATTCAGCGACATGATGGCTTCTACATGTACACTTTTCTGGGTTGATCGGTCAATTGCCAATAGTATCTCCATAAAACAAATTACAAGGCGAGATAATTTGTATCTGAATTGGATTGTGCTGCGCTTGTACACACATTTATATATTCCTGAGGGAGCTTTTGCAAATGGAAATGTCAGTCAGTGTCCAGGTTTGACATATTTTGTTTTAATTCTCTTCGAACTTTCTTCTTGAACATCAACAGGTACTGTACGGTGAGTAAAGTATCCGCCTTATTGATACATCCAGGAATTTAAGTAATAGATTCTCCTCTTTTATGTTCATTTTTGATAAACTGAGTTTTACCAAAAGTGAGAACATGATGAGTTGTCATGTACTGACGTTTTGGTAAAACCTCTGGTAAATTAGATAAACGGGGACATGGTACCTCGGTCGCAAGAATGTAAATACAGTCAAAGTTTTATATAACGACCTCATTAGGGACACAAAAACCTATCTTTATAGGAAGGTGGTCTTTATATAGAGGTTGATTTGTATACAAGTAGTACTATTGGGGACAACAAAAAACGGTCTTTGTGACCAGGTGGTCTTTATACACAGGTGGTCGGTAAAGCAAGTTTTACTGTATATCAATTATTTTGAAGCACACATTAAACAGCAACAATCTTATTTTCATACTATCTTTACACAAAAATATACTACGTATGTACATCACTTATGTAACACAGGTACAAACTGCGTTGATGACATGTAGGTTTCACTACTGCTATTCCAATCACCATTCATACGCTTAGGTGATTTAAATAGAAGAAACATCTAATTACCATATATCTAAAACAAAAATCGTACCGTACTACCTGAATCCATTTCTAGGCATATGATATATTTTATATCACCCTGCTGAATATCACCCTTGAATAATCGAGTCAATTGAAAATACCCAATGCTCATTTTCCAATGAAATCGCATGATCTGGTATAATTTATATAGATATAGAGATATACATGTATCTGTGTGTGTGTGTGTGTGTGTGTGTGTGTGTGTGTGTGTGTGTGTGTGTGTGTGTGTGCGTGCGTGCGTGTGTGTGTAAGTGTGTGTGTGTGTTTCCATTTACCTTGTGGTTTTGGGGTTAAAACGATGTTGTGGGCAGTGCTACAGACTATGCAGTTCTAATGAAACCAAATGAAATCACATAAAGAAAACAAAATACAATTTACCATTGTATTAAACAAACAAATTCGAAATATATATGATCGACAGGGGATGCTTACTCCAACATCGTACATGATCCCACTTCTGGATTTTCCGGAGTTCCGTGGTTGCCCAGCGTTAACCAGTTTTGTATATTAATACTTTGTTTTTATTCTATGCACACATTCATTGAGTATATTTTTGCTGTTGTTTTATTTGTGCATGAATGTCAAGTTACTATGTTAACTGTATCAAAAGTCCATTTTCTGCAGTTTTTCAGGGTAGTCACATAGCACTTTATGTAAATGTTGTAAAATCCATATAACCACGAGATGGAGTCTCGTGAATTCATTTCTGACCTGGCAAAGATTAAGTTTTAGGTAAAAAGCATATTAATCAAATTAAACTCACACAGCCATGAATAAATATTCCTACTTGCCAACATATCTACGGACATTTAGTGAGGAATAAAACGTTTTTCCAGTGAAGCTTGTCATAACCGAAAAGTGAATAGAATATCTGTATGATAATCAAAAGAATATCCGCCCCGTCACGTAATGTGAATCGGACAATCTCCCTTATTATTACTAATGATCAAAATAAGAAATACCAATGGATAATCGAAACTCCATGTCCATAAGAACAGGACATTTGATATAAAAATGGTCTCAAGAAGAACAATTGCGAATTCCAAACGGGAATAGGACCAGGTGTCCGGAAGGATTTAGCGTCCCCTGCGAGCATGCCACACCCGTCACAAATGTTTAATGGAAACTTCTCGAGTTCGCTGAAAAGGTCACATACTGTGAAAAATAGATATAAAAACGGTCTCAAATCGAAGAATATTTGCGAATCCCAAACGGTATGGGGTCAGAAATTGATTTCAAATAGTACACTTCAAATTGGAATGAATTGAATAATCACACGTTAATCTATTTTATTGTCGGGGCGGCAAAAGACGAGACACATTTAGTGTACTTCAGTATACATTTAATTGTATTGATTTTCAGGACCTGGGCTAGAGCTTGATATAAGTTAAAACGTTTTCAAGCTGCACCACACAACATTTGTGAGTTTTGTACTTTAACGTCGAACAGGGTTTTAACACTTTTTGGACGAAGTCATTATCTCACCTCAACGAAAATTGGGAAAAGGGTGTTATGTTAAAAGTTTTACACAGCTAGAGTGAATAAATAGAGCTTGAAAAATTTGACCCGCTTTGATAATTGATAGTTCTGCGTGGATCATATGTAGATAGAAGTATCTGATGATGAGAACTGACAAAAAGTCCGGAGGGACAAAGTCATTCACTCATTTGAAAGTAGTTGTTAATGCATCTATACCGGATATCACAATATAATATATCAGATACCAAAGTATAAATCTTTAGGATGTCCAGGATATATATACAAATCTGGTAAAAATTTAAAAAGAAAAACACGGACCTCAGGAAATCAAGATGTGATACCAGGTGTCATGGAGGAGTATGCATCACATGTTGACTGGACACATCTGGCGTGAGTTCAAATCCAAATGAAATACGAATCCTCGTCACAATGGGACTGATTCATGTACCACGTGATAATCGATAACGTTTGTGTGGTACTAGTATCCCCAATGCTAATGGAACGTACTACTATGTAATCTTCCCGCTGAAATGACGTTAGTGCGGAATATCGTCTTCCAGCGTCATTCCATCACTAATAGAAACAATAGTCCCGCACAAAGGTTATTGGGTATCACGTGGTACATGAATTAGTCCCATTGGTACAGACGTTTCAACAACACAAGGGATAATGTCTTTTTAAATTTCGAAATAAGCATTAGCTGTGTTTTTTTGTTAAAAAAACTTTCCTTTGAACTACTTAGTTTGATATACAAAAGGATATATACATATATATGCATAGGAATATATACGAAATATATACAAATATAAGATTGTTTCTGCCTCTGTATAGCTACCATTTGTTACTGTCCTATCCAAGAAGTAAAAGTAGAAAAAACTCGAAATGATTTTGGTAAACAAAGCTTATGCACCTTTAACGGATTTGTCTGCGAACTGACGATAGATCAGATTGGTAGATAGGCTGTGCTAACATCCTGGTGACAACTGAGAGAGAGAGAGAGAGAGAGAGAGAGAGAGAGAGAGAGAGAGAGAGAGAGAGAGAGAGAGAGAGAGAGAGAGAGAGAGAGGGAGAGAGAGAGAGAGAGAGAGAGAGAGAGAGAGAGAGAGAGAGAGAAAGAGAGAGTATATCATTTTATGTAGAACTGTCACACATGGTTCATTTAATTCTGTGTTTCACTGAGCCTATCCGTACGTTTGCTTTATCTATGAAGGGCTTATTGTCTGTTGTTGATGTGTCTATTATTTTTATTTTCACGTCAACATTTCGCAAAATTTACAATGTTCGTGTCAGCAATTACAGTGTTTCATTGAGTCATATTGGCTGTTGAATCATCTTTACCGATTATGACAAAATGATTTATTTATTGTCTCATTAACCTTCGTTCGATTAATATTTTGGCATCTGTGAATTTTTATATGCAATTTGTCTATTGTCTCGTCGCAGCGAAGGAGTGCTACATAGGTGCTGATGGCAGCGGCAGCGGCGTCAAAACTGCATTTAGCTCAATTTAAAGTTTTTGCTTGATATTTGGCCTGGATGTTTGTCAAATAATTTTTGACTTAGCTTCCCTGTCAAAGGAATGTTAGATACCCGTATTTTAGGGTGCTGATTAATTGCATGGATGTTCCTCTGTAGCTTAGCAGAGGTGCCACATGGTAATAAAAAAACATTTCTTAATATTTGACTTTTCCTTTTTGTATGCGAATCTCAACGTTATGCTCTTGTGTGTAGCTGTGCTTAAAGTGCGTTCATTCGTTTAATAAAGATGAGAGGGTGCCGATAATTTGCAATGCTTAGATCAGCGAAACGTATAATTACACGTAATGTATCAACTCTTTATAGATACTTTCGTACCTTACTTTTGCCTTTGGACATTCCATAGTCGCATACCGATTTGTACTTAACAAGTCTTTTTGCTGTGTATTATGCCCTAATTCTATATTGTTGTGCATTTCATTCTCGTTTATTACTCGAGAAATTCTCAATATTTTTTTTTCATACGCGAGGGTGATTAGATCTGCTCATCTATGCAAAGACGATGGTCATTTATTTATATACACAACTGTGAATTGAATCATTTAGGTACATTGATTTGTTTTAGAAGAACTCGAGTATATAAGACAAATTCATCTCTCATCGAACCATGACAAATTTCAAATTTGTGTTGATCTTATAGTGATCTTGGATTTGTTTGTGATTTGATGGCTGTAAGGATGTAATGTATTATTTCGAAACATAATTATTTGCAAATTTATATGGATTTTTAGTTTATTGATGACATTTTATGAATGATTCTAATACATATGAATGGTGAGAGCTTAGGGCACGGTAGGCATGCAATTCAGAAACCATAATAACATTTGTCTTAGATTGTGTATTAGATATATTTTATCATTCCTCCCATTTTTTACTACTTACATTGATATACAATAACAAAAAAGAGATGCACACATGCATAACAATCATCAAATTCCAATATATTTGGTGAAGATTGCTTAAAAAACCCATTTTGGGCATTGATTAATTTAGCTTTACTATTTGTATATGCATATCACACTGGACCTGACCTTATTGTCACAAAATATATAGGAACATACTCTTTTATACCTGTGTATAGTTCTTACTGTAAATCTAGCACAAGAAGTAAAAGTAGAGAAAAATCCAAATCATATTTTGCTAAACACAGCCAGCGCCACACTAAGTTATGACACTCCGTATATTAATGATAACATAGTGTTGTAATTTAGTATTCCTGGAGATTTAATTGAGTGATATCATTAATTTATCAATTTACCTTGTATTTTGCAGTGACAAAAGGAGAAATAAATTTCCACACTGCAGCAAAACAAAATGATGTTGAGTCTGTCAAGAAACTCCTGTCAGAGCAACGAGTTGATATCAACTGTAAAAACAACGTAAGTGTAGCCATGAAAATAATGTAAAATAACACAATTTGTAACTAAGAAAATAACGCAAGTTGTAGATATGTAAATAACTTTCAAATAACCTGGTTCGTAGCTATGAGAATAATGTAAAATATCGTGTGTTGTAGCTACGAAACTAATAATGTAAGTAACTATAAGAATAAAGTAAAAAACGTGAGTTTTAACTAATGTGAGTTACATACAGATCGATTTACAAGTATTGACATATTTACGTTAAGAAAAATAATTGATGTAAAGTAATATAAAAGTAAGACAAACCAGAATGATTGATAACACTTACTATATCTCTTTCAATGGTCGATGGTTTGTTAAATTAAAATGTGATAAAACGGTTATTGCACTACATTTGGTTCGGCCGCGGTAAACATTGTTTTTGTACTCAATAAATTGTCATATCAAACCAAAAAGTGCAATAATTGTATAATATTTGCATCCTCCCGAAAATCCATATGGTACATTTACAAAAGAGGTTAGGGACGAGAGTTGCTACGATAGTAACTATGGAAGGATTGGTTGCCAGATAAATACAGTTTCCTTTTATCAAAACAAGAAGAAATAAGTAAGACACGTTATGTTTTATAGTTACATTTCGAATTCAGTTAAAATCGGACAGTTTTTGTTTGCTACAGTATTTGAGTACGTGATATTAATGGTGTGTGTTGTGTTGATGCAGTCTCGCATTAGCATGATGTAAACAAGAAGTAAAGTGGCGTTATGTTCTTTGTGTATCACTCCAACGAGCCTTATCACGTTGCGTATAGGGTATAATAAACGCAATATCTATTAATTAGGTTTAAGAAGGATATGATTTAAATGTAAAGGTTTGAAAGACAAAAACACCCATATTTGTAAAACGTGTCATTATCTGAAAATGGTGTTTGATGTCTTACCGGTACATACAAAGTCAGTACCTAAATAAAGCTTCACTCACACTGAACACTAGAGCGGCGTGATAAAGTTTTAGGTGAAGTTATGTAATGAGATTGATTTTGTTATCAAAACCAATTTCTTGATTACATACCGAGAAGAGACATTTGTAGCGAACATGCCTTAATTATTTTATTGTTAGACATAGAAAATGTTATGTAGCAAACAAAATGTAATTATTTTGTGGTAAGAAAAGGAGGCGGCTTGGGAGTTTTAATCATTTTGATGAAATCAATTGATCACAAAAGAGGGGACATGGTTTCTATGATTATTTTACGGCAAACCAACTTTAATTAATTTGATGCTAAAAAAGAGGGTCAATACTTATATAGAAATATTTTAATTAAATGTTGCCTTAAAGACCACGTTTTGAGATAAACATGGTCCGGTATCATAAAGCTTAATATTTACTTATATCTGAGAATATAATAGCTATCTCTGCCACTCTGATTTCATAACATGACAGATCTGATATTTTTTTAAATTTAAATAATTGTGAAGTTCGGTGATATCAGTCCATGTGTTGAATATCTTTTGAAGGTCTGTGTTAAAATTTACTTAAAACTCAGCATTTGTGACCTATCGAAATTTTTTCCCCCACACCTTTTGATCCTTGATCCTACCTCTTCATTTTCCTGTTTCTGGCACTTTCTTTTGTATACCATCGTATTTGTGTATCCAAACGGTTAGAGCTGGGTCATGATCTATGGAAAAAAGTATATCTACTTTTTTTCTTTTTATGAAAGGGATTCAAACAATCTTTGATTACTTTCTCCTTCGATGGATAACATCTTTCGTTTGTTTTAGGAAAACAAACTATGTTTTTACCGACTAAACTATTTTTAACAATTATCACGTTTATATATATATTTGTTTAATTAAAAAAGACCGAATTAAAAAAAACATCAATTTCAGAATATAACAAAGTTTAAAATATTTAAATAAATTAAGTAAAGTAATTTCATTAACTTTTTAAAATTAACTGTTATGTCTCTGGCAGATCAATGGAAATGCATGTACATAACACTCCAACATCTTTGTTTCATTTTTAGAATGTACATGAAGAGATACATTCGGATAAAAACTTGGATTTCAATTAAAGTGAATGTTTTTTTTACTATTAAGTTGGATCGGACAGCACTCCACTGGGCGGCGGCTAATGGTAGCATTGATATCATAGAAAAACTTATAGATGGCGGTGCTGATTTAGAAGCAAAAGACAAAGTAAGTTTGCCATACCCTAGCCATAAAGACATTCAATTTCGCCGTAACCGGAAACTTCTGGTACAAAAAGCCCGTCATTTTATTTTCGACAGGTATAGATACATAGATCAGGATAAATTTATTCACTTCAGAGAATTTCAAATGAAATGTATGTTACCATGGTAAATCAAAGGGGCATTGCCTATGTTTTTTTCCAAAAAGTTTCTTTTCCATTTTTACTACTAAGATTGATATACAATACAAAAATATACACACAGGCATAAACATACTTCAATTCCTAAATATTTGTGAACATTTCTTGAAAACCCCAGTTTGGCAATTTTTCACTTGCAATTGATTAATTAAACCTTACTATTTGTATATGCAAATCAAGTACGAGTAGTAAAGGTAGAAAAAATATCGAAATAATGTTTTGGCAAACACAGCTTATGCCCCTTTAAATCTTCATTGTTTAAAATCATAAAATTATATTACAATATAAACTTCTTTCACAGTACGGCATGAGACCAGTTCTGTGGGCGGCCTGGTTTGGACACTTGGACGTAATGAAAATATTAATAAACACTGGTGCTACACCTTTATGCACAAACAAAGTAAGATATATAATTTTTGTAAAATTTTATACATAAAATCTTAATTTTATAAAATATGTAATTTTTGTAAAAAATTATATAGGATAGTAAAACTTTTAAAAACTGTTTCCCAATACATAGATTTATTTCCCGATTTTACAATTGCATGTGATAGTGGAATTTGTATGCACAAATTTGCAAACATTTATTCTTCAATCAATATCACATTCTATTAAGAGCCTTATTAAATTTGTATATGCTAACCTCTAAGTGGTATCCATTTTTAGTGTATATATATATATATATATATATATATATATATATATATATATATATATATATATATATATATATATATATATATATATATAACACAAAAGGTACCAGAATAAAATATATATTTTATACCTATTACTATTTTAAGGGTTTGTTAAATTAAAATGTGATAAAACGATTATTACCCTACTTTTGGTTCGGCCTCGGTCGACATTGTTTTTGTACTCCATTAATTCTCATATGAAACCAAAAAGTGCAATAATTGTATAATACTGACATCCTCCTGATAATCCATATAATATATAACACCATATAACAAAATGTGCTAGAATGAAATATATTATTTTAAGCAATCGCATAAAAATATAATGAATATTCATTACATATTAATAAAGTTTGCCAATGTTGGCGTATTGAAATTAAATGATACCAATTTTGCTGCCTGCTTAAAAAGGTTAGAGTAATTATTGACAAAATAATAATGAATTTATGAATTTTGTTTATAAAGTGGGAGATATGTACCAACATTTCATAAAGAGCTTTTAAATTTAATCCACGATGAGCATAGAATTACAATAAAGGGATGATATTCTTATGACATCATTATATCATTTAAACTTCAAAGAAAAATAGTACACAATAGTTACATACGATAACATAACAAAACCTGAGTTATTTTTTATTCTTAATAATACTTTTAATTGTTGTTTTATATCCCTCAAAGACATTTTTACTTCTATTGAGATGTTACCAGCTTTATAAAATGTTTGGCCTCTGCTTTGGGCTGCTACCAATAAGTTAATGGTTCTTTTACGTCCCAATTTTAATGAAATAAAATTATTAATGGATCAGCATTTCTATTAATAGCTTCCAGTATTTCAATATTATTTTAGACTCATATCGTATTGTTTTTTAATGAACAACGATAGTGAATTCTTGATGCAGCAAAATAACTGCTTTTCATTACCTTTTTTCAGCAAGGTATGGGTATACTTCACTGCGCTGCCCAAAACAACAATATCACTGTGATGAACTTCATCTTTGAGTCACTAGAAAACATCAATATAAACGAAACTGAAAAGGTACCGTAATATATTCTTGTATATCATTAAGAGGTTTTTGTAATATTACCTTTTGAATATTTCATAATCATACTGGATAAATAAATGGCGGAAATTTAAAAAGTATATTCCGCTAGAAAATTTTTTATTAATAGTTATTTTAATTCTTTCTCTGGTTGCTTGATAACTGATCTTCCGCAAATATATAATCAGCAAAATATTATACAATATAATTCATTTTCATGTACATTAAATCTATGTACATAGTACGCATGTAAATTTTTATTTCTACCTCTTGACAGAATCGGATTCAAAATATATATGAAATCCTTGATCAATCCAATGCTTTTGAAAGAAGAAAATTCCGTCCGGTGTAACATTTTACCAAAGACAGATTTGAATTTAAAGTATTTTTCATGTTAAACAAATTGCTACAAAATTGTTCTACGACCATTTGGAAGTTAGATACGCCTATATAAAGCGAAATATATATATATTAAAAAAAACCCATAAAGTATCACTACCATAGGTCAAAGTGTTGAAGCTCCCGCAAATCAATATTTAAGTAAGTGTATTTAAAATGATGCAATAATACAATAGATACATTAATATATTAAGGTCAATGAACATTTACGTGTAATAAATGCAACCGAAAAATTGAAAAATTTAAAATATTTCAGAGGACTGTTAAAGAGTTTGGTACATATAAAAGAAATGCTTAAAAAACAACAAATACTATCATAGCATCAATAGGAATGGTACTGCTATTTTAAACGAAATGTAATTTTTCACCTCTATTGCAGAGTATATCTATCAATTATTAGTTAATTAGATCAATATAACGCCAACAGTTGAAGAAAATTGTGTTATCTGAAATATTTTGAAATGGCTCCATATACGCGATAAATTTGGATACATTGCTGTCAGAGGTAAATTGTTATGTTCACTACATATAACACATTATGTTTGATTTTTATAATTCAAGAGTGATAGAACTGCACTGCATCTTGCTGCGGAGGCAGGACATTTAGAAGCTGTAATGCGGCTTATTGATATGCGTTGTGATACAAACAGGCGAGACAGAGTAAGTTTGCTGTATCCCATAAAAGTAAAATATGAAATATAAAACATCCGAGATACCTAAGTATAAATATTTAGGATGTCCAGGACACAGATACAAATCCGGCAAAAATGGACAAACACGGACCTCTGGAAACCAAGAGGTGGGATCAGGTGCCATGCACGAGTAAGCATCCCTGTTGATCGGTCACACCCGCCGTGAGTCCACAGTCAAGTCCAAATGAAATACGCGAGGAACGAATCCTCGTCACAATTGGTACAAACGTCTCAACAACCGCCAAAGGCAACACAACATTTCACCCAGTGAAACAGAGTAATCGCGAACAAGACTATTATACCGACCATAAAATTTGCGGAACGCGGTTTTCGATATCCCGTGTCAATAATTTATTCAGTGAGTAGTCTGTGTATGAAATGTTTAAATGTGGAACAAGCCCTTGCATATCGGATCATTTGTGAAATAAAAACTCCATATGCGGGTGCAGTGGGATGTTACTACTAAAATGTGGAAAATTTACGATGGGAATGCCGAAATCGTGGCATATAGCTTAGTTTCCAATTTCCCGTCTGTGTCTATAGTAAGTAAAATGTCTAAGTATGAAGCGTGTGTACTTGATTCTGTTGTATCTTTAATTTCTAGTTCGCTGGAATATATCACACTGACATATGTATGAAAATTGTCATTATTAATTGACAAAACGTCGTCGATGTATCTACATGTGAAATTAAAGGACACCGCTAGTTTTTTCTTCTTTTGATTAAGCAGTTTCTGAATGAAGTCTTCTTCGTATAAATAAAGGAGCAAGACGGCCAATAAAATGGCACAATTGGTTCCCATAGGAATGCCGACAGTTTGTTGAAAGACAGCGTCTCCGAACATAACAAATATATTGTCTATTAGAAATTTCAGCATGTTTTTAAAATCAACTTCAGTGTATTTATGAGTATAATCAGAGTGGTGTTTGACAAAATTAATATCATGATAACCAATCACTAGATATTTAGATTTTCGGGTACCACCTTTAGTGATGCTAAAAAGTCTTTCTTTTAATTTTTTGTGTGGAATTGTTGTGTAAAGAGTAGAGAAGTCGTACGTTTTGATACTTTAAATTTGAGAAAAATTATGTGCCTTTAAATCATCTAAAAATTGTTTAGAATTTTTAAGTATCCACATCTGATTAACACCGCTTCTGGAATAAGAAACTGTACAATATTGCTGAAGTTTCTCCTTAAGGGCTGTCAATATCTTGGTAAGGAGTAAAGATTAAGGTTTGGTAGAACATTTGCTGGATCCTGCTATGTTCCTTTGCTTATATGGGGTTTTATGAACTTAAGGTATCCAGTATAAATATGGTAGCTCAAAATCAATATCGGTTATAGGTACATCAAAAGAGAGTAATACGGACACGTGATTTTGAAGGATCGCGTCCGTTGAAAGTAAGCTACGTGTGTATGTAGGATTGCCAAAATTCGTATTAAAACCTAACTCTTCTAATAAACAATTATAGTAATGTGCCTTGCAAAAAAAAAACTATATTATTTGATACTTTGTCGGCTTGGACCAGTACATATTGGTCATGCAATCTATCCAGTTCAGTTACTACTTCTGGATTACTAAATACAGAGGGATAACGTGTTTCCATAGTTCCTTTAATTTTTTGAATACGAGATTTTATCAACAATCGTACAGTTTTTAGTCATTCAGACAAAGTATCTGGTTCCACGTCTTCATGTCTGGTCCATCGTTTGGCATATTCTTCGACAGAATTAATAACTAAACTGAAATTCTGACGCCATATTTTCAACAATAGAAACGTCGCCGGTGATGACATGCCCGATAGGATTATATTTGATGGGATACGATGTACATGAACATGTGACGGTGTTGTGTAGTAGATGGTTGATGTCTAGGCACTGCAAAACACGTTTGTAATTGAATAGCTTAGATGCGATGCTAGGTGTTTAGCTATATGAAATGCAAGGCGTGGTCTTCAGTTTAAAGTATGGCGGAAAACAGGACTGAACTTTTTGTGATTCAGAACATTGTCAATGTTTAAAGCGTCTTTACCTTTATTTTTAAATTTAAGTTTTAAGAAAAGACGTTTCTTTTCAGAACAGCCATCGTTTGTAACGCGTGTAGGCTTAAACAGTGTGTGATAAGCAATGTCCATTATAACGGAGTTCAGTGTATAACGGAAGCTGATCATTAGTCAAAGTCAGAATGATACAAGACACTCAAATGTGATTTAAAAGAATTGAATTATTTTGTAAACAGATATTGGAATTGAAAATACTTCATTATTTATATATTTTACTTGTACAGCTTTGAAATGCATGTGGAGTATCGTTTATCCAATTATTATGATTAACATATCTTTAATATAAAACTTACAATTAGATATAAAAATCTCAGATACCAAAGTATAAATCAATAGGATGTCCAGGACATAGATACAAATCTGGTAAAAATGGACAAACACGGACCTCTGGAAACCAAGAGGTGGGATCAGGTGCCATGGAGGAGTAAGCATCCCCTGTCGACCGGTCACACCCGCCGTGAGTCCACAGTCAAGTCCAATGAAACACGTGAGGAGTGTATCCTCGTCACACAATTGGTACAGACGTCTCAACAACCGCCAACGAAAAGGCAACTCAACATTTCACTTAGTGAAACAGAGTAGTCGCAAACAAGACTATTATACCGACCATAAAATTTGCGGAACGTTGACATTAAACGCGGTTTTCGATATCCCTGTGTCAATAATTTGTCAGTGAGTAGTTTATCTCTGTATATGAAATCTTCATTTGTTGTGCACGCCCTGGCATATCGGATCATTTGTGAAATATAAACTCCATATGCAGGTGACTGAGGGATATTACCACTTAAATGTGGAAAATTTACGATGAGAAAGCCGAAATCGTCGCGTTTATCGTATAGCTTAGTTGCTAATTTCCCGTCTGTGTTTATATTAAGTAAAATGTCTAAGTATGAAGCGTGTGTACTTGACGATTTTTCGAAATTGTATGAATACTTCAATTGCTTTTAAACAATAAATAAATCACTCGTGCACATTTTTATTCACAACCCAGAGACAATGACGTCACTTACTCAGTGTAAACACATATACATTCTGATAACAATAGGTCTTCTTTTGTATTTTCTTTCAAAACGTATCAGAATATACTGCATCTAAAGCTAACTTATTATGATACAGAATTCCAAATTAATGACATCAGTAGAACTGATCAATAGTTCAATAATAGGTACCGTGCAATTATAGCACATTGGATAGAATATTATATATCAATGATATTTAGAATGTGTATTGTGACCTATAGACACAGCAATAGTTTTGATTTAATATTCAAATTCATGTAACGAAAAGTCAGCATATGTTTGTTTTGTACAATTAATGCTAATTGTTTCTTTAAATTATGTTTTCGCAGAGAGTTGCTATTCTAAGTATATTTGATATTTTCATACAGGCTGGCGAAACGGCGCTACACCTTGCGGCAAGAACTGGTAAAGCGGAAGTCATTAAGAAGTTATTAACACTTGGTGTTGAAGTTAACGACAGAGATGTTGTAAGATATTATTCTTTATGCAATTAAATACATTGTTCTGTATACCAATAATATTTCTTCAGTACGTGACCTTTACCAACATTTATCAACGCCGGCTGTGAAAATTATTATTCGAAAATTCAATTTTTATGATGTTAATATAGATATATTTCAATCGACAAATATCGATGTATATCACGGCTATGACCAATCTAAATGACCGGAAACCGAAAACGGATGTATCATTGATTGACTATTTATATGCTTCCACTGGTAGTAGTGCCTGATACTCAATGCGGTCAGTCTCAAAGTTTGCGTGACCGTCCGTAATTTTGTCTATCTGAAAGTGACCGAACTGCAAAATTATGTATATGCCTTACATATCAAATTTCGAGCAATCGGCAGTTTAACGATGTTATTTTGACGGAAGCATAAAAGAGTTACTGGTAGACTTCTAAAGAGTAAGAAATGTATATATCTACACTGGCATCTCGTGATAACAGCCAAATAATTCAACATGCATTATTGAAATTGATATTTTATGATTTCATTTGTTGAAGGAGGGAAGAACAGCAATGCATATTGCAGCAGACGAAGGTCATTGTGACGTCATTCAAGTTCTGTTAGATTTCAGTGCTGGTACAAATACAGAAACAATCGTAAGTATATAAATATAAATAAATAAATGAATATATATATATATATATATATATATATATATATATATATATATATATATATATATATATATATATATAATATCGTATTTTTGTGCAAAACTTTTTCGTAAACTTTTTTCAAATTATGGATCCATTCAGATAACTTTGTCATAATGTAAAACAATTTATAGCTATTTTTACTCTAATTCAGGTTTTGAATTGTGAATACATATCATGAACATGCATTATTTTAAAACAGAAAGAGTTAACTCCCCTTCATTTTGCTGCCTTGCAAGGTCACAAAAGTGTAGCGGAAAAATTGATTAAACATGGTGCTGACTTGAACTCACAAAATTTTGTAAGTATTTTCTTGTCATTTGTTTTGCTTATTCATCACCCATTCATTTGATGAAATTAAAACTTCAAAAGTTTGTAAAATGTTTTCAGCTATTCTGGTCAAATGAATACAAGATGTTATCCGAATTATAATGTTTGACGATAATTATAATACTGTGGGATGTTAAGCCATGTAAAGACATTTCAAGTTATTAATTATTGCGTTAAGATGATTAAAATTCTATAAGACGTAAAATAATATATTATGACATTTATTTTCAGCAAGGTAACACTTCTTTACATTTAGCGACGACAGCCAACCACAAAGACGTAGTGTGGGCTTTAGTCCAATCAAAATGTCAAGTTGATATTCAAAACTATGTGAGTATATGAAATGGCAAATTAATCTGAAAACTATGTAAACGATTTTCCCCATTTGACATTTTAATTATGAACATTTTAGATAAAAAGTTACAAAAGGAAGCAGAAAAAAGATACGAGTGCGTGAGAAAATGAGTTAACAGTGGGCAGTTTAACTTAAACATAATACATACGAAAAAGATATCAAAATGTCAACTGTAGTGATAATATAAAAACAATGAGAAGTGAAAACATTGACTTTTGGAAAAAAACATTGGTGAGTTCCGAGCCCCGCACCATAAAACTTACTTAACAGAATTACTTAAGTCTAAAAAATTTGTTCAACTTTCATTGGTAAATCCTGAAATCTGATTGGCAGAGCAGACCAAGTTGAGAATATTCTCACACTTGAGAAAATTCTCAAGTTTTATGGTACCAGGTGCCAGGTGCCAAGGTTAACGTATTAACTTTATCACTGATTTTTAAAATCACATTTTTATGTGTTGTTAGTATACTTTTAAATGTAATTGATTTATTAGATCACAACCTGCCATTTAAAATATTTCTTCTTTTGTTTTTTATCCTGAGCTGAACTTGCTTCATGTATGTTAATATTTCAGTATAAGTCGTTTCATTGTTATCAAAAATCGAACACTAAAGTAACCTTTTTGTTTTCTTGGTACATCTTTCTGGGTTGGTATTAATAATAACTTGCAATCATATTATTTCAAGCAATGCTTTGACTTAATGGTCAGCATATAAGGATTGCTTGCATCCAAGTGTTTCAGACAGAATGATTTACGTAATGTATGACACGCTGAAATGAAACCGAAATTTCTAATTGATTCATTGCATATTTTGAGTGTCTGTATAAAAGGAAACACTTCTAAATTCCTGTTTGTAGAAAATTAAGCAAATCAAAGCTGACTTCATTCCGAGCGACTTAACAACACTTTCTGCTGAATTTTCGAGGGGAAGAGGTTAAATCTCTCTAAATATATATACTTTTTTTCAGAGACTTCAAACAGCATTACATGTTGCCATAGAATGTGGGTTTCAAGATATAGTAGAAATATTGTTAGCCGCTGGCGCTAATTTACATTTAAGAGAAAAAGTAAGATTGATTTTCCTGGTTTCTTTTCTTTCAACTCATTATATATTAAATTGTACAATGTTTTATTTGTTTGTTAGTTGTTTCACATCCCTGTCAAGAATTTTTCAATGATATTGACATGTCACCGACTTTAGGTGAAGTGCCACAAAGTTTGATATGTGCTATGGACTGACGCCAATGCAGCTAGGGTCCTTTTATGTGCCACCCTGCCTTGACACAGGACCTCGGTTTTAAGTCTGTTCTGAAATATATGTGAATTTTGCTTCGTATGCTGAGCGTTTGGTGAAGGAACAATCACTCCCATTTTTAAAAAGTCGAACAATTGTATGACGCAGTATCGTGAATCGAAACCGGTACCTACCACTTGTGAGTCAAGTGCTCAACCACTAGACCATCGCAAGCGGTACATTGTACAATGAATACATTTCATATTAAAATGTGTCGCCAAACATTGCGTTATGGATTTACTGTATTGACTAAGATATGAAGTATTTTGAAATTAATGTTATTCTACATATTTAGAAATAATTCACGCCTTTTACAGCGTACATGCTTTTCTAATAAAACTGTAAATAAATTGCAAAACTTTAACTTTGGTATTATACTCATAATATTTAAATCATGAAACTTACAATGATGGAATTTCTGTTTGATTTTTATGTGTGTGTATGCAATGTTGAAAGCAATGCTCATTCACTTTTTTATATTTGAGTAAGTTAAGAATATATAAGTAACCATGTATCTACTATATGGTGTCTGCATTTTCAGTTAGGGAAAACACCATTACAACTGGCTTCTCGGGGAAGTTTTATAGCAATTGCAGATATGATAATCAAAGCAGAGCGATATTACGAAGTGGCAAGGGTACGTAGTAATAATAAAATTATAGTCATAACAAAATAGTTCAACAGTTAAATGCAGGAACAGTTCGATAATTAAGTAAGCCCTTGTTATAAAATGATGAGACAATTGTAACTGAGACTTTGTAGGTCGAGGTTTTATATCATCGTATTTTTGTTACCATGAGATTCAATGTATTATCCATATTGTTATGTGTGTATCTTGACCAGTAAACTACAATAAGCGACATAAATAAAACCCATATGTACGTTGCAATTATGAGGAAAACATTGCTTATGTAAATTCAGTATCACATCCGAATATATATAAAACACAGATACCAAAGTATAAATCTTCGGGATGTTCAGGATACAATACTATACAAAACTGGTATATATTGGATAAACACGGACTTCTGGAAATCCAGAGGTGGGATCAGGTACCATGGAGTAGTATCTATATCTAGTCATTTGTATTGTAAATATGAGTCTTCCATATCTGTGTTGTTGTTTTAATCACACTAAACCTTTTTATAATTTTCATGAAGGTGCCTCCATCTTAAGGATAAGTTTCTAAAATTAGTGCTATGAACTGACACCAATGCAGTGAGGGTTCTTTTGGGTGCCAGTTCCACTGTGACACAGAACCTTGGTTTGATGTCACATCCGAATGACTTTTCAGTTTGAATGCTGACTGATTGGTGAATGATCAGTAACCATCACTTTAAAGTCTGGAACTTTGTTCATTGGTTTAACTTAAGAAAATATGATAATTTACTTTTCCATTAATGTATTACCAATTCCTGATCACACTTCTGGAATTTCCGGATGTAGTATTTGTCTAATGATCTGCTTTTTATATTGTGTAGATACAGGAAATGCGTATAAAAGATATTTCACACTTACATAATATCATATTATTTGCCCTTAATCAAGGATTACCACGAGAAAGAGTTGGATTATGTAGACCCACACCTATATTTACGGAATCCAAGGCATTCATCAGCTACATATATGAAAGAAGTTTTATGGAAACTGACCACAAAACAGTTAAAGTCCGGAGACTGGAAAAAACTTGCCTTACATTGGAATTTTACACCAGAACACATACATGCCATTGAACACCAATACACAGGTAATTGAACAAATTACAATACATAACGTTAATGAATGGAGTGTGTACCTGATGGTGATATTATATTCAATATAGTCACATAAAAATAACTGGAACATAATACATATTTACAGGTATTTACATCATTAGGAATGACAGACTCATTTAAATGTACTTGAAGATGAAAACGTGTAGTGCGCATGACACACCGTCAGTGCAATCGTGGAATATTACACGTCACAGATCTCTTATGTAAATTATAAAAACATTTTCAGTTAAGATTTTTACGAGTTGAAATTTGGCAGCTGTTCTTAAATTATGACAGTGGATTTGTAGTATATTCATAATTTCTAATATTGCACATTTGTAGGTCCAGCTAGCTATCGGGAACATGGCTACAGACTGATGATGATATGGCTACATGGAGTACGCAAAGACGAAAATGTTATGAGGAAATTATTCGAAGCACTAGTAGCAATTGAGAGAAGAAACTTAGCTGGTATTTTATTAACTGTTATGTTATGAATCACACTATTTTCAAATCAGGGTTAGTCAAGTTTCTGTATACAATCATTGAAAATAAAAACAACGGGACATTAATGCATCAAAATGAATGTTTGAACATTCATCACGTAAGAGTTGTCTTTCTTTATATGAGATGTTATACATGCTTTCGCCCATCTATCCAAAGAGAGAGAGAGAGAGAGAGAGAGAGAGAGAGAGAGAGAGAGAGAGAGAGAGAGAGAGAGAGAGAGAGAGAGCAAGCAGATGCTTTTCAAAAATCAATGTATTATTCAGTGTTATAAGTTATGCAAATGTAATTTCAGCAGCATGAATATCACTGAAATTACAAAAACGGCCATGCAAGTCTTTCAATTTTGGTATTTATTTTATGTTACGTCAGGATCACACGTTGATAGTTGCATTCACTTGTCACATATATCTGTAAAATTACTTGCGCTGTAATAAGATACTGTCCAGTGGAGTTGCGCACGTACATTATTTCAATTTGATCTGCAAGCGGCTACTGCCAAATTATTACAGACTTTACAGAATTTTCCCAGTATCAATAAAAAAAAATATCAAATAAATCTCAGATGCTTATAGGATAGGAATTCATGATCAAATGAATGCCAATATTACCGAAATAAATCCAGTACATAAGTGAAGTGGTATGTACAGAGGAGTAGCCCAGTTCTATTTTAGATGTAGCTTGCTATCATTAAATGCTCAAACGCTACAGAGGACTGTATGTGCGTAAAACGTTTTGAATTAAAGCATTTACTTTTGCTTTAATGAGTTAAAAACCAGTTAAACTGTTGTCAAGTTTTTAAATAATTTTTTAATTTATTCATTTCAGAACAAATTCGACGAAAAGTGGATTTTCAAACAGACAAATTTTGTATGAGGAACTTGTGTGCAATAATATGAAAGAAGAAAAGTTGTCAATTGTAAGAGTGTGTTCACGGTCAATTTCTACATTGTCGATGAGCTGGAACACTACATTTGATTATTAAATGGTGCTTAGAACTAATAGAAACAGTAAATATTTGCTCGATGCACGTGGTACTAAGATTATAAAATTATAAATTGTTACCATCTGTGTCATTGTTGTTTGCCTTTTATGGATACTTTCAGTTGAAAATAAAATAAATGTTCAACGTTAATAATCATTTGTTTTCATTGTTTTCAACACTACGTTTTATACATGAAGATAAAGACAACTAGATCTTGAGACGGAAATCATAGTGATAAGAGTGTGTTTGCAATTGCGATATTTCACTGACTGAAATGTTGCGTTACCTGTTCGATAATTTTTTCTGAATTGTCTGTACCGAATATGATTAGGCGGTATTCCCAATTTGTTAATGTAACTGTGGACTCAGGGCAGGTGTGACCGGTCGACAGGGATTACTTAGTCCTCCATGACACCTGATCTCTCTACGGTTCGACAGTATTTTCGATTGTCTATACCGACTTTGATTAGTCGTTATTTCAAAGGAATTCAATAATATTTTAACAAATGTATCCCGGATAGGACAACTGGTTTAAACAGGACTATTTATAGACAACTGGTATGAAAAGGACTATTTTTATACAACTGGTATGAAAAGGACTAGTTTTTAAACAACTGGAATGAAAAGGACTTTTGAATTTGAACTATATAACCTCGTACAGAAAGGTATCCTGGTTATTATTTTAAGTTGATGTTTAGTTATTTAAAGTATATATCTCATGGAGGAGATAAAATATCCAACCATACACTTTTTAATTATTCTTTTAATTCGATGTATTTGTGTTAAACTAATCAATAAATTACCAAAACATAAGATTATGCGAATTAACATTTTGAACATTCTACCTGAAAAATCCATGAAAGAGCACCTTTAATCATTTTGTTGACAATTATGGATGTTTAATTAATGTAATCATTCAACGCATTTAGTAAGTGATTGCAACACTAAGGAATAGAGATGAGTTAATTGGGTCGTTGTATACCAGAGTTATCTCCCTATCGCTGTCTAAATGTTCCAATTAGTTCGCTGATAGATGGGTCTAATTAGGTCACGTAAAGAATCGAGATACTAATCTCACAGCTGAGTAATTGGTCAAAAATATATAATTCGTAATGACTTAACAGATACAGGTAACTTGTCATTATGCCAATCTGTACTTTCCAAGTCAGTGATCTACTGGAAGGGTGACTGATATACCTGTTGTTCTTTCTGTTCTTCGAAGGTGGAGGGCAGTATCTCTTCATTTCCAGCGGTGAAAATCTGATCCCATGGCAATATCAAGAATGTTGCACTGGGAACTACTGTTTGTTCTTTTGGAGCTCAATGACCGAGTGGTTAGATCATCACGATTTCAACCTGTGTTAGAATTGTATATTACCAAAATAAGGATGTCACTGTCCATTAGATGAGAGGGCTAAATTAAAGTGAAACAGCTAAACAATTGAGACAAGGGCATAAATGCCACCAATCAGACCATGGTAATTAAGGTTAAATAAAAAACTGAGTGAGTATGATTTCTGTCAAAAACGGCGCAATTAACCAATGGCGAAAAATTTCTAGGAATACACAAATTTCAGTGGTTTGTTGAATGGAGTAAGCAATAAGATGAATGAAGTACTCTTGGTACAGGGTAAACGCCAATAAAATAAACAGTGTGTTTTATCAAACGGTATTTTATTCAATCAATGGCGACGTATTAAAGTTTTAGCATCAACATTGAAATCGTCAATATTAGAATAATAAACTTTTAAAAGAAATGCAATTTATATAAATAGAAATTGTGTTAATTACATTAATGATTATACATTACAGAAACATTACGGCAAATCAAATAATTTAAGGAAACTTATTAATCATATTTCTAAATATATTATATTCTTTATGGTTTATAATGTAACAAGATACCCGTGACGTGACAAAAGATAAAACTGTAATCTGAGGACAATGTATTAGAATTCCATGAAAATGAAAATCTAAATATAATTCTGAATCTATCAGTCATAACTGATTGATTAAAAATAAAAGAATATTTATCAATAATTGGCAGTTAATAAGTTCTGGGATGTGATATGGTGCAGTGCTGATTTAACGTTTTGTTATGTAGTACAACAATTGCATCTGTCAAAACTCCTAGATTATAAAGTATTGTGCCGTCAAGCGACAACGGAAATCTATTTTAATCAACGTTAAGTAAACGGAATATCATATATTTGATTTCTAAATAAAGAAAAAAATAATCAATTACATGTACTTTTCGATGGTTATATGAATATTAGAACGGAGGGAAGATTGAAAATGCTTTTTTCTTAAATGCAAGATTTAACACGTATCATTTCGTCAAAAATGAATCACAATTTTCCTGAAACGTGAGATTAAGAAGATTCAAATTCCTTATAATGAATTCTTTTTTCTGTAACAAACAACAGTACCCATATTATCTTTAAAACACAAAGTACAAAATCATGGAAATACATTATTTACAAAAACCTATATAAAAAGATAATAAAATTATTCTTGACAGAGGTCGTGAAAAGTGAATATTTAAACAGACTTGACAAAATACTGTCTCTAGTGTTTAGATTACACTGACTCCTTCCGGACACCGGGTCCCGTCACATTTGCAACTCGGAATTGTTCTTCGTGTTAAAATCCATTCTTATCTACAATTTTTCCCATTATAATGAACTTGGAGTTAAACTACAAACGCGACGATTTCGGCTTTCCTATCGCAAATTTTCCACATTGTAACAATCCACATTCACCTGCATATGACGTTTATATTTCACAAATGATCCGATATGCCACGCTGTTTTCAACATATGAGCATTTCATATATGGAGGTAAACTACACACTAACAAATTATTGACACAGGGAAATAAAAAACCGCAATTGATGTCAGCCTTCCGCAAATTTTACGGTCGGTAAAATATTAAAAAAAAATTTTTTTTTGCGATTACTCTGTTTCACTAAATGAAATGTTGAGTTGCCTGTTCCATAGCAATGGTTGAGACGTCTGTACCGATTGTGACGAGGATTCGTTCCACACTTATTTTATTTTGACTTTTGGACTCACGGCGGGTGTGACCAGTCAACAGTGGATGCCTACTCCCTATGGCACGTGATCCGATCTCTTGATTTTCAGAGACCGTGTTTGTCAGATGTGTATCTTTATTCTGGACATTCTGAAGATTTATTCTTTGGTATCTGATATTTTTATGTTCATTAAACATGGTACCTTTTTTCTTTTAAATTGTTTTTGTACAATCAAGCACAAAATTGCAAAATAATAAGGATTAAAACAAGACCCTGTCCCAAAAAAATCAACATTTAAAAAACACACAAAAATATTGTATAGAGATTTTGTGCATATTTTGTGATTTAAAAAAATTCTCATGTAGTTTCTTGACAATAGTAATGTTAAGAACAATGACATTTTAACCAATCGTAATTATCTCTGTTGCCTTCGATCTACCTGAATGAGAGATATTGTATTATATAAATAAGAAATATTATACAGTTATTTAATTGCTATAATTCCATCAAAGAAAAGGATTGGGAAAGAAAATGTACATCATTTTCTATAGATATGAGTAAAATAATTATACGTAATTATCTAAGCAATTTACGTTTCGTTTTCGTGGAAATTATCCCTAAATAGTCCTAGATTAATTTCAATGTCAAGTGATTTACAGATACTATTATAATCCTCTTTATTACCGTGGTTTGATATCTAATTCTATTTGACCACCCTGTTTCATTTACAACATGAAATGTGAATTTGTAGGTAGACAATTCAACGGGTTTTTTGTGGTAATTAGAGGTCGCAAACCTAGGTGAAATAAAGAAATATTGATATGTAGTTATCAATGGTCATATTTCACAGTCCTTATGGTTTTTGTGGTAATTAGAGGTCATAAACCTGGGTGAAATAAACAAGATATTCAGATATAGTTATCAATGGTCATATTCTACAGTACATGCGTTTTTTTTTATTGTAATTAGGGGTAGCAAACCTAGGTGAAATTAACAAGATATTCAGGTGTATTTATCTATGGTCATTAATTCTCGATTTATATGTACAGGACATTGATGTGTGGGATACTGTCAAGTTACTAGAATTAACACCCAGTATGATAAAGTAATTGACCCATCCACCTTCACTGTTTACTTCGTTATTTTGTACATAAATACATATAAACATATTTATAGTGATTTATCATATATTAATAAGTGTATTGTTTATGCGAAATATTTCGGATTTCTCTATTTTTCTACACAACTGCAAATACTTGATGATCTTACTTTGGTTCAGTAACGGATGCTATTACACACCTATTTGACTTATTTTTTTTATTAAATTTTTTATTTTTTTAATTTTTTCTACGTTCTTTTTTTATTATATATTTACTTCTTACTTTTTTATTCTTTTTGTTTAATTTTTTTGTTTTTTTTTCACTTTTACTTTTTTTATTGTTTACTTTTTTTTATTTTTTTTTCTTCTTATTATTAAGAACTTTCTTTTTTTTTTTTTTTTCTTCATTTTTTTATTTTTACTTAATTTAATAATGTTTACATTTTCTTTTTTTTTATGTTTTTTTTTTTTTTATTAATTAGTTTTTTTTTTTATTCTTCATTTTTTTTAACTTCTGATTTTTTTTTTTTTGTCTTTTTTTTTATTTTTTTTTTTTTTTTTGTCACATATTTTTACTTCTACCTTTTTTTAATTACTTTTTTATATTTTTATTCTTATTTTATCTTATTTTTTTGTTATTTTTATTTTTTATTTTTTTTGTTATTTTAGTTATTTGATAGTTTTGACTTATTTTTTTTTTTTTTTCTTTACTAAATTTTACTTTTTTATTTCTTACTTATTCTTCTCTATGTTTTATCTTTTTTTTTTCATTTAATTCTATTGATATTAGTTTTTTTTTTTCTTTTTTCTTTCTTTGAATCTTTATAAATTATTTTGCTCTTTTTTTTACTTTTTTTTTTTTAATTATTATGTTATTTTATTTTATTAATTTTCAAATTTTTTTTTTTTTTTTGTTCTATTGTTCTACTTCAATTTTTTTTTTTTTTAGACTTTTTTTATTTTTTTTTTTTTTTGTTCTTTTTTTTTTTTTTCACTTTTTTATTTTATACTTTTATTATTTTTATTATTTATTTTTTTTTTTAAAATTTATTCAAATGTTCTTTCTTTTTTTTTTTTTTACTCTTTTCATTATTTACTCTACTCTTTTTTATTCAATTCATTTTTTCTTTGATAATTTTTTTTTTTTCATTTTTTTATCTTTTTATTTATTGTTATTTACTTAGCTTAAATTTTTTTATTAAAAACTAATGTTATTTTTACTTATTAGTTATTTTTTTTTATACTTTTTAAATTATTATTTATTTATTTTTTTCTTTCATTCATTCATTCTTTTTTTTTTCTAGTTTTTTTTATTAAGTTTATTTTCTTTTTTTATTTTTTTTTTTTTTTTCTTTTTTTGAGAATTTCTTTTTTTGATCTTATATTTTCATTTAATTTTTTTATTTTTACATTTCTTTTAGACTTGTATTCTTTTTTTTTTTTATTTAATTTTTTTTGTTTTTTTTATTTTTTAATTTGTTTGTTTTTTTCTACTTATTTTCTTCCTATTTTTTATTTTTTCTTATTCTTTTAATATTTTATTCTTATTAGATCATTATTGTTTTTTTTTTTTTCTTTTTTTTTTCTTTTACTTTTTACTTTTTTTTTTTTTTTTTTGTTTATTTACTTCGAACCCTTAATTTTTGTCTTTTACTATTTTTTTTTTTTTTATTCTTTTATTTTTAAATTGCTTTTTTTTTTTTTTTACGTTTTTTTGTTTATTTTTTCTTTCTTTTTTCTTATACGTTTTTATTCCTTTTTAATCTTTTTATTATTCATTATTCTTTTTATTAGTTTTTTTTCTATTTATTTTTTTACTTTTTACTTTTTTACTTTTTATTTTTTTAAACTTCTGATATATTTTTTTTATTTTTTTGTTTTTTTTTACCAGAATGATTTTTTAATCTTTTTTTTACGTTTCTTTATATTTCTTTTTCTTTTTTTTTTTTTTTTCCTTTTTTTTGTATTTATTTTTTTTTCTTTCTAATTATTTATTTTTACATTAATTTTATTATTTATTTTTTTTTTTAATTGATTTTCCACATTTTTTATCATTTTTTAATTATTTTTTTACTTTTAAGCTTTTATTTTTCATTATTTTTTTCTTTTTTTTTTTCTTTTTTTTTTTTTTTTATACTTTTTTTGTTATTTATTTTTTCTACTTCTTTTTTTTTTTTTTATCTTTATTCATAGTTTAATTTTTTCTTTTATTTTTATATTTTTTTTTTTCTTTTTTTTTATTTTAATTTTTTATTTTTTCTTTTTTTTTTATTTATTTTTTTTTATTTTTTATTTTTTTTTCGTTTTTTTTTATTTTTTTGATTTTTTTTATTTTTTTTATCTTTTTAATCTTTTTTTTTTTTTTTTTTTTTTTTGATTTTACTTAAAGTTTTTTTTTTATTTGTATTTTTCTTTTTGTTTTTTTTTTTGTTTTTGTTATATTTTTTTTTTTTTTTTTTTAGTTTATTTATTTTTTTTTTTTTTTTTTTCTTTTATTGTTAATTTGACTTAATCTTACTTTTACTTTTTTTTTCCTCTTTTTTCTTTAATTTTTTGTTTTTATGTTGGTTATTTTTCATTTATTAATTCGTTCCTTTTTTATTTGTTTAATTCCATTTTTATTGTTTATTAGTTTTTTTTTTCATTTTTTTTTTTTATTTTTTAAATTTTTTCCTTTTTCATTTTTTTTATTTCTTTTACTTTTTTTCTTTTTTATTTTACTTTTGTTTTTATTTTTTCTTTTATTCCATTTTACTTTTTTTTTTAGTTTATTTTGTTACTTTTCTTCATTTCTTGTTTTTATTTATCTTCATTTTTTTCCATTTTATTTTTTTTTTACTTTTATTTTTTTTTTTAAATTTTCTTATTCATAATTTTATTTTAACTTAATTCACTTTTTATTATTTATTAATTTTTGTGCTTTTACTTTTTATTATTTTCGCTTATATTTATTTTCTTTCTTACATTTATTATTCTTTTGTTTTTCCCAGTTACATTTCTTTACTTTTTTCCTGATTGCATCCTTTCTTTTTTCTTTTTTTGTTACTTTTTTTTTTTTCATTTTTTCTCTTTTTTTATTTGACACGTTTTTTTTATTATCTTATTTTTGACATATTTTTTTTATTCTTTTCATTCTTTTTTTTTTCATTTATTTTTTAAATATTTTTTTTTTTTGTCTCTTTTTTTTTTTATTGTACTTTTTTTTATATTTCTTTTTTTACTTTTTTAATTTTTTTTTTTTCTTATGTTTTTTTTTATTTCATACTTTTACTTTTACTTATTTTTATTTTTTACTTTTTTTTTATTATTTTAATTTTCTTTTTTAATTATTCCCTTTTTTCTCATTGCTTTTGTATTTTTTTTTTTTTTCCTTTTTTTATTTTTTTTTTTTCTTTTCCTTTTTTCCCCCTTTTTTTTAATTTATTTTTTTTTTTTTTTTTTCTTTATTAGTATTATGTTTTAAACTTTTTTTTCTCTTCTTATTTTAATTTTTTAATTTTTTTTTCTTTTTATATTATGTTATTACTTAGTTATTTGTTTCTTATTTTTTGTTTTTTTGTTTTTTTTTTTTGTTCTTTATTTTTTCTTTTTTTAGTTTCTTTTTTCATATTTTTAATTTATCCTTTTTTATTCCTTTTTTTTTTTAGTTCTTTTGGTTTTTTTAATCTTTCTTTTTTTTTTTTGTTATTTTATTTAAATTTTTATGTATTAATAAATTCTTAAATTATTTTGTTTTTTACCATTTGTTTATTGACTTTTTTTTTAATTTTTCTTTTTTTTTTAACTTATTTTTTTTTATTTTTTGTTTTTTTATTTAATTTTTTTTATTTTTACTTTATTTATTATTAATTTATTCGTATTTTTTTTTTTTTTTTCTACTTGTATTTTTTATTTTACTTTATTCTTCATCAATTTTTAATTCTATTTTTTAATTTAGTTCTCTTGGATTTTCATCTTGTTTATTTTTTTTATTATTTATTTTTTTTTATTTTTTTTTTTTTTTTTTGTTTTATGTATTTTTTTTTTTCTTTTTTTTTCTTGTTTTTTTTTTTTTATTTTTTGTAATTATTTATACTTCATTTTTTATGTTTTTTTAGTTTTTTATTTTTTCTCTTTATTTTTTTTATTACTTTTTTTTATTATTGTTTTTTTTTTTTTTTTAGTTTTTTTATTAACTTTTTTTTTGTTATTTTAACTTCTAATTGTATTTGACTTCTTCTTCCTCTACTTTTTTTACACTTTTTATTCTTTTATTTTTTAAAACTTTTTCCTTACCCCTTTTTTTTTTATTTTCTTAGTTATTTATCTTCATTTTGTTCTTATTTTTTTTGTTTTTATTTATTGATTTTAATCTTTTTTTTTTTCTTTTTTGACTTCTCACTTTAATATGTAAACCTAAACAAATTTATTTTTATTTTTACTTATCTTTTTTTATTTATAACTTAATTTTTCATTTCCTTTTTAATTATTATTTATTTACGTTTTTTATTATTTAACTTTTTTATTATTTTTTGTTAGTTTTTTACTATTTTATGTTTACTACTTTTTTTTTTTTGTTTTGCTTTTTAACGTTTTACTCTTCTTTATTATTCTTGATTTATTTATTTCTTTGTTTTTTCATTATTCCTTTTATCCTACTTTTTTTTATACTTTTTCTTTTTTTAGATATTTCATTGAACGTTTTTAAAATTCTTTGTAATTTTCATTTGTTAATTAATTTTTTTTTTTTTTTTTTTCTTTAAGCTTGTATATTTTTTTTTTCTTTTTTTTCTTTTGTTTCTTTTTATTTTCTTTGCTTAATTTTGTACTTACTTTAGTTAACTTTTTTTTTATTATATTTAATTTGTTTACTTTTTATTTAAATTTGTTGTTTTAATTTTTTATTGTTATTCTTACTTTTTTATTTTTTTTTTACTTTACTTTTTTATTTCTTTAACTTTTATTTTTTTTCGTAAATTTTTATTCTTTTTGATACTATTTTTTAATTTTTTATTATTACTTTTTTCTTTTCTTAATTTTATTTTTTGCTTTTTTCTTTTTTTTTTATTATATTTTTTTTATATTTTTTTTTCTTTTTTTCTTTTACTTGTTATTTTCTTCTTTTATTTTTTTAATTCTTATATTTTATCTTTTATTTTTTTTTGAGATTTATCTTTCTTTCTTATATTTTCTTTTTATCTTTTTACATGACCTTATGTTGTTTAATCGATATTTTTTACTTTTTTAGTTTTTTTTCTTTTTTATCAACTTATTCTTTTTACATTCTTTTTGTCTATTTTTTTTTACTTTCATTTTTTTATTTCGTTTATTTTTTACATTTTTATAAATTCTTTTTTATTTTATTATTCTTTTTTTTTTTTTTTTTTTTTCTTTTTTTCGTCTTTAATTTTATTTTTATTTACTTCTTTTTTTGTTATTTACTCTTATTATTATTAAAATTTTTTACTTTTATTTTTTTCTTGTTTTCCTTAGTCTTTATTTTTGCCTTTTTTAATTGTTTTTTTTTTATTTTTATTTTTTTTGTTTTGTTCTGTTATTAATTTTTTTTGTTTTTTGTATTCCATATTCTTTCATTTCTTTTTAATTTTTTTTTCTATTTATTTTTTAATTTTTTTATTTTATTATTTTTACTTCTCTGTTTTAACTTTTTTTTTGATTTTTTATTTCTTTTTTATTTTTTGTTTTTTTTTGTTTTTATTATGATTTTTAGATTATTTATTTTTTATTTTTATTCTTTCTTCTTCAAATATAGAAATTTTTTATTTTATAATTTTTTTATTTTTTTATTATTTTTTTTTTTTTTTTCTTTTTTAACTTTTTATTTTTCTCTTTTATATTGTTTTTTTTTTTCTTATTATTTATTTTTTTTATTTTTTTTTATTTTTTTTTTTATTTTTTTCATTCTTTTTTTTACTTTTTTTTTTTAATTTATTTTTCTTACATTTTTTATTTATTAAGTGTTTTAACACTTTATTTTTTTTTTTCTTTTTTTCTTATTTTTTTGTTCTATCTTTTTTACATATAACTGTTTTTTTTTCTTTTTACATTTTCTTTTTTTTATTATTTTCTTTTTACGTACTTTGACTTCATTATTTTTTTTTATTTACTTTTTTTTTGTTTTTTACCATTTATTAATTTAAATTTTTATTTTCCTTATGTTTTTTTTTTTTTCTTTCTATTATTATTCTTTTCTTTTTTTTTTTACTCTTTCTGTACTTCATTTCATTTTTTCTTAAACTACTCTTTTTTTTTTTATATTTTTTTTTCTTTCTTCTTTTTGATTATTTTTTTTCTAATTTTCTTTTTTATTTTACTTTTTTTTTTATTTTTTTATTTTTTTACATTTTAGTTTTTTTACTTGTTTAATTTTTTTTTTCCTCTTTTTTATATTTTTTTTTTATTATTCACTTTTTTTTTGTTCATATTGTTATTATTTTTTTTTTCGTTTTTTTATTTTCTTTATTTTTTTTTTTTTCTATTTATTTCCTATCTCTTTATTCTCTTTTACTTTACTTTTTTTTTATTTTTTATTCTTTTTACTTTTATTTATTTCTTTATTCCTTAATTATTTTTTTTTATTTTATTTACTTTTATTCTTTTTCATTTACTTAATTTCTTTATCTTTTCAACCTTAAATTTTTTATTTTTAACTTATAATTTGCCTTTATTTTTTTTATTCTTTAGGACTTTTCTTTTACTTTTTTTTTATTTTTTTCTTTTTTTATCCTGTTTTTTTTATCTTTTTTTTCTTAACTATTCCGAACTTTTTTTTTTTTCTTATCTTTTCTACTTTTTTACTTTTTTCTTTTTTTTTTTTATTTTTTTGATTTTTTAATTACTTTTAATTAAATTTATATTCCTTTTTTCACTTTTTTTTTTTTTTGAATCGAATTTTTTTGTTATTTTATATTGTTTTTTTATTTTTTTCTTATTTTTATTTTTTTTTTTTTATTGCTTGTTTTTTTTTTTTTTCTTATATACATTTACTTTTCATATTAAATTTTTTTTTTTTTTTTTTTTTCTTTCATACTTTTTTTTTAATTTCTTTTTTCTTTTTTTTATTATTTATTTTTCCTTGTTTTTATTCTAATTTTTTATATTTTTTTAGCTTTCATTTTTATTTCTTTTTCTTTTTTTTTTTTTTTTTTATTTTTTTTCCGTTTTTTCTTTTCTTTTTAGTTATTTTTATTATTATTTTTTCTTTATTATTTGTTCTTTTTTATTTCATCTATCTTATTTACTTTTTATTTTTTTTTGTTTATTTTTTTATTATTTTTTTTTTTTTTTTTTTTTGTTTCTAATTTTTTCTTTATTCACTTTTATTTTTTATTTTAATTATATTATTATTTTTACTTCTTTTCATCATTGTTTTTTTTTTTTTTTGTTTTTTTATTTTTTCTTTACTTTTTTTTTTTTTTTACTTTTTTCTTTTTATTTTTTTATCTTTGTATTTATATTTTTTTTTTTTTTTATGTACTTTTTTTTTCTTAATTTTTTTTTTTATACTTTTTTTTATTTTTTTAATTTATTTTTTTTTTTTTTATTTCTAACTTTTTCTTTTTTTTTTGCTTCTTTTTTATACGTATTAGTTTTTTTTTTAACTATATTTTTTTTCCATTCTTTTATTCTTTATTGTTTTTTTTTTTTTCTTTTCTCTTTCGGACTTCATTTTGGCTATTCTTTTTTTTTACTCTTTTTTTATTATTTACTTTATTGACTTCTTTTTTTATTTTTCTTATTTTTTTACTTTTTTTGTTTTCTTGGTTCTTTTTTTTTTTTTTAAAAACTTTTTTTATTTTTTTGTTTTTTTTTATTTTTTATTATATCTGTTTTTTATTTTTTTTTTTTAACTTTTTGGTTTACTTATTTTTTTTTTTTGGTTTATTTTACTTATTTTTTTTTTTTTTATTACTTTTTTTATTTTTTTTTTTTTTTTTTTTATTTGTTTTATTTCTTTTTTTTTAATTTTTATTTTTTTTTTTGTTTTTATTTTATTTTTATTTTTTTTTTTTTTTTTTTGTCTTTTTTTGTATTATTACTTTTTGTTTTTTTTATTTTTTGACTTTTTCTTTTTTGTCATTTTTTATTGTTTTTTATATTTCTTTTTTTTCTTTTAACTCGTTTTTTGACTGTTTTTGTATACCTTAGACCTTTTAATGAATTTCTTTTTTTTTCTTTCTTTTTTCCAATTTTTTTGATTCTTTTTTAACTTTTGCTTCTTGTATTTTTTCTTTATTCTTCTTTTTTTTTTATTTTTTTTTTTTTATCTTTTTTTATTCATTAGCTTTTATTAGTTTATCATTATTTTTGTTTTTTTTTTTTACTTTTATTTCTTTTTTTCTTTTTCTTTAATATCTTATGTTTCACTTACGATTTTTCTTTATACAATAATATTTAAGTTTTTTTTAAAGCTTCTCTCTTTTTCTTTTTTTGTTTTTGCTACTAATTTTTTTTTACATTCATTTTCTTTTTTTTTTTGTCTTTATATCCTTTGTTTTTATTATTCTTTATTTTCTTTCTTTTTTCTTAACTTCTTTTTAATTTTTTATCATTTTTAAATTTTATTTGCTTCTCTTTTTTTTTCCTTTTCATTTTTACACTTTACTTTCTCGTTTTATTTTTTCTTTATTTGTTTAATCTTATTTTTTTTGCGTTTATTTTATTTCATTATTATCATTTTACTTTTCGATATCTTATTATTTTTATTTTTATATTTTGTTCTTTCTAACTTTTATTTTCTTCATATTCGTCTTTAACGTCTTTTATTATTTTATTCTTTATTTTTTTTTTTTCTTTTATGACATTCATTATTAATTTTTTTTTTTTTTTTTTTTTTAATTTTTTGTTTTTTTTTTTTTACCTTTTTTTTATTATTACTTTTCTTGTTTTTATACTTCTTCTTTTTTGCTTATTTTTTTCCTTTTTTCTTCTTAGTATTTTTTTTATCGTTATTTTTTTTTCCTTTTTTCCATATTTTCTTCTTATTTTTAAATTCGATTTTTTTTTTTTTTTTTTTTTTGTTTTCATTTTTTCTTTCCTTATTTTTTTCTTTTTTTTCTTATTTCCCCTTGTTACCTTATATCTTTTTTTCAATTGCCTTCTATTTTTTTTCTTTTGTTTATTAGTTTTTTTTTTTTTGTTGTCTTTATCTTAAACCTTTTTTTGAATTCGTATTCGTTAACATTTTGCTTAATTTCTATTTCTTTTATCCTTTTTTTTTTTTTTTTTTTTATTTTATTCCTTTGTCATTAATTCATTTTTTTTTTTTCTTTGCTTGACTTATTTTTTATTTCACTGTTTTTTTTATTTATTCTTTAATTCTTTTTTTCTTACTATGTTTTCTGTATTTCGTTTTTTTTATATCATTTCCTTCCTTCTTTCATTTTATTTCTTTTAAATTCATTAACTTTTTTTTTTTTTTTCTCTTTTATTTTTATAAACTATTTTTTCGCTAACTTGTTTCTTTTTTTTTTTCTTTTTTTTCTTTTTTGACTTTGTAAATTTTATTCTACTTTTTAAATTTATTTTTATTTTATATTTAGTCACTTATCTTTTGCTTCTTTTGTTATTTATTTTCTTTTTCTATTATTTTTAATTTTTATTTACTTTACTTATTTTCTCTTACCTTTTTTCTTATTGAGTTACCTAATTATATTTTTTTAAATACTTCACATCTTAGTTTATTTTTCTTTTTCTTGATTTTTTTTTTTTTTTTTTTTTTATTTAAATTTTTTGATTTTTTTTCTCTTTTTTTTTCAGTTTTTTTTCTTCTTTTTTATTATTCTTTTTTTTTTTATACTTCGTTTTTTATTTTTAGAAATTCTTTTTTGACTTTAATTATTCAAATTTTCTTATTTATTATACATTGTTACATTATTCATTTTATTTTCTTAATTTCTTTTGAATACTCTTTTTACTTATTATTTTTCCTTTTATTTTTATTTTTTTTCTTTTTTTAAATTATTTTACTTCGGTTTGTTTTTTGATTCATTATAACTTTTATTTTCTTTTTTTTTCCTTTTTATTTTTTTTATATTTTTTTTTTCATTTATTATTCTATTCTTTTTTTATTATTTTATTTTTGCTTGTGCGTTACATTTTTATTTTCCTTTTTTTCTTTCTTGTTCAGCATTGTTTTTATTTTTCCCCCCCACCTTCTTTAACATTTTACATTTTTTTTTGAAATTTTTATTAATTTTATTTTTATTAATCTTTATTTATTCATATTTTTTTATTTTATTTGATCATTTTTCTTTCTTTACTTATCTTATTTTTTAATTCGAAAATTAACATTCTTTCACTTATTCTTTTCTTTTTATTCACCTTTTTCTTTTTTTAATTAATTTACCTTTACTTTTTCATTATTTTTACACATTTCACCTTACTGTTTTTTGTTACTTTTTGTTTTTTTTTTTAAATAATTTTTATTTTTACTTCCTTTTTTTTATCTTTATTTTTTTTATTTTCTTTTTACTTCCTTTTATTTTTAATTCTTGTTATTTTCTTTCTTAAATTTTTTATTTTTTTTTTTCTTATTTTTTTGTTCTTTTGTTTTTGTTTTTTTTTATTCTTTAATTCTTCTTTTAAATTATTTATTCGTTATTCCTTATTAATTTACTTTTTTTATTATTTTTATTTTTTTTTTACTTCACTTCCTTTTACTTGATGTTATTCCGCAATACTTTATTTTTTTGTACTAGTTCTTTTCTTAATTTATTAATTAAATTTTCTTGATTATTATTACTTCCCCCGTCTTTTACCCTTGTTTTAAATTTAATTATTATTACTTTTTTCTTATTATTTTTTCTTTCACTTTATACATTACTTCTCAATCTTCTTTTAGAGTTTTTTTTATTTTTTTATTTTTCTATCTTCCGTTCATTTTACAAACTTATTATCATATTTCTAAAAATATTCTTGTCCTTTTTAACTTCCTTTCTTTATTCATACTTTTATATTCATTCTTTTCTTTTTATTTTCATTCTACTTGTACATTACTTTTTTTTTTTTTTATTCTTTCTTATTACTTCATTCTTTTGTTTCTTACTTCTATTTTTGACTTTTTTTATCTTTCTTTTTTCCCCCCCTTATTGCATGTTAAATTTCATTTACTATTTTTTTTTTAATTCTTTATTCTCATTTTACGTTCATGTTTTATTTATTTTCCTATTATTTTTATATCTGTTGTTTTGCTATTCTTTAGTTATTTTTCCTTTATTTTTTTTCATTTTAAATCTTGATGCGCTTCATTTTTTTTATTTTTTTTCTTTTTTTTATCTTTATTTAACTTTTTCTTCTTTTTACTTTTTTTTTCTTTCTTTTATTGTTCTTCATTTTTTTCAATTTTTTTATTTCCATTGTTTTTTTATTTTTTTTTTAAATTTTGTTGTCTTAATTTTTTTTCTTATTTCTTATATTTTTTCTTTTTTTTTTTTTCTAGTTTTTTTTTTAACTTTATTTTCTTATTTATTTTTTTTTTTTTTTTAATTTTCTTACATTGGGTTTTTTCCCTTTTATCTTACTCATTTTTTATTTTTTTATTTTATTTACTTTTATTATTGTCACTTACTTTTCAGTTTTCTTTTTTTTTATTTTTTTTTATCCGTTATCTTTTTTCTTTCCTACTTTATTTTATCTTTTTCATTTTTTTTTTCTGTTGTCTTTATATTCATACTCTTAGATACTTTTACTTTATTATTTATCGCTTTTTCTTTTCTTTTTTTTTTTTTTTCTTCATTTTTTATCTTTTTATTTAATTTTATTTATTTATGCTCTTTCTTTTTTTTTTTATTAATCCGTTCTTTTTCCTCTTTTTTTTTCGGTATTTATTCTCTTATTTCTTTTTTTACATTTTTATTAATTTTTTCTTTACATTATTATCCCTTGTATTTATTTATATATTCTTGACTTTTCTTCTCTTTGATTTTTTTTTTTTTTTTTTTTTTTGTTTGTCTTTTTTGTATTATTTTTTTATTTTTCTTTTTTTATTATTTGTTTTATTTTCTTTTTTTTTTAAAAATATTCTTCCCTTTTACTTCTATTCCTTTATTTTTATATTTTGTTATTTTTATTTTATACCATTATTAGACTATATTTAAATTATCTTACTTCTGTTTCATTTCTATTCTCTATTTTTTTTATCTTTTATTTCCTTTTTTTTCTCTTTTTTTTATCTTTACTAAACCCTTTTTTCTTTCGCTTTTTTTTATTTTTTTTTATTTTTTTTTTGTTTTATTACTTTGATTCTTAGTTTATTATTAAACCTGTTTCGTCTATCCTTTTAACCTTTATATTTGAATTTTCAAATTATTATTCAATTAGTCTTACGTTACTCTTTGTTCGATTAATTTTCTTGATACTTATTAATTTATTACTTCTTTACCTTAATTTATTTTATTTATAAAATTGATCTTTATTATTCTATTTTATTTATTGATTATTTACTTAATTTTTTTTTTATTAATTTTCTTTTTTCTTGATTTTCTTATTTTTTTTATTTTTTAATTCTTATTTTCACTTATTAACTCTTTTTCTTTTTTATAACTTTACCTTTTATTATACTCTTACCTTTACATTGAGTTTACAAGTTGTTTTTACTTTGTCAATCGTTCCTCTTTCGTTAGATTTCCTTTTTTTTTTTCCTTGATTTTTTTTTGATTTTTTTCTTTTTTTAGTACTCTTATTTATTAACTTTTTTTTACTATTTGTTTTTTTTTTATACTTACTCTTAAATTTTTTTTTTAAATTTATTTTTATTTATCTTTATTTTAATCTTCTATTTTAATTTATAATCTTTGGTTTTTTTTTAATATTTCATTTAATTGACTTTTTTTATTCTTTATTATGATTAACCTTTACTTTGACTTCTTTTTTTATTACTTTTTATTTTTTTTTTTCTTTTCTTTTTAATTATATTTTGGTATTGTTGATTTTGAAAATTTTTTTTGTTCAGTTTTACAGTTACTTATTCTTTTTAATTTGTTCTTTTTTTCTAATTTTCCTTATTCTTATCTATTATAATTTTTCTTGTTAAATTTTTTATTATTTTTTTTGATTTTTTATTATAATATTATTATTCTCTTAATGTCTTAATTTTAATTTATTTTTCTTACTTTTTTATTCTTGTCTTTTTTTTCTTTTTATTGCGTTTTTTTATTTTTATTTCTTTTTGCTTATTTTTTTATTTTTTTCTTAATTCTTTTTTTTATTATTTTTACTTTTACTTAATTTACACTTATTTATTCTTATTATTTATATTTCTCTTTTTATTTATCTCTTTACTTTTCTTTTTTCAGTGTCAACTTTCTTTTTTATTTACTTATTTCTTCTTTTTTTGTTTATTTTCTTCTTAATTTGATTTCACTAATTATTTCATTAATTTTTGTTTTTTTTTAAACTATTTGTTACTTTTTTGCTTTATTAATTATTAATTATTCTACTTTTTTTTTTTTTTCATTATTCTTTTATTTTTTTTTACTTTTGTAATTTTTTTTTTGCTTCTTTTAACTTTTTTATTTTTTGTACTTATTTTACTTACTTTTTTTATGTTTTTTTTTTATTTTTTTATTATTTTCTTTTATTTCGTCTCATTATTTTTTTTTATTTATTCTTTTTTTTTTTATTTTGTTTTTTATGCTTACCATTTTAATTATTTTTTCCAATTTATTTTTATCTTTTTACTTTAAAACTTTAGTTTTTTTTCTTTTTTTTCTTCTTATGTGTTACTTTTATTTTTTTCTTTTTCTACTTTGATTTATCTTATATTAAATTTCTTTTTTTTTATTCTTTTACATTAATTTTCTCTTTTTTCTTTCTTCTTAAAAGATATTTTCTTCTTTTTGAACTTTTTTTCTACTCCTTTTCTTTTACTTTGCAGTTTCCTTTGAGCTTTTATTTTTTTATTTTTTTTTATTATTATCGTCAATTCTTTTTATATATTAATTCTTTTTTTCTCTTCTTGCTATTTTTTTACTTTTCATTACTTTTTTTTTTTCTTATATAATTATTCTTAATAATTATTTTATTTTTTTTTTATTTTATTAATTCTTTCTTTTTTTTATTATTTTTTCTTTTAGATTTTTTTTTTATATTATGTTTAGTTTACCATTTTGTTTTATATTTTCATAATTTCTTTTCGTAATATTATTGATTTTTTTTAAATTTTTATTTATTTTTATCCGCTATTTTTTTTATTATCTTATTTTTTTTTATTTGTTTTATCTTGTTCTTTTTTTTTTGTTCTTACTTTTTTTTTTTTCTCCTTATTCATTTTCTTTTTTTTCTGTAATTATATCTTTTTTGTTTTTTTTATTTAACTGTTTTTTTTTTTTTTTTTTACATTTTGTTTTTTCCTTATTTTCTTGTTTATTTTTCTTTATTTTTTGACTATTTTTTTATTTTTTATTTTATTCACTTATATTTTTTTTTTATTTTCTTAGACTTTTCTCTTACAAACTTATCTTTCTTATTAAGTCTTTTTTTTTTATATTTTGTTATATCATTTTTTTTTACTTTTCTTTAATATATACTTTTTTTTTTATTTATTATTAATTTTCATTTTTTACTTTTTTTGTCTTTTTTTTTTTAATATTTAATTATATTTTTTGTTTTTTTTTTTTTTCTTCAATATTATTTATTTTTTTTTTCTTTAAACTTTTTTCTTTTATTTGTTTTTCATTAAATTTTATTTCTCATATTTAAATTTTTTTTTTTTTTTAATTTTTTTTCTTGCTTTATAATACATTTAGTTTTTTTTGATTTTTTACTTATTTATTTTCTATTTAATTATTTGTTTTTTCTTACTTTTTTTTTTTTTTGATTTTGTTTTTATATTTTTTCTTTTGTTTTTTTATATTTCGTTTTTCTTGGTTTTTTTTACATTACTTTCCCGTTTTTTTGAATTCTCCCTTTTATTGATTATTTTTTCGTTTAAATTTATTAGTTTTTTTTTTATTCTTTCTTCTTTTATATTAATTTTCCCTTCGTTTATTTTAACATTCTTTTTTTCTTGGATTTTTTTTATCTTTTCACTTTTTTCTTGTTGTATTTCTTCTTTTATTGTTTTTTTATCTGTTTTATTTAAGTTCATTTTTCTTCTTTAGATTTTTTTTCATTTTTTTTTTTTGTTATTTGTACTGTTTATTTTATTATTTATTATTTTTTTTTTTTAATTTTTCTATTTTATTTCTCTTTTTTTTTTTGAAAACTACTTTTTTTTTTATCCTTCTTATTTTTTATCTTTTATCTTCTTTATTTTATTTTTGTAACTTAACATTATCTTGTATTTACCTTCTTACTCTTTTTTTAATTTACTTTATTTTATTGTTTACTTACCTTACTTTTTTTTTTTTTATTAATTTTTTTTCATCCTTATTTTTTTATTTTTTTTTTTTTTTTTTTTTATTTTATTAAGTCAACCTACTTTATTTCTGTTTATTTTACTTTTGCCGTTTTCTATTCTTTCCTATTATTTGTAATTTTTAATTCTTCATTATTGTTTTCTTGTTTTTTAATTCTTAATTTTATTTTAGGTTTTTTTTTTTTAGTTTTGTTTTTTTATTAATTTTTATTTTTATTTTTCTTTTAAAAAAATAAGTCTCTTTATCTTAGTATATTTTCTTTTTCTACTTATTTTCCTTATCTATTTTTTTTGTTTTGTGCTAACTTATTTTTTTTATCTTTTTATTTTTTTATCTGTTATAATTTTTTTTTTTTACTTTTTTTTTCTTTATTTTGGTTTTTTTTTATATTTTATTCTTTTTTTATTTCATTTTTTATTTTAATTTTTTTTTGTTTTTGTTAATATTTTTAAAAAACTTCTTTTTTATCATCATTCTCTTTTAGTTTTTCTTTTTGTTATTTTGTTTTATTTTTACTTTTCCTTATTATTTGATTTGCTTGTTTTGTTAAATTTACTTTTATTATTTTTCCTTTTATTTTTTTTTTTTTCTGTCCTTGTGTTTTTTCTTACCTCGTTTATTTATTATTATATTTTATTTTTTTTTTTTTTTTATTTTTTATATTTTTTATTTTAATTTATTTTTCTTCTTGATTTTTTTTTTTTGTTTTTTGCAGTACTGTTTTTTTTTATTTTTTATTATAACTGTTTTTATTATTATCTTTACTTATTCTCTTTTTTCTGTTTGTAATTCAATTTTTTTTGTCTTTTTTACTTACGTTTTTTTTTTTAGTTATTTTCTTTAACTTTTTCCTCTTACTTAATTAACTTTTTTTTTTTTTTTTCTTTATTATTTTTACTTTTATCTATTACTTATTATCTATTTTTTAAAACTTTATTTTAATTATTTTGTGTTGTTTTATACTTGTTGTTGAAGTTTTTTTCAATCTTATTTCTTTTTTTTTTTTTTTTGTTGCATTTTTTTTTGTTTATATATGATTTTCTTTTTTATTATTTTTTATTTTATTTTATTATTCGTATATTATATAAACTTTTTCCTTATTTACACTTTGCTTTTTTTGATGTTTTACTCTTCTTTTGTTATTTTCTTTCTTTTTTCTTAAAAAATTGTTTTTTTTTTATTCTTTGTTTTTTCCTTATTACTTATTTTTTCATTTGTTGATAATTATCTTTTTATTTATTTTTATTTCGTTTTATTCTTTTTTTTCTCATTATCTTTTTCTAAATCTTTTTTGATATATTTTTTTTCTATTATTTTTTATTTCAATCCTTTTAATTTTTTCATATTCCTTTTTGTTAAATTATTTATTCTTTATATTTTTTTATTTTTTTTTTTTACCTGTTTTGTTATTTGTTTTTGTTATTTTTTTTTATTACTTATATTTTATTCTGTTAAACTTTTCTTTTAATTTTTTTATATGCTTCCTTCTTTTGACTTAAATCTTATTTACTTTTTTTTCATTGTTTTAATTTTTTTTCTTTTGATCTTTACCTTTTTTTTGTTTTTATTTATTTCTTCCTGTTTTTTCTTCTTTTGACTTTCCTTCTATCATTAATTTTGTTTACATTATTTTCTAATTATGTTCTTTTCTTTTATTTTTTCTATATTTTTGTTATTTTGTCTTTTGAATATATATTTGATTATCTGATGGTCTTATTATTCTATCCTTATTCTTTCTTTTCATTTTCACTGTTTCCTTATTATTCTCCGTCTTATTTTCTTGATTTCTTTTATTCTTTTTTGTTTCTTTATTATTTTTTTCTTTATTATTTATTTTTTTTTTTTTTTTTGTTTCTTTTTCTTCAGAATTTTGGTTTATTTCCTTAAACTTTTATTTTTCTTAATTTTGATTTTTCTTTTTCTTTCGTTATCTTGATTTTAACTTTTTTTCTCTTTTTTAAAGATTTTTTTGTTGTATTTATTCTCTTTTCTTTTTAGTCTTTATATTTTATTCTTTTTTTCTTAATTTTTTTTTTTTTTACTCTTCTCGATTTTTATTCACTTAATCTTTCCTTTTTTATTTTTAATCTTTTTTACTTATTTTCTTTTACTTTCTTTAACTTATTTTATTATTTTTGTTTCCTTTTTAAACTCTTATTCTTTTTACTTTTTTTCTTTTTTGTTATTTTTTTGTCTCTTTCTTTTTTTTATTTATTTTTTACATCTTTACTCTTGATTTCTTTTTATTTTTATTATTTTTATTTTAATTTTTATTAATTCAATCCATTTACTTTCTTTTTTTTATATTCTTTAGTTTTTTATGACTTGTTTTTTTTTTTTTTTTAGTTTATTTTAAATTTATTTTCATATATTTTTTGATCTTTTTGTTTTTTTTTTTCTACTCTTTAACTATTCACATTTTTTTTTTATTTCATTTTCTCTTCTTCAACCTTATCTCTTTATTAGTTATTTTCCCCTTTCTACGATCTTACTTATTTTTTGTTATTTTCTTTTGTTATTTTATTTTTTATTTTATTTTTATTTTCTTTTTTGAATTATCTTTTTTCATTTTTTTTTTTTTTTTTATTCTCATTGTTGTTCAATCTTTTTTTATTATTTATTTATTTGTTCTTTTTTTTCAAACCTTTTTATCTTTTTATTTTGAACGTTTTTGCTTTACTTTCCTTTAGAACTTTTTTATCTTATTAACTTTTTTATGAAATTGATCTTTTTTTTTTTTTTTTTTATTCTTATTAGAAATTCATTTTTTTTTTTTCATTGTTAAGTTTTATTCTTAACTTTTCCATTTTTACAATTAATTTATTTTTCTTATTTTGGTTTTTTTTGCTTACCTTTCTTATAATTTTTTTTTTTTTACTGTATTTTAACTTAATTATTTTTTTATTATCTTTTGCTTGTTCTATTTTACTGTACGTTTTGGTAGTTTTTATTTTTTTTTTTATTTTATTAGTTCTTACTTGTCTCTTCACTTTTTTACCTTTTTTGCTTTTTTATTTTTTTTTTCCTTTATCTTTGATTGTTTTGTTTTCACTTGTTACTTTTTTTTTGTTTATTTTAAACTTTTCTATTTTCTTAGTTTACTTCTTCTTTTTTTTTTAATTTATTTTCGTTATTTTTTTTTTATACTTTATTTATTATTATTTTTCTTTATTTTTTCTTTTCTTACATTTTTTTATTTTTCCTTTTTCCTTTTATTTTCCTTATTTTCTTTTTTTATTCCCCTTTTAACTTTTGCTTTCTTCCTCTATTTATTTATTTTTTTCTATTTTATTTATTTATTTACCTTTTTTTTTTTTTTTTTTCTTTTTATTTTTCATTTGCTTTCTAACTTAATTTTCCCTTTTTAAGTTTATTATTTTACTTCTTTATTTCTTTGTTTTATCTCGCAACCTTACTCGTCTTCTTTTTGTTTAGACTTACTTTTTTTTTAAATTTTTTTTTCAATCTCTTTTTTCCACTTTTACTCATTCATTTATAATTTTATTATTTTTTTTTCATTCTTTCTTTTTTATTTTGATTTTCAATTTTTTTTCTTTTTTTTTTTTTTTACATTTTTGATGTTAACTTTTTTTTTTTGGATTTTTTTTCTTTAATTTTTTATTCATTGAAATATTTTTGTTTTCCGTTACGTTATATATTTTTTCTTTGTCATTTTCTTTTTGCTTTTTATATTTTTGTTTTATTTTTATTTTTACTAATTTTTTGATTATTTTTTTGGACTTTTCTTTATATTAAATATATGTTATCTTTTTTAAATTTTTTTTCAACTTTATTTTTGTTTTTATTTCTCTTTTTTGTTACTTTTTTTATCTATTTATTTTTTTTTCTTTATTTTTATATATTGTTCTCTTTTTTTCTCCTTATTTTTTTTTTTTTTTGTTATTTTATTTTTATTTTTTTGTTCTTTTATTTTCTTTTTTTTTTTAGTTGTTTAGATCTTCCCATTTATATTTTTTTTCTTTCGTTTCTTTTATTTTCTAAATTTTCAATTTTTTTTTCTATTACACACCTATTTGACTTTGGTGTCATATTATTAATTTTAAAAACGTAATGTGTGACTATAAAGTTTAAAAACGTTTTAAGAACCTAGATCTGACATGTTATACTTATATGCTATGAAGTTGATACACAATTACATCTTATAATGGTTTCGCTTTCATACAAATACTTTTTTATTTTCTTTTATACATGGCTCCATTGCTGTAAAGTAAAACATTTGGTAAGCATATACGCCTTCTGAATGTGGGACCCCCTAAAATTGATCAGATATGTTCTGTTTCATTCCTATCAATTTTGAGTGAATCGCCTCGTGAAATATCACAATGTTTAGGTATTGTATTGATTAAATCATCATACTGTTTCTGTCATTATCCTTGATAGTAAATTGTTGAAGAATTTCCAATATCCCTCTCCCTGATATATTGCAAGTATAATGAAGAAATACAAATGGCTATCCTAAACTCCATGTGTATTAGAATACAATAAATTTAATGGTAATACGGTATCAACACAGAGAACAAATGTGAATCCAAAACGGAATGGGACCAGGTGTCCGGAAGTAGTTAGCGCCCCTTGCAAGCATGTCACACTCATCACAAATTCCCAACGTAAACTTCTCGAGTTCCATGAAAAGGTCAAGCTCGGTGAAGAGGTCAAAGCCTGTTAAGAATACCGCTATTACCTATACCTATTGTATGTTATGTACACCGCATTAACGATGTTAATTAGAAATTAAAGGAATAATGCCATAACAAAGTTTTACCGCGCCATTTTACTTGATTTAACAGCAATTAAACAGTACTCGAGTGTCAAGAAGAACAAATATATGGATTTCTTAAAGTTTAATTAATTGCGTAATGCAATACATTTTATAAGTCCATTGTCATAACGCAAAACAAATATTGCTGAAACAAATTACAAAATTCAACAGCATGATTTACAACATTAAATTTAAAATTGACAACTTTTGTGGGAAACAAAAAAAAGCAAAGAATATATATAGGAATGATTCTTATACTTTATATCTGAAAATGAAATCAATATATCTGATGATACTAATTAGTTAAACAAAATTTCAATATATTTACAGGTTTTATTTAAGCCTTATGAGTTTCATTATGAAACAGCAAAATTGTACAATTTAAGTTTATTGCAGTAAAAATTGAGATATTGACAGCACGTCTGGGTGAGCATGTTATGGAGAACAGTACATGTACATTGTATATGTTTATAGTTACTTTCGATATATAACGGATAAATCTTCATGGAAATGAACATTATAATCGAATTTCGTATCTAACATTCATATGACTAGATACCTAAAAATACAACAATGTAAAGAGGACACTATTGGAATGGCAAAATGTAAATTTCAAAATGTATTGAACATGTTTCTATGGCCGATTTAACAGAATTAGTTCAGGAAGTACATCACCTGATACCTATAGAGTTCTTGCTAATTAAATGTTAATCAACTATACCAATGAAACTCACTTTGACAAGGTTTTTCTAACAAACTACTTTGAATTGACTAGTTACAAGGTAACGTTGACATGTATAAATACATTTCATACAATTCCGAATTCATTTCAGTATTCAAATTTCACACACATTTCAAAACATGAAATACCGGTGTTGATAGTACAATAGAAAGTGACAGTCTGTAATGTGCGAGGTGAACGTAGAAAGAGTGGTGGCTATTTTTAACCATAATAGGCGGCTCCCGTTGCCTATGAATTTCAGCCTTATTCAATTTAGGCTACTTCAAAGTGATTGCACCATAGTTATATAAAGCAATTATTTTGAACGCACATTTTGATTACAACACGATTGTAAGGTAAATTAACGTTTCTGTAAACAGTTTGTATCGGGAGATATTCGAATTTTACAGATTTTAATTTAAAAACCAATAAAATGGTTTGACGTAATAGTGTTTGTTTAACTGTCTCAACCGATTTTAATCAGAGATGATGACCACTTTTATTATTTACATTTTATGGCGGACACACTGTGAGCGTAATCTGGTTAACTGGTGGAGGAGAGAAACTGGTTACAGTGTGCCCGGGAAGAGACCACTTACCTCCGCAAGTGAACTTGAAAACTTTCTCACAAAAATCAGCTGTGGTTGCAATGGGGCTAGAACCTGCGCTGACCAAGAATTGCGATATTTTATAGTTAAATGCGCGATGCTCCAGCCACTCGGCCACGGAGGCACCCTTCGATATAAAAAAATCACAGAGAATCACAAAGACACATAACAGAATCAAGCACTCCATCAAATATCCTAACAAACATGCCTAGAGCAGGTAGGTACTACATAAATGCTTATTCCAGATACGGTGAAAATACCAAGACTTTTAATCATCTATTAGAAAATCTAATGCCACACATTTTCTCTTAAAGTCATATTATAAACGTGCTCAACTTCTCCACTCCTCATACAAGAACTGCGCATGAGACTTTCAAAGAGACTTTTCCATTTTTATTTTTTAACCTTTAAACCTTATAGGTCATAATAGACTAGTCTAAAGAATACAAAAGAGCATACCATCTAGATACTAAGGTTAAAACAAAGCGGTTCTTATCATGATTCATAGTTATTACAATCAACACCATTTTGATTCTACACAAAGTACGGTGAAACTGATATTAATATTACTAACATACCAATGTTATAGATATCGGATGAGTCCAAAACAAATACCCAAGACGATCTATCTATAATACTTTATTAGTAGAATTGATTTTGATATAGAGATATATACACAATCTGTATTTCCGAAAGAAAAAAATGGTATTATACAAAGCGAAATCATAAATCAAAACTTTATTTTTACCAAATCCGTTTAAGAGTATCCACTGTAAAAATGAATATAAACAAATTGTGGATTTTCTCATTGGCGATATATGTTTATTTTAGAGACCAGAATTAACTCAAGTCTTAGAATATTCTCAAATTGGCCTGCTTAGCCAATCATATTTCAGGATTTGCCACTCTTGAGTAAAATGTTTAGACTTAAGTAATTCGTGAGGTTTATGGTGCCAGGTCCGGCACGATAAAACTCAAGTCTAAGAATATTCTCAACTTCGCATCCTCGGCCAATTTTTAAACTTTAGTAATTCTTATTTTTTATGGCACCATACCGAATTCCCTCATTCACAACTTTCTCAATACCCAAACTTGTATTATATATATATATATTTATTTTGTCTCTACAGGATGTTTGTAAATTGTCCTGATGTGATTAGAAACGAATGATACTATGAATTTTTCATCCACATATAATTGGTAAAATTAATGAATTTCTTATAGAAAAAGAGATATCCTTTGTATGAAACTTATAATCTGATGTTTAAGCAAACAAATGTCTCCATTTTCTTGGCATTGTATGATACCAGTTTCTTTATAAAAAAATATCCATCTATTTTAAAAACGTCTTGAGTATTGGTTTGGGTTTTATAAACTTTGGTATTGTGTTTGTAATATTCATACCTATGAGATGTTTTCAAATGAGCATTTATTTTCATCGATGTTTACCATATAGTATGCAATACAGCAAATCCTGTTTTACACCACTTGTGTATAAAGACCACCTGGTCACAAAGACCGTTTCTTGTTGTTCCCAATAGTACCATTTGTATACAAATCAACCTCTATATAAAGACCACCTTCCTATAAAGACCGGTTTGTTGTGTTCCTAAGGAGGTTGTTATATTCAGGTTTCACTGTATCGATATAAAATGTTCATTTGCAGCATACATTCTGTGACTTTGTAATCTCAAAATCAAGATAAAAAGTTGGTTTAGCTTGTACATTTTGTATATTTGGTTATGTGGGGCCATGCTGTCTGTGTTCACTTTATAATTCTCTTTCTGACAGTTGTCATCATTTTTTACTATGTTTGTATTGTGGATTGTAAATTTTATTATCATTCTATCAGTCCCAAGGGATATAAATCTTGTCATGTAAAACGACTGAGACTGTAGAGAGCAGCATGTGCTTTACACGAATAAGCATTTGACAAAAACCAACTCCCCCCCCCCAAAAAAAAAAACCAAACCAAAACAAAAAAAAAAACAAAAAAAAAAAAAACCCAAAAAATAAAAACAGAACAAACAAACAAGCATAAATCAGTTAGCATCTAAATTTAAAAACGGTAACGAATCGAATCTACAATTTTAGAGAGAGCTAAAATGATTGCGACAGATTAAGAAGTATAGATTTAAAAACATTTGTTCAATTATAGGTCATAAATGTAAAGCAAAATGTATTCTATGGAAACAATGCTCTATAAATCACATTATACCATTCCACTGATATAAGAAACCTTAATATAATTTCGTGATAACTATTTTACGTACTACGCCAGTAGACTATACTCTCGTTCACGTACAATGTAATAATTTTGAAATACCCAAGATTTCGTGATAGCTCTAATCAATGAATACTAAGATATCGTCTAATATGTAAAGTTTTGTTTAACAAAAATTCTTTACGGAGCACAAACAGCGATATATTTTTTTCCTATGGGATTTGAGCATCCGTGCGTATATACCTCTGGAAATAAAACCCTATTGCTGGATGACATACAACTGTAGAGCATAGGTGTTTAATGCAAACTGTCGTAATACACGAGCTAATTAGAAAAGTGATGAAAGCATACGAAAGGTTTGAACCGTAAATAACAATCAACGGACAGCCTTCCTTACAATTGTATTGGATTGCTAATAGTTGTCGCCAACGCGTGATATTACCTTAACATATATATATCCCCTAGCCGCGATTTATAATCCGAAATCGTACCGTGCTAGGTGAAATTTACCAATTAACGCTACTCCGGCAGTAGCTATGGATCAAAGAATATTGTGATACATTTATTGAAAAAATACGATAGGCAGAGGAAATTCTTCTGAAAGTTTTATAAAAGCTTGTGTCATATTGGGAAATAACATATCATTTTACTTACAGAAAAGGTAAGTTTGGCATAAGTCTATTATCATAGAGCACGGATATATATGTATTTTGATACTGTAAGGTATAATAAATCATGGAAACCATAAAGAAGATGATGCATATAAAGCTACATAATTCTACAAAAAGAACGCAATTTATATATGTAAAACAGCAAAAAGGACGTTAATTATCTGTAGAAACAAAAAACATTTTTTTCTGAATAATGCAGATATTACAAAAATTTTTCATAAATTCTTGTGAAATTTACACCAATGGTTTCTAGTTTCGAAAAAAATTCACATTTATTACTTTTCCATTTCTGCGAAAATGAAAATGTGGGTGTTTCGGTATCTCGTATGAAAAAGAAATATTTGGAACGTTCTGTTCAGTCATTTTATTGCAAATAAAGTTTTTGCATGCTGATGTGTATGTGTAATGAAAAAAGCTAGAATATATTAAAAGTAGATCCTATTGATGTGACCAAAAAGCTCGGAAGAGGATCAGAAAATTTTATTGTCTTTCTTTTAACTCCTGATATCATCTTATATCTGGCGACACCGTTGTTTTAACGTATACCTGGAGGCAGTTTCGTTAATCTTCTTCTCCCATATTTTTAAAAAGTTGGTTTAAAGTTATATACTTTCATTAAACATTATTTATATCAATTTGTAAAAATTGCAGTTTTACAAGAGCAGTAATTATTTTATTATCTTCTTTTGGCGTTGTTTGAATATACGTCTGATATTTAGTAATCAAATTTGTGCCAATGGTTAACGTTACCTATTCATTTTTTTGATCTCTCTTGTCAAATTTCATACAATGTCTTACTTCTAGACATGTTACTGGTTTTGTTGTAATAGTAGCGTTACCTATACATTTTTTGATCTCTTTTATAAAATTTCATACGATGTCTTACTTCTATACATGGTACTGGTTTTGTTGTCATAGTAACGTTACCTATACATTTTGAGGATCTCTTTTATCAAATTTCATACGATGTATTACTTCTATACACGGTACTGGTTTTGTTGTCATAGTAACGTTACCTATACATTTTGTGGATCTCTCTTGTCAGATTTCATACGATGTCTTACTTCTAGTCATATTCTGGTTGTTTTGTTATAGTAACGTTACCTGTACATTTTGTGGATCTCTCTTGTCACATTTCATACGATGTCTTACTTCTATACATGGTACTGGTTTTGTTGTCATAGTAACGTTACCTATACATTTTGTGGATCTCTCTTGTCACATTTCATACGATGTCTTACTTCTATACATGGTACTGGTTTTGTTGTCATAGTAACGTTACCTGTACATTTTGTGGATCTCTCTTGTCACATTTCATACGAAGTCTTACTTCTATACATGGTACTGGTTTTGTTGTCATGAGTTTCAGCAGCAGCAAAACTGATTGAGAACGTCCTGTTCCCAAATGGAGACAATTATCTTTATACCATTCAAACGACTTCCGATCAAATCTTGTGAAGTTTATTTTGTAAAGTATGAATAATGAATTATCTCATTACAAATATACCATTACGTTATAGATATAGCATCTGACCTTACAGTACTTCAGGTTTAATCAACCACCTTTCCAACCGACATGTTTATTGTCATTTATTATTCTAAGGGGAAGGTTTGCAGTTCCTTAATAAATTCTGCTGACTTTCAAAATTAACGGAGTTATCTTAAATGTCATTAATCTTGAAGACAATTTTGAAGTATCAATGCTGCATCGTTAAGTTGTCAAAATTACCAAAGTGCCACAATGCAACACTGGTTTCTTTACTCGTCAAGAATTTTTTGGTGCAGACCATTCAGAACTATGCAGAGAAACAAAGTCAAAATATAGTGCATTGTTTTCAATATTCCACCAGGTAATTAAATGCGGTTTATTTTCAACACCAATATCTTATATAACAGTATTTGTATTTTTGTGTCAATAATTGCATCTATTTATTTCGTTTCCCTCATTCAAAATCTTTTATACAAGTTATTTGATATCTGTGTGTTAAATGTATGATATATGAGATTTATTACATAAACTTTATTCAGTAGGATGTTCATTTCTAAGAATACAAAAAAAAACTCCATAGAAATGAAAAGTCAGCAAATACGTTGTTTTTGCAAATTGTTGTTTAACGTCCCACTCAAGAAGCTTTCACTCATACGGAGACATCACCAAATGCCGGTGAAGGGCTTCAAGTTTTGGCCTATGCTCGGCACTTACTGTCATTGAGCAGTGAGGGTTCTTTAACGTGCTGACATCTACTGTGACACGGGACCTTTTTATCAAAAAGGTTAATTTTCAAATATCAACACAGAATCATATATCCGATACCCATCGTCTTACAAATTAGGATCTGATAGACCTGAACAAATCATCCTCTTGTGACAACATTCCTTACAAAATCCACGATTTCGTAACAAAACTGCATATATTTAGAGAAATAGTGGATGCACAAAAATATTATAATAACATGTGTAATTGGTCTCAGACAAAGTAAGATCTTTCTTCTTCAAAATTCCCACATAAATATTTGTACTTGAAACTGGAACTACATCTAATCTACAATAATCATCTTATAACAAACATAGGACAGAAAAATGACGACGGCTACAGATAAATAGATATATTTACTTTTCTATATATTTTAAGCGTTTTAAAAACGTTTACATCTTGAAGGAAATTAAGTCCTATGTCAACTCCGAATCATTAACGCAAAACATTTTCCATGAGGTTTAATCGAAACCAAAAAAGACACAAGAGAAACTATGTATAAATGTATATGTCCATTTTATTTTCTGTCTTAATACTAAATGCATTACGTTCTAAGCAACCGGGAAATAATGCTTATTACTCCATGGTACCTGAACCCACTTCTAGGTTTTACATACGTAATGCTTTGTTCAATATTCACTACGTGATGTAGAACATCAAACTGGTAATACTGTATTTGTGCCATATAGTGTTTCCATGACAATAAAAGGTTATTTTCGGTAATTACAGATATGTGGTCCACTTTGTATAATTTGATGTTTCATGTTTAGCATTGAAGAAACTGTATATCCAATCACTATGGCAACGGCTACCTATCTAACAGTCTGAAATGCTGACACAATAGTATGAAAATAATGACTGAATTTTCCCTACCTTTAATGGGATGAATTCATATCTAATCCTTTATCATGTATAATGACCTGCTTTTCTCCCTATATCACCCTGTACAATGATAATAGTTATGTATTCCTTCATTTGTTATGGCAGTGATTTCATTTTGCTCCTTTACAATAGTTGTACGTCATATACACCTTTTACAAAGATGATACATTTCACAAACCCCTTCAAACATTATTTTGGAAATGACATATTGACTTTTTACAACAAATACAAACACGTCATGTTCTGTCATTCATTATGATTACAGACGTCCAGGTATAAAACAACTTTGACTGAATGCGCAACTCCATATGATGTTTACTTAACACAATTAATAACGAAAACAACTCCGTATACGAACACCAATGACTACACTTTGCGTAAGACAAAATTATGAACACAGCGACGGCGTTTGTTCATCAGTTAGTATTTGGTTTCGTGTGAATGATTTATAACCACTGGTCGTTGCCACCGAGTCCCCTAGGGTATCTATAAACACAGTATCTGGTATTTCAGTACCCATTAATTATTCAATATTAAGGTAATATTTCGAGCAAATAGCATCGTTTAAATTTCAAAACCCCAAACGTATTTGTTTTGACCTTCATTGTACTAGTATACCTTTTTGGTATTGTTGATAATATATCTTTTCACAATGGTTGCTGTGGGTTATTTGTCTCATATGATTTTAATTGTTGATTTGGCATTCTATATATGTTTTATATTCGAGCTCAAATGATGAAGTCTTATTTGATATAAACGATAACCTTTTGGCATTTGACCTTTTTTGCAAAACTATTACTTTGATGTTATGTTTATAATATTTAGAAGGGAAACCTCAACATGTCAATGGTGTTTTGTGATGAAGGTGTACCTTTCTTAATATACTTTGCGCAAATTCTACAAAATTATGAACAGTGGGAAGTTTGCCCATCAGTAAGATCGGAACACATCAATATATTGTCGATGGTTTATACTGGATGTGATCAGCGAATACTTTCTTGATAATATCCTTAGTACCTGGTGTCAACTCTTGCTTTTCTGGAATATTAAATTTTCTCCTCCACGTCCGTATTGATTGCATCTTACATTAGACATGTATATACATTTGTGTTTATTATCAATACAGAGAGAAAAAATATATAAATGAATTGACATTGCCATCAAAACGTTTAATAAATACCCAAAATAAAAAAAGTCGAATTCCATCGTCACATTGATGTCAATTCAATCCCAATGAAAACATCAAAAGAAACATGAATATGACATTTACGTGAATAACAAAAACGATGATATAAAAATTCTAACTAAAAGCAAGTATCACCAGTGGTGAAGTGAACCTTACACTGAACAAGGCATCTATACAAATTAAGAATTTCGATCTATTGTCTGTTTACAATTATTGATTAAATATCAAAGGTGAAATGATGTAGGTTCCTGCAACTTGACTGGATAAATATAGCCGTATTCAATACAAAATATCTATTAGCACTGAAATCGTAGTAACACCTGACACTCACTAAATTGAAATTAATTCAAAGCAATATGACTTTATCGTGAAGATCTGGTTTGAAAAGTAGTTTTTGGTAAATTAGTCACATAATAAATTCAGAGAACATTTTCGTTGTCTTACTTATAGAGTACGTGTATCGCTTAAAGCTTGATATCTGGCCTGATGTGTATCCGTAACCACGCCCTCTGTCCACGGCGAAGTGATAATTATAGATAGATAGATTGATATTGTAAAAAACGATAACGAAGTATTAATAGGAGTCCATAATTTTTCGAATTTCCACGATTTCTTTTTAATTGTTTAATTACTGATAGGTTAAAAATATTATGTAGTTGTTATTTCGATACAAGAGGCAATCATTTTTCATGTCTACCGAAATCAATGTCTGGTACGATAAGACTTAAATTCGTGTTTGGCTGAAATTTATTAAAAAAAATCACGAGCCGCATTTTGACCACGAATATTTACCTTATAACCCCGAGAAAGAATAAAAATTACTATATTTCTATTTATAAACAACGGTTACCTAAAGGAAGACTCCGTTCGAGCTACGTTCAAACTGTGCTCTCTCTCTCTACTTATCAAATATGTTGATTTTGAAATCTTATTTGATAAACGATTTACTTTTTGAAAATACCTCCCATTTCCTCCACTGTTTTGAGTAACGCAACTTTGGACCTGATGTCGTATAAACGTATGCACGAAGGTACATTTAGGTTAAGCATCCATTACTCAAAAAAATTCAATTGATTATCTACTAATTTAAATAATAAATTTTAGATATCACATATCAATCGTTAGGATGTTCACGAGACAATATACTCATTACATGAACATTGGACAAAAATGGACATCTATTGACCGGTTGCACCAAATGAATCCACAAACAAATTCAAATGAAAAAATTAACAATTTGAACAATTTAGAATTTTATCTGGATAGAGGCAAAAGTCCTTGTAACAAATTATAACATAATTTGAAATATTCCAATTAATCTACGTGATAATTGGAACTTTCATCGAAGACGATACACATTTCCTTTCGGGAATCTCTTGGAAACATGCGGTAGAACCCTATCTTAGTTATTTCCTTTTATTATGGTTTAAATTTCGTTGATAAATGAAATCAACGAAATAAACGAAATTAAATATCAACGAAATTATCTAAATTTTAAAGTACAATCTTTAACCTTTTTAAAACTACAAAACATAATGTGATTGTCTTAAACCACACAAAGGAACATACCACTCAGCCACTTAGGGGGAACTGGTTAAAGCAAACGCGTATCTATGGAACATGCTAAGCTGTAGTAAATTTTCTTTGGTGTGCATCGTTAAAATAAGTGTATTTAAAGAAAAAATAGTGCAAGGCCGATTGGTTAAGACATCGCGCCTTATATCAGTATCTCATTTCTTTTTGGCGTGGGTTATCATCCTGCTAGAAGCTAAGCAGAGCATTGGAAAACCTTGCTCATGATCTTTCCCCGAGTGAATTATGACTGGTTTTGTCCACAATCAATAAAAATGGTCGCCATTGTATATCCGATAAATGTAAAACATTGAAGAAAACACCATTAGAACAAAAAGTGCAAATGTACTCGTCGTGTATATTACGTGATACAGAAAGTCTTATACTTGTCACAAGATAAATCTCCAAAATATTATGTTCTATAATGATAAAGATCTCAAATGTGATACCCTGCGGAACATGTGCGGCACTTTAGAGAAATTGCAAATGTACTCGTCGTGTATATTACGTGATACAGAAAGTCTGATACTTGTCACAAGATAAATCTCCAAAATATTATGTTCTATAATGATAAAGATCTCAAATGTGATACCCTGCGGAACATGTGCGGCACTTTAGAGTATCTCTTATAATGTTTATATCTCACAAAAGCTTTTCTACACTTCATATATACGTCAATATAATTTCACCTTTCTCTTCTCTACGTACTTAATCATTATTTCAATAATTAAAATAAATCACATAAAAAGTACATTTGCAAGAGAGGATAAACTCTGATTCAGCATTTCACTATTATCATACTTAGTGTCAGAAATGTATTTGGAAGAAAGGAATTGTTTCATGTGTATGTCAGATACTTCCAGCAGCCCATATTACATATACATAAGTCATACAATATGATTTACAGGGCATCATAGGAAGTTAACAAAAATGGCGTCTCTTTTTCTGATATTTGATATTCAAAAGGGTCCGACGTCTTGGAAGAAAACGCAATGTTGTAATATATCATGCAAAATGTATTCCAATGGTCTATCTATTAGAAGATTATTTACCCAACAACAACAACGACAACAACAACACAATACTATTTTACTCAATAAAAGCTAGAAGTCTACTGTATCTGTTGAAATATATGCTTCCAAATACTGTTGACGTTTTTGTCAATGATATTTCAGTACTATGGACCTGCTCTTGACAAAATGTCGTAAATGCGGACTTTTTCTAAGGACCTATATAAATGTGACGGTTATCTAATGCATCCCGCCCGCAGTCAAGAGAAAAATCAGATGAGCATTATAACTGGTATTATGTTTATAATATTGATCCAAATATATCACTTAACCTGCTAGGTTTCGGAAGCAGTCACTGTTTTTTTTAAGGTTTCCGTCTGACTAGAAATAGTTAACTACATCCTCTCGCTTGCAGGGCTAATACCCCACCAGTAAACCATATTGGAATGTGTTTCTAAAACGAAATCATAAAAATTTAATATTTTGAATATTTTTGAAAGAATTCGTAAAATACATTACTATTTGACAGAGACAGGTATTTTACATATTTACACTGCATATCCCAGTTTCATCTACTAAATTCAAGTCTGAAAATTTGTGACGATATTGAGATGATGGTTTTTTTTCCGATCAATTGTGACGTTGGGTAAGAATTTTCATACACAGAAAAGTCATTCTTTTATATACATTACCCTGTATCCAAATGTCCACCAGAAATAACGTAATTGTATAACTTATTATGTAAATGATTGTTTACTTTCTCGATAAATAATTATAAACATAATGTAAAAATCAATCACACACGATACTGATGGATAAGTACCATCACCTTTTATATTTCTTGTTCAGAAGATATTATTTCACTTGTAAATATTTCTCACTATATCCCCTGAAATTATCGCGTCACTTTATTTGTTTGTATGATACAAAACACACAGTATTTCATTGTCCATGTTTACGCAATGATGGTCATTTATGACTAATATGTAGAATAGAAAAGTATATATAAAACTGGGATCAGTTTCACTAAAGGTCGTAACTTTACACGTAGACGTAAATGTTGACCAAGTCGTAAATGACGTCTTAAAGGAGTTTCGCTTAAGATCGCATCTTTCTTCCTGTGTACAAGCATACATCTGAGTGTATGTCTTCTCCAAAGTACCACAAATTTGACATGTAACTAAGTCAAGATGACGTGAAAGCATGCGTTTACTACCTTAATTAAAACCGAAACTACGTACACGTGTGTAAAATCGTGTCTCGAATTACGTCTAAAGTTACGTCGTCTACGTTAACGGTCACTACCAATAGGTTTCCATGACTACTGAGTGTAGTGAACAAATGTAATTGATACCGTTACCCAGTGTTGATGATAAGGATGTTCATAATACACAAATGTGGCGTGAATATAGGGAAAAACATATTTTGATGCAACTCAAAAATGAAGTTGTTTGCATGTAATAATACCTCTTAAGATAGAAACCAATATTTCTTAATGTTATGTGCATCTTCAGATATAAAAGACTGTGATTTCTTTTGATATATGAAATATTTGAATCATTGGAGCGATGAAGAGTAAACGGATATATAAGAGCCAAACCGTTACATGATGCGTGTACATTAAAATTCTTAAAGTGCTGATAAAGTGTGTTGTTGCATGAACTTAGCTAATATAAAAACACAATTCATGTATATCAGATTTACTTTATGGAGATGAAAGCAAACAATATGGAGCCAACGTGTGACAAAATGGCTAAGTGATGGGCGGTATGTGATACTTAAATAAAAACTGACTGTCTGTGACAACTTATATTGTTTGATATGTGTCTAAATGCATATGTATGTATGTACGTACGTACGTATGTATGTGTGTGTGTGTGTGCGTAAGTACATACATACATACATACATACACACACACACACACACACATACATACATACATACATACATACATACATACATACATACATACATACATACATACATACATACATATTTTCTAGTAGTTAAACTTGCGACTCCTCTATGAAGATCTCTTGGGATATTATTTCATGTACAATAGTCCGCTATCACAAACTACTTCTGGTCAATAACATATATGTATTGATTGATGATTAATTTACGATACATTTGTCCCATGAACAAGAATGACAATTATATTTTCTTTTTCCATTCTGTTACTTTACTGATATCAGCCATCAGCTATTTTTATTGTAAAAATCGTCCAGAGGTAGGAAAACAAAAACAATTTCGCATTTAGCATGACATTACTAACCACAAGTATTAATATACGACTTAATGTAATGTAATGGCTTTATCAGACAAGAGTAAAGTGAAAAGAACTATATTTGTTTATATTACTACATGTTTATATTCTTCATCTATTTTCTCTGACAAATGATCTGTCCTTAAGTTACTTAAAATTCCCGTCATAATAACAGTAAAGAACTGTGATAATGTTATTCCATTTTAGAAATGTTCATACATCCAGCATAAAAATGAGTCATTTTGTTATCTTGGTTGCTCAATTCACCTGGTATGGTACTTTCTGCAAATGCTCATTTGCGAACCATATTGTGTATTTATGTACACATGTATACATCGTCATTGAATATATTTCAGGACTAGATATTGTTAATGTTATAGTATGTGTCTATAAATCACGGAACGATATTAATGGTTGTATATGATATGCAATATATTTTGACACTGGGACATCGAAAACTGCATTTGATGCCAGCGTTCTGCAAATTTTACGGTCGGTAGAATAGCCTTTTTTTCGATTATTCTGTTTCACTAACTGAAATGTTGAGATGCCTGTTCGATATATGGCAGTTGTTGAGATGTCTATGAGTATTTGTTCCTCACGTACTTCATTTGGATTTGACAGTGGACTCACGGCGGGTGTGACCGGTCAACAGGGGTTGCACCTGATCCCACCTCTTGATTTCCAGAGGTTCGTGTTTCCCCAGTTTTTACCAGATTTGTATCTATATCCTGGAGATCCTACAGATTTATGCTTTGGTATCCGAGATTGTTTTACATAACATGGCGCTTTTGAACACGTTTTTTACCTATGGTCAGCATGTGTGTGAGTTGATAGTATTTGTTGAAAGTGTTGTATTTGACTCGCAAAGATTCAATAGTGTTTTCCTGTGAATTGTAATCAAACTACGGCTATACACACGGCTGCTGGAGTAAAACACTGATATAGAAAAATGACAGCAAATAATATCAATGAAGGTAGTTAATATTTTCAGTAAATGAATGAAAGAAAAATCAAATTAATCTCCGAATCGACGCAACCGACATCCTCGTTATTTTTAATGCATTGGCCTTATCTCCATTTAAGTGATAAGTTTTTTCTATTGGATGGCTTTGCTGACAGGAACGTTGCATGCTTACTGTACGAGTGGAATTAGAAATTGATTTTAATAACATTAATTCTTTTTTTCTTGTTTTATAATTACTACTACTGAGTAGAGTATTGGTGAATAAAATGTAAACAGTTTTTGTTTTTTGTTTATTTGCGAACACCCAAGAGTTTCCATTGGCAAAAAATATTATATTTACAATACTGTAAATCTGGATTTATTCGCGAAAATGAAATTACCGTGCAATAAAGTATGTATATAATAGTATGACGTAATGGGCATTTGAAATCGCGAAACTATTATATTGCGAATAAATTTAGAACTTGTGTATCGCGAAAATAAAGTCCTAAATGTTTTGCTTTTTGCGGTAGTTATGATACTAAATGATTATTGTATTTCTTATATGAGATTCAAAACGTTTTCTATTTTTAGAATATAACAGAAAGACGATACCCACTTCAAAACCACCAATGGTGAAACTATGCATGTTATCAAATCTTTATGGGTAAGTATCGTTTATCATTTGGCCTTGTACGATACCACTTTTTTATTTCGAAAATATAGGCCTTTTTCTTAAGTACAAACTTTGGTATTGTTAATAATGTTTATTAGTTTATTTTCCTTGATCTTCAAGTGTGACGACAGAGTGTTCGTGTGGACATGCATTAAATCTACAACCTACTATCTATTTAATAATCTTAGGGAAATTGAATCATATGTTGAATAAAACGATGTTCATTTGTACACAAGTATTAGTCACTTACTGGAAGAGACAATAGGAACAAAAGTACGCTATTTTGCTAAAAAAAGTCTGGTAATACAATTACATATTATAGCATTCAAACCTACGCATATCCTTTTTGGATTAAACTGACTTAAATGCTTCTTATGGAATAATTTCGCCAGTTTATACGCTTCTTTTAGAAAACATGAAAAAGGTGAATCAATATAGAAAGACCCTACATGTTTTCGCATAGTAAACAACTTCAATTAAATAAAACGATGACAAATTTAAAACGTTTAGAATCCAATCAAGCTATCAGATAAATAGAGAAAGGTAAGGTTTCTTATCGATTTGTAAAAGTGAATAGTCGAAACTTATTATGTTTTCAGAAACACGATATTTGTGAATGAATTCCTCCAACGCGTATTTGTTGTCTTGTATTCTTGCATTTGTTTTATTTCTAAGAATCAATTTCAATAAGTTCCAGAAATACGTCACTAATACCCTATCCGTTAATTGGCCGAATGCAATCGATAGTTAAATTAAAGTCACGATAGTGTAATAGAAACGATTTACGCCATCAAGTAATGTTTTGTGCAATCATTTACACACATATTATTACACAATTATTTATTAATTGCAACTAACAGTCCTTAGTACGATGTTCTTGAACAATAAGTTACGTTTCTCACAAACAAAAATAACAGTGACATAAATATTATGGTAAAGGGGAGATCCGCAGTATCCATCATTATATGATCTTGTTATGGGATTGAGCTTTGTCCGTATTTATAGGCTTATACATAACCAAACAATGTTCAATATACTTTACACCTGGCAAAGTTAGGTGCTTTGACGACAGAAAACATATTCACTAGGTCTTAAATTCGCTCTACATCACCATAATCTCATGGAAGGCATGTAAGTCCAAGTCGGAATTATTTCTCTTGAAAAGTTTTTTTTTTTCATTTGCAATTGACCTATCACCAAGTGTCTGATATATGGATGTCCATGTGCTTTTTGACGTCATTCTATTGTGATTTTATCATACAAGCGTTTGACGGGCCATTTATATGTAATGTCATTATTGAAACGTTTGCCAAAATGTGCAAAATGTAATTATATATATATATATATATATATATATATATATATATATATATATATATATATATATATATATATATATATATATATATATATATATATGTATATATATAAACATAGTCATTGTTTGACCTAATATGGGATATAAACCGTCAGTAAATTCCATAAGGGACGAGGGGCTTATTATTTTATTTCTTTTCAATGAATCGCACAATGTATCATATGTTAATTTACGTCTACAGATCATATTATGGACGACCATGCCCTGTGTGATTAACATCAGAGCGGACGGTGATCGTGAACTTCAAAGAAACAACTTGCTGAGAGCAATTCTGTGGGAAGAAAGGTAATATGTGTATGTGTGTGTGTGTGTATTTAATATCTTCGCCGTCAATTTTTCATTTCTTTCTTCAAAAGATAAAACGAGACCCAAATGACTTTTTGTCACCTCTGGTTATAATTTATTTTAGACTAATTCTTAATGTAAAAATGATATCATATATATCACAAATTTAAACGTCCAAAAACCAGTCCGGATATTGTACACTTCACATGTACTTGTATATGCAAACCCTATCTAGCGTTTCGATAATTATAATAAATTAATAGCTGCATTTAGGCTAGACTCTAAATATAGCACAAAATGCTTGTGATAGGCGATTAATTTATGATTTTCCGAATCCAAAACACTACTTCTATACTTCAAATTTACGAGTTAACAGAAAGAGTCTCTTTAACAAAACTTGTATGGTTTGATAATAAACTGGTGATAAATTGACTTCCTGATATATTGAAATAATTGGTCTAGGAACTACGTTAAGAACATGCTTCCGGCATTAATGTCGTTATAACAGTTTGTTGATAATACACAGGACAGTTTTGATCTTCGATAACAAATCCTTAAAGCCAATACAAATAGCTTCTGTATCTCGGAAGTAATGGAAGTATAATCATTTGTAATTAGTAAACAAAAGTATATAATTTACGATTCTTAGAGCAAAAACAATAATAACCACAAAACGAAAATAGCAAGAAAATTAGCACTGACATCAACAAAAACATAACTAATAATAATAACAAAAACAATCACAACAAAAACAACAAAATTGATAAATGCTAAACAGCAAATATAGTGATCATCAATATATATATATATATATATATATATATATATATATATATATATATATATATATATATATATATATATATATATATATAATTAAATATTAATCGTTAGAAAGTTTTAGATAAAATATAAAACTCCTGTGAGTATTGAACAAATATGTACTCTGAAAGTCCAGAGGTGGAATCAGGTATCAAGGAGATGTATGCATCCCCCCTGTTGACCAGTAACATTAACAGAGAGTCTGAAGTCAAATGAAATAAGTGAGGAATAATTCCTCGTCACAATCAGTATAAATGAATAAAAAAAACTTAATTTAGTGAAACACTGTAATTGTAAACTAAGTCAATGTGGTGACTGTAAAATTTGCGATTCGTGACATAGAACACGATTCCTGATATGTATCCCGGACATCCTGACCAGTCATACTTTGATATCTGAGAATCTGAGAAACTTATCATTATGCTCTAGCATATCGGATCATCGGCGAAATAGAAACACCATATGCAGACGAAAAGGGATACTAATACTTTAATTTGGAATTCCGATATCATCGCGTTTGTCGTATGGCTAATGTTATATTCCCATAATTAATTCCATACGATTCCCTTTTGGTAAGTAAAATTTCCAAGAAAGAATTGTATGGGTTTAATTTTGTGGTCTAATTTCTAGCTCGTACGGATATATCGCATTTGCATACGTATGGAAATTGACAAAACGTCATTGATAATCTAAGTGTAAAATGAAAGACTACAGCCAGCTTCTTCTTCCTATGGTATTTTCATTTCACGGATATATCGCATTTGCATACGTATGGAAATTGACAAAACGTCATTGATAATCTAAGTGTAAAATGAAAGACTACAGCCAGCTTCTTCTTCCTATGGTATTTTCATTTCACGGCTTATACGTTATGTCATAGTATTCTGGAGCACGACCACAGACTGTCACTTCCTTTTGCTAATCATATATAAAAATAAAAGTAACTGATGCGATATCACTGAACCTGACCTTTTCACTGAACTCGAAAGGTTTCCAGAGCCGGCCTGGGTCAGTCGGTAGCGCGCTCGACTCTGGATCGTGAGGTCGAGTCCCGCCGGTGGCAGGTTGGTTTCCTGTCTTTCGGATGAGACAGTAAAAACTGGAGGTCCCGTGTCACAGTAGTGTCGGCACGTTAAAGAACCCTCACTGCTCAATGGCCGTAAGTGCCGAGCACTGGCCAAAACTTGAAGCCCTTCACCGGCATTTGGTGACGTTTCCATATGAGTGAAATATTCTTGAGTGGGATGTTAAACAACAATAAACAAACCAACAATCGAAAGGTTTCCATGTAATATTTGCGACGGGTGTGGCATGCTGGCAGAGGACACTGATTCCTCCTGGACAACTGATTCTATCCCGTTTGGGATTCGTAATTGTTCTTCATGTTGCATCCATTTACATATCTAATTTGTCGTGTTCTAATGGACTTGGAGTATTGATTATCCATTTGTACTTCCTCAGTTTTACTTCTTTTGATTAGAAAGATTATGAATGAATAGAAAGAGACTTTAACAACTAGATATGCCGTGACCATCAGTTAGTTATACACAAATAAATTAAATCGTTCAAAATTTAGAAGTAATGTACATTGGAAATGTTAGTACCAGTCGACCAGCCATTATAAATTACAGCTTGATAGACAGAAGAATAAATAGCACGCGGAACAGGTTAAAGATGGACACATAGAGAAATAAGAAACGATACGCCATCATATATTAATTTTAATTTTCTTTTCATATTACAGACAATTTGAAGAAATAGAGAAACGAGCATTTACTTTACCCCAGTATAATGGTCTGACAGACTGCTGTCCAAGCCGAACAAGGGAAATAGCACCTATTGGTGGACTATCCAGGGAAGGAAAACTATTACAGCTATTTCGAGACTCGAGAATTGTTCAAAAATTTTACGAAACAACATGTGCTCCAGAGGTTTTAAACAGATCATGTAATTTTATTGATCAAAATAGATGGACTTCGAGATGTATTCAAAAATATACGTATATGTATGCTATCGTCAAAGACTTTAATGTAACTCAACCGTATCGTGTAGATTACATGAGAATGAAATCCGGATGTACATGTAAGGTTGACGACAGATCCGCCATTATAGAGATAGAAGAACAAGAGTGATAACGAAAGTTTAAACATTATGACGTGCTTACTGAAGTATAAAAAGTCGGTTACTGCTTTTTTTCTCAATGTTATTTCTCTGTGTTTCGCCGCCTAAAACATATCATTCTGGTGAAAGTATTTCTTTGGCTCGAATTCTTTCAGATATTTTCGTAAGAATTATTCATAGATAAAATCAAATATCAGCAAAACAAATTAAATATTTTATTTTCAATATTTTCATATTGTCACGTGTTATTCAGAATGGCAGTCTATAGCTGGAAAGTACTGTCAGAAAACGAATGCATACAGACTCAAACAAATTCAAATTTACGGAGTATTCTTTGATATGTATATATGCATATAATTACCAATTTCCTTTTAACATATATCGCTACAAAATGTAATGCTTATAACGAATTACCTGATTTTATGTACCATCAATATTTTGTTTGTTTTATAAGTAGCCTGCCATAAGATATCCCTAACTATTTACAGTGATAATGAGATTGCTATACAACTTGTTTATTCAGTAATTTGAAAAACATTTAAGTTCAATTTCTGTCAAATACTTACCATGTATGAACATTTTAATTGAAATATTTTTCTTACATCCAAATCAATGCTTACTTTACCTTGATAGAACAATACTTAATGTTTTTGTGATCAGGCAATTATATCAATCTGCAAAAATTCTGTACGCTGTTAAACTTTGGAAAGTTAGCAATAAAAGTGGAAATCTAAATTTGTCCATTTCTTATTCGTAGAACACTTATGCACGTGTATGTATCTCTGTGTGTATGTGTGTGTGTGTGTAAGTGTGTGTGTGTGTGTGTGTGCACCAGTAAATGCCATTGATTTTGTTATGCCTCACACATTGATGTTTAAATTATGACTAACCAAGATCATTGACTAACAATTTTTGACACATTTTTGTGTTCGTTGAAAGTGTATTATATTTAAAGATAGAAATATGACAATAAATGTATGTTGTGACGTCGAATATAAATGCTCTGTATCATAAGGCGGTGCATCATCAGGGCACCTAATCCTTACTCGTCTTTCCAGAGATCCATATTTAAACAATGTTTACAATATCTGCATATTGTCTTCCTGACTTCATAGCAGTTACACAAGTACTCCTGAGAATACATTATTTTGCTTCATCATATTTAGACATTTAAAATCTAATGTTATTCTTTATAAGAGATGCAGAGAATTTTGCCTCATAACACTTGCACGTTCGACGGGAAAAATAAAACAGGGCTGAATATGTAGCACATAGTTTAAAGTCTTAAGACTCAGCTAATAAACATTGGTCTTTGATATGATATAGTCACATATATTATCATAACATTGAAAGCGATTGTTTAGCGGAAAACACAGTATGAAACAGGTGTAAATTCAACATACTATCCACGGGAAAAACATAACTAAGTGTAGAATACTAATGATGCCGTTTATGCACGATGGTAATATTTGATCATTGTTATGAATCTGATGTCTGTAAATGATTCTATTGCTATGAAGCAGATATGAATATAAAAATCACACATAACAAATGTATTAATTGAAATAAGGTTCATGGGATAGATAAATCAGGTCAAAATTGGACACAGAAGGACCTCTGAAAGTCTAGAGTTGGGATCAGGTGCCAAGGCGGAGTAGGCATCCCCTGTCGACTGGTCATACCTGCCCTGAGCTAACATCAACGTATAGATCCACGGACGTGTTTTTACATTGGCATGTTAAACGAACATTTAAATGAACATTTTAATACATCTTTACCAAACTGTTAATCAATTCTTGGCATCAAAGTTTTTAAACCGAATCTGTATTAGGTCATTCAGTCTTAGAATCGTAACAAAAAGATTTACAAGCTTTTTGCATGTATTTTAGTAACCAACTTATAAACATGGTCAATGTTATAAACATAATTACAAATATACAATTTTGCAAACAATATTCAAAATGATCTTTCTGGCAATAATACTTCATTAGTTGAGCTCGAATTCAAAATAATTGTAAAGTTTCGAAGTATAAAATGCTATCATACTACAGCAAACGATAAACCTAAATGTTTTCAGTCAATATAAAAAATCTCAGATACCAAAGTATAAATCAATAGAATGTCCAGGACATAGATACAAATCCGGTAAAAATGGACGAACCCGGACCTCTGGAAACCAAGAGGTGGGATCAGGTGCAATGGAGGAGTAAGCATCCCCTGTCGACCGGTCACACCCGCCGTGAGTCCATAGTCAAGTCCAATGAAACACGTGAGGAGTGTATCCTCGTCACAATGGTACAGACGTCTCAACAACCGCCAACGAAAAGGCAGCTCAACATTTCACTTAGTGAAACAGAGTAGTCGCAAACAAGACTATTATACCGACCGTAAAATTTGCGGAACGTTGACATTAAACGCGGTTTTCGATATCCCTGTGTCAATAATTTGTCAGTGAGTAGTTTACCTCTGTATATGAAATCTTTATATGTTGTACACGCCCTGGCATATAGGATCATTTGTGAAATATAAACTCCATATGCGGGTGACTGAGGGATGTTACTACTTAAATGTGGAAAATTTACGATGGGAATGCCAAAATCGTCGCGTTTGTCGTATAGCTTAGTTTCCAATTTCCCGTCTGTGTCTATATTAAGTAAATTGTCTAAGTATGAAGCGTGTGTTCTTGATTCTGTTGTATATTTAATTTCTTGTTCGCTGGGATATATCGCATTGACATATGTATGAAAATTGTTATTATTAATTGACAAAACGTGTTTGTAATTGAATAGCATGGATGCGATGCTAGGTGTATAGCTATATGAAATGCAAGGCGTGGTATTCAATTTCAAATATGGTGGAACACAGGACAGAACTTTTTTGTGATTTAGAACCTTGCCAATGTTTAAAGCGTCTATACCTTTATTTGTAAATTTTAGTTTAAGGAAAAGACGTTTCTGTTTTTGTGATTCACATCAAACATATAAATTACATACGACACCAATCATGACAAATATGGCTATTCGAGTGAAATACGGATTTAGAATCATGTTCATTTTCTTGTGATATACATAACGATAAGTCCACGACACAGTCTTAACACATCCTATATATCGAAATAAGCATACTGTTATCAAACTCATCCTGACCCTCTTTTACTTCCAGTAGATAATATTTCATTACTAAACTGCATTAACAACATTGATCAATGAAGAAGAAGACACGTGCTTTTTGTGAAAATTTTGTATACTAACCATTTATCTATCTTTGAAAGCTGAGACAATATAAAACAAAGGGGGCAACCATACATCATACTTACATATTCAAAGCTAAGTACTATTTCCATCTAGCTTCCTTTATACTTGTGCAGTCCGTCTACTGTATAGATTTGATTTTGATTTTTGTTTTACGCCACACTCAACAATGTTTCAGTTATATGGTGTCGGCCGGTTTTAATGGTGGGGTAGAGAACGCGGCATTACACCACCGGCACATGTTCTTACAAAAATCAGCTTAGGTTGAAACGGGACTATAATCTGTACACGGATTCTGTTTCACTTGATTAATATGATTTCCTCGTTTATTTACCTATTTTTGTATTATGTTTGCCAACGACTTACCTATTCGTTTTTTTGAAAACATTTAGGTTTATCATTTTCTCTGGTATGATATCATTTTATACTTCGAAACTTTACATCTGTTTTGAATTCGAGCTCAAGTATTGAAGTCTTATTGCCAGGGAGATCATTTTGAATATTGTTGTGCCAAAGTGTATCTTTGTAACTATGCTTATGATATCGACCCTGCTAATAAACTTACCGGAAGTGATATACTTCATGGTTTCAAAGTGTGATGCTTTAACCACTGGGACACCGAGACCGACAGCCTCACTGTATACATAAACATTACCAATTATTTATCATTTTATATCTTATTTTATCTTGAAAAAGTTGAGCAACAACAAGTCGAGCTACTGTAATATATAATTTAATCTAAATTACGTATAGTTTATTGAACGATTTATGAAATCGCAAATACAAGAATGAAAATATCCTTTGATACCGTTAGAAACATTTGTTGGTACTTCAGATTTGCTATGCAAATGGTAAATCTATCAAAGATTTAGCTTTACGTTTCGTCATAGGAATTTTGTCTGCATACAACGAAATGATTGTACAGCTTAGACCAGTCCAAGGTTCACTTAAATCTGTTAATCGTGTCCAGATTAATGTGTCCAAGTCTAGACACTCGACAGACGACAACCTTTCAGAAGTGTTCCAATTATATCCTCCCGCGACATAGATTTTATCTCCCATCACGCAACAACCGAATTCTGTGCGGGGGGTGCTAAGATTAGTTACCTTTGACCATGTGTCAGTAGTTAAATTGTATCGCTCAATTGTTTCTACGCAATCGATAGCTCCTTCTGAATTAATAGTCGCGCCACCTATCAGTAATAATGATCCTTTGACCGGAACTAAGTGAGCAAAGAATCTTGGGATTGATATAGGTTTTCTCGTTTCCCATTTATTTGTTGATGGATTGTAGCACTCCACTCTGCTTGATATCATTTTGTTCCCTGAATTTGAAAAAGAAACACTCAATAATAGCAAATTACACACACACACACACACACACACACACACACACACACACACACACACACACACACACACACACATATATATATATATATATATATATATATATATATATATATATATCTGCAAGAGTTCATTGTATAATATGTGTATTTATATATGTTTTCGTTTTCTCTTCCTTTTGTTTGTGGTGTTTAACGCCACACGCACTTCTTCAGCAATTAAATGGAGGCAGCAGATGTTCACTGATGGAGGACAAAACCCGTTTATTATATAATCGGAAAAAAAGAAAGGACGAAAGAAGAATAAGTAAGCTGGCAAACTTTCTCTTAAAAAGCGCTGACAACATATTGTATAGAACAAACCATTTCGTTAGTTGATACTTACAAAGAATATTCATCAAAGTTAACTTTATCTGATCGATCGGAATTGTATAACATTTGAATTTTCCCTGTCGAATGAATTGCATGTGATCATTCGTATAATACCAATACAACCACGCATTTTCACACCCAATGTTTTGAATATAGCTTAGCATACTCTTGAGCTCCAAGATAAAATAAAAGTTTTCACACGAATTGTATCCGCAAATATCAATGTACAAAAATCCCTCGACTATTTGAATTATATGTTCATACATAGATTGTTTATCACTGTGTGAAAACTAAGACTATATTTTATACAAAACATTCTTTTTTCAAAAAACTATTACAAAGTAATTCCCCATTTAAGGAGGAATTAAACACTATCCGAATAAAGCTGGACGTTCGGAATGCATTCGGTTAAAAATGATGTAAATTTATTGTGCTTTCTGACGTCATTGGATTGTGACGTCATAACCAGACAAATGTTTGACGGGCTATATAATTGTGACGTCATGATGGAAAAATCTGCCTAAAGGTGCCGTGTCGGACATTTGACGAATAGTAAATTACAATGATGACACTTATTTACCGGCATGACGGGCGTAATCATTGTAATGACGCCCCTATCTGCAAGATTGACACTTTTAAGGAAAATTTTTCATTTAAAATATAAATAATACATAGGTAAACCTAAGGAGAGGGCGAAGGCTTTCATCAACAGTTTTACATGTTCAGTTTATCCCTTTGGGAATTCCAGGACAGAATAACCAAAGGGATTAATATTCAGTGTTTTATCACGTAAATGACCCGGTCATTCACTCATTGTTTTAAATAAAATATTGAGTGGTTGAATGTTTCCTTGGTGCTAAAACTTAAATAGAATCTATGTGGTAATTGTTAGTCATGAATTAAATGCACAAATATGTTTTTATGCTATAATTTTTTCTCTATCCCAGCGTATCCCATCATTTCGTGCAGTTCACATTACCAGATTAATAGAGGTGCTTCGTGATCGGGTTCGATATAAAACCATAGTCGTTATGGCCTAATCTCGGTCTACAAAACGTTTCTTAGTGTGGTAGTTTATTACTTCGTTTGCAATGCGCTTTAAGTAATGACTTTGCATTTCCGACATTTTGTTTATGTCACGCGCAATTTCCCGATGTGAGCAAAATTTTTACCATACAATACGGGTCCCCGGATGTACATGTAGTAGGAATAAAAAATGTGAGCTTCTTTACATATATGAGGGCTTCGCCCTCTATCATAAGACTAATTTTAACATATAATCAGTTTATCTATTTTCAGTATTTACTTATGTATATTTCAAATTTTAGTCGTGCCAGAAAATACCGAACCCGCTGTAACTAACGGGTCACAATAGTGTTGTTGACAATATTTTATATTTTTGTGGATATTTTTTTTTTCAAATTCATAATGTTGAATAATACTACCTTAAGGATTATAAAAATATTTGGGGGAGGGAATTGAATTTACCGATTTTTGTAAATTGTCAATTTTTATGAGAAAATGGTGAATTTTTGTTCTATAATTGCAATACTAATTGAAACCTTTATCATACGGATATTGAAAAATATACATTCAAAATCATTTTCCGTGGTAATTTTATAAGGAAAATATTTCTGTTCCTGTATTGAGTCATGTTTCTGATAAATATTCATATATGACACAGTAAACAAGAAATTAGATTGACCTGTTTACACTTTTCAAGGGAATTTTAGATATGTTTCGGTGGAGGATATTCGATGTAATTTTCCTCAAAATTTTGCGGATAAATATTTTTCATAGTTTGCATTTCGATAAAGATCAAAGTGAACTATTAATATACAAAAATGAAGAAAATTGAATTTGGGAGTCAGTTGTTTAATACCTCCTTAAGTTCAATACGAATTTCACTATTGACCATGAATGTTGTGAAGTTAATGTGTTTGTTTTCTTATGAAGTCCTATTACTTGGTTTTATAGTACCTATAAGTTTTGCAAGATAGAAAGTTTTAATGATAATTTTTATTATGTGTAAATAGGGAAGTGTGACATACAGATTTTAATGATTTATTTAAACTACGATATATCGAAACAAGAACATTTGAACATTATGAGCAATGAAACTGTTAGATATTCTATGTTTTATGGTGTAAGTTATATCAATGCTAATTTAGAAATAAGTCAATAACGTTTTGAAAATTTGTAGATTTGTATGAAATATATAGAGAAAAGAAACATGCACCAATTTCGGCATGTCGCTGACATTGCAAATGTGTTACATGTATATTATTATATCAGTACCTAGTTCCTAAGAGCTGGATCGAGTTGACAGTTGCAGATCATCAGATCAAACTGGTGACGTCATTTTGTCGGAGAGGTGTTGATCTTGTGAGAGCGAATAGACTCTCAATGAATGCTTTTTCCCGCATTTGTAAAACAAAGTTCTGCGCTTGCTTTCAAGGCATTGCTTAAGTTCATATTAATGATAAATTTACTATATGCCCGTAGATAATAAACTGATCAATTAGATACGGACGTGTCAACTGTTTAACGCCTGAATGCATACACAATCAGAATGCATACACAATCAGAATGCATACACAATCAGAATACATACACAATCAGAATGCATACACAATCAGAATGCATACACAATCAGAATGCATCAGCCGGAAGACATTTTACTGTGCCAGATTTTGACATAGTTGTAATTTACGTCAGAATTTTGTGATGATGCATGGGAAAAGTAATCCTGCTTTGTTTATTACGTCATCAGTTTCAGAGAGGGGTTATATGGATTCAGAAATCCGGAGAGTCAGATCACACTCAATAGTAATATTTAATAACGGATTCAGATTGGCTAATGGTTATTTCGTATGCACAGCGCTTGACGAAGGAAAAACCCCTAAATGTTTTAAAGTATTGGTTTGACTCCAGCTTGTGAAATCTGTATGTGTGACAAATGTTTTGAAGAAAACATAACAACAATGTTCTTACCCGATCCACCGACTGCATATATACGTCCATTACATGCTGCTACTGCGATACAGCGTTTAGGGGTGCCGAGCGGAGCAACATCTTCCCAGCTGTCAAAATGAGGGTTATAGCGTTCCACTGATGACAGGGAGTCATTCTTATCCACTCTCCCTCCTACGATGAAATATAGAGGAGATTAAATGTACGACACTGAGAAATAAAAACAAAAAAGACTGTGGCGAAATATAAATTAAAAAAATTTTTAATTAATATTTGATATAAAAATGTTACAACGTACTTGATGTTAAGGGGAAAGAGATAATGTATCGAACTGTTTGACAAACGAATTTACCACAAACACTCATTGTAAGACAAAATTATCAAAAATGATAGAATATTTCTCGACAAGAGAAAGAAACTATATGATATCAATGATGTTGTCACAAAATAAGTAGTTTGTACTGCTTCATAACAAGTATATACAGAAAATCAATACAATGAACCTAAATATACGTGCTTCTAAAACACAAGATATATGTATAAGACATGTTTTATATTGAATCACGATGACAATCTTACCTCTACAACTGACATGGAAAATGGCACAATTAATGTGTACCTTAGTTTATACCAAATTCGAGCTAAATTGATGAAGTCTTATAGACAGAAACTATTATCTTGGGCGCTTGTTTTGGTTTCTATTGCAAAACTATAATTTTAGTAATGCGAAAAATATTTATACGAACAGTGTTCTAGTTCAGGACAAAGACAATATCAGTTAAACACTCGATGTTATTTCACGCGCGGACGACTTGGTGTATCTTCTTGTTTACATAATGACATGTTCATGTAAGTATAAAGTGTCATGTCATTACTTCAAAAGAAATGTTTCCGTCAAATGAAACTTTTGGAAGCAATTAAAATTACCAACATTATACGCTAGGCGTTGTCTTATTATTATAGAAATCGTAGATTAATCGAGAATTTACACATCAGAGTTCATGATCATGAAAATATGACAGCGTCACAATGTTTCAAGTCATTTTCCTGTAAGAGTTCTGTATAAAATGACTTTTGGTTACCAGCTAAAAAAGCGATCTTCCTACATACCAGACAACATACCTATGGCATATATCATGTTATTTAGTACGACCACCTGGAAACTTTGTCGTTTATGCTTCATAGTTGCCACCTGTAACCAAGTATTGTTCCGTGGATCGTAGCGATACACCGTGTTCTCGGGTGAATTATGGTCGTTTGTTCTCTCTCCACCAATAATATATAGAAAGCCTCCGAGAATAGCAGCTGTAAAATAAAAGCAAAAACATACCCAAAATAGAATTACATCATAGACTAACATAGATAAAATGTTGATAAACGTGGAAAAACAGATGTTGGTATGAATGTACAAAAATCCCGGATAACAATGTATTGATCCTAAGGATGTTCAGAAGGCAATATATAAATCTAGTAAACACCACATTCAAACAGGCAGCATGGCAACTACTTTATTACAGGTAACATGACAACCACCTTCAAACAGGTAACATGACAACCACCTTCTTACAGTTAACATGACAACTACCTTCAAACAGGTAACATGACAACCACCTTCAAACAGGAAAAATTACAACCTCCTTACAGATAACATGACAACAAACTTAATAACCGTACAAGGGTTAAAATCATTAAGTTAAAAACTAACACTGGAATAACTTAAGGGATGTCCGTGACACAGTAGGTAAGGCATCTTTCGAAATTCAATAATTCAAAAGCATATATTTATGTATTATGTTCCAGAATCAATTGTGAACTTTTTCGATATCTAGGAATTCTCAATGACTTCTAGCAGTAATCGTTGCAAATGTTAAAAAAATAATACCAAGGTATACTTTTGCAAAATAAATAAATAAATAAATAAATAATAAATAAATAGATAAATAAATAAAAAGAAGACATAAAGAAAGAAAAATAGAAAAAAGACAAATTCTCAAGACGACCAATTAAGTCAATGAGACTTTTTCAATTCCGCTTGAATTTAATATAGGGGTAGAGTTCGGAACAAAAGTAGTATCAAAACCTATGGTCATATTACTGGGAGCATTCCTACAGTTTTTGGCAAATCCCACTTTTAATTTTATAGTATTTTCTTTTATGATATAGATGATTAAATTTCTACAGACATACAATAATTTTATTGCTCATTGACAGTGAGTAATCATGTTATCAAGGAAGCATTTTGTAATGTGTTTAACTATGTAAATACGAGATACATACACACAAATGCTCCGTATTTATGTTTGTGCTGATTAGATTATAACTAAAATATATTAACATTGCAGATACGTCATAGAAGTTTATGAAAGAAACAATGTTTTAATATATTAATCCCACATAAAGATTTTCGTCAGAGAGATATTTAGTGCTGTACTTGTAATGGCTAATGATATTGTATTTTCTGTGAAAATGCAACTTTTAGACTACAAAAATCTGTTTAAACACAACAAAATCATTCGAATTCACGAGGTATATATTTATAAAATATTCCAGATATAAACTGATTCCAGATATCAAATATTATACACATTGTTACCAAAGTTATAATGCTCAAGATGATCGTTTCTGTCAATTAGACTTCATCAGTAGAGCTCGAATTTTACAAAAAAAAGGTTTTCTAAAGGAAAAGTGGTATAATACATGGCCAAAAACTAAATCTAAATGCATAGCCAAATCCGTCTAAGAGTAACCACTTTAAAAAGATGACTATCTAAGCTTTTGACAATTAACTGATTCCAGATATAAATTGATTCTAGATTTCATTCTAGATATCCAATGATTACAGATATAAACTGATTCTAGATATCAACTGATTCTAAACATCTATTGATTTTAGACATCATTCTAGATATCAACTGATTACAGACATATACTGATTCTACATATCAACTGATTCCATGTATCAGCTTATTCTAGATATTTATTGATTCTAGATATCAACTGACTCCTAATATCATTGCCTCCAAATACCAACTGATTCAAGGTATTAGCTGATATAAGATATAAAGTGATTCAGATATCAACTGATTCTAGATTACACTGATTCGAGACATCACCTTATTTCAGATATCAAATGAATCTGGATATCAAATGACTCCAGATATAAATGGATTCGAAGTACCAACTGACTCCAAATCTCAACTAATTCTAAACATCAATTGATTTCAATTGTCAACTGATTCCAAGTACCAAATGATTCCAGATACCAACTTATTCCTAATATCAAATGATTTCAGCTATCAGCTGATCAAAGATATGAACTGATTCTAGATATTAACTGATTCCAGATTTTAACTGATATCAGGTTTCAGTTGATTCCAGATATCCATTGATTCCGGATATCGGCTGACTCCAGATTTCACTTATCCTAAATATCAAATGATTCAAGATATCAAATGAATCCGAATTCACCTGATTCCAAATATCAACCGATTCCAAATATTAACTGATTCTAAGTACCAACTGATTCCAGATACCACCATTTTCCAAATATCAACCGATCCCAAATATTATTCCAGATATTAACATCTCGTAGGTCTCAATATTTTATTGCATTGGGATTCTTCATACAGCGTGTGTATGTATTACAATTATATGGCTATGTTCGTATCATTCCTTAACGTCATACAACACACAATGATTCATTTCTGTAAACGTATTATTGAAGAGGATGAATGTATTCCTAATACATTATTCTGATTTTTTGTTCAATACAAAAATCATATTTGTCGGTTATCGGTCTACTTAATATGCAATGGATAAGAGGAAATCCATTGGTTGGATGCATGGAACAGAGCATCTCAACTGGAGCGAAAAACATTCCGTTACCTGATAGCAGTATGAATGAATATAACATGGTTGTATTGATTCTAGAATAGAAACAACACATACTGGGGTAGTGATGTATGCATTCTAATTAAAAACCGATCTCTCATCACTCCCGTTTTCTGATATAGAGGATCTAATTAAATCCGCTTTAAGGTCACATGTGAGTGACCTCGTAGATGTGAAATGTTGGACCAATGAAAATGAAGCTTACGCGATCTTGTGCGTTTTTTCTTTTTGACTGGTGAAGGTATGTAAACACCAATAACAACACTGAACAAACAAACTTCCGTAGTAGAGAATTGTTTTGATAAACTTGATTAGTATCTAATCAGCAAAGGTGTTCAAAATTAGTTCTACAGACTGACGATTACTTCGTTGTAAAAATTACTTAAATATCGTCATTATTCGATAAATATAAAATATCCCAGATACCAAAGTATAAATCTTTAGGATGTCCAGGATATAGATACAAATCTGATTAAACTGGACAAACACGGACCTCTAGAAACCAAGAGGTGGGATCATGTGCCATGGAGGAGTATGCATCTCCTGTCGACCGGTCACACCCTCTGTGAGTCCACAGTCAACTTCAAATGAAATACGTGAGGAACGAATCCTCCTCACGATTGGTAAAGACGTCTCAACAACCGCCAACGAATAGGCAACTCAACATTTCACCTAGACAAACAGAGTAATCGCAAACAAGAGTATTATACCGACCGTAAAATTTGCCGAACGTTGACATCAAACGCGGTTTTCTATATCCTTGTGTCAAATATTTGACAGTGAGTAGTTTACATCTGTATATGAAATAATCATATACTTACATATTGTAAGTTGCACTTTCATTGCTCGAACAGTGTACACCTACGAGAGGTAACTCTCTATGACCTCATTGCGGGTTTCGTTAGACCCTCTACATGTCATATCAGAAAACAGGAGCGATCAGATATCGATTTTAATTACATTGTTGGAGTATACTTCAGATTAGCTAAATTGTTTCGGGGAGTTTTACATGTGTTACACGTTTTCTACAAGAGTCAATTTGTATCTTGTATTAGAATTGACGAGCAAAATTGTAAGTTTATGTTCTATCCTCAGTTAGAGGATAATTGTGTTCTCATTAAAAAAAAACCGTGGTATATAAAATACATATTTGTGATCTGGAGAATTGACCAGATTTTATCTAGAAACATAAGGTTTTACATCTGATTATAAATTGAGATAAGTCTGAAATCATTTCAATGTAAATTATGTGTTTTTAGTGCTTTTGATTATTTTGTTTTATACAAAATTTCGAAAACATACATACATACATACATACATACATACACACACATAAACACAAACTCTGTGTAGTTGCAGTATTTAACAAAATAATTATTACTTTCAAATTAGCTTATGGAGATCTAAACTAGCACTATAAAGTTAAAACCTATAATATCACTGTTAACTTGCATGGCTTCAGCAATTTCTTTGAATCCTTACTAATATACGCATTATAATTCATTTCAATATTATATTTCAGCCTTAATGTAATTTTTCCTTTTTATAGTTCATTTCAATTTTCTGTAATAGAAAATTCTGGGTGAAAATGTTAAGCTAATTAGGCTTTTAAGACCTTTTATTTACTCCTTTCCGTTGATTAATTATGATCCTGTTACACAAGCTAAACAAAGTCATAATTCTTGTTCTATCGTCTATTAGCAAAGTTTCAGGTACAAATTTGGGAATTTGTATCGACAGTCTATCAACATTAAACTACTTTGCAGATTCTATTAAGAACACACAGGAAACTCCAAAACGTTCTTAGGTTTAAAAAAGATTTGTTAAAAGTGTTAAATTGGAAGATGACGGGAAACCATGTAAGTGATTGTCAAGCGTCTTTGTGATAACAGGCACATGTTTTTTGTAACTAATTTAAAACAAATTGCGATGACTAATATGAATTAGTCACACGAGATATGACGTTTACTTCCTCCAATCACTTAGAAAATAGACCAATCAATGCTCGATAACAATTAAACGATGTACTATTTCATAACTACGTAATGAATTTAATCGGAATTGAGTCAGATTGAGAATATGTGGTCTAGACATCCACGGCATTCTAACAAAATTACAGATGTCGGCAACATTGAGGAATAAAACACATGACCGTTGATTAAACGTAAATTTTACCGGATTTGTATCTATGTACTGGACATGCTATTGATTTATACTTTGGTATCTGAGATATTTTATATTAATAAAAGGTAGTTATGCTTTATAACAAATTAAGCCAAATCAAGCGTCATTGTTTAAACAACTTTGTAGAAATTATATGAAATGTTCACCCAAATATTTTACTGATTTTCTTTCTAACATTTGTGTCTGATCTTTTTCTATCATAATATGGTATCACAATTATCGTACATTTGACGCTATCAGCTGACGTCAGGAAGGACGTCGATCCTTCCACATATGTTCTTTCTCACAAGTCATTGTGTATGGCGTAACGGAGACAACAGAGGTAATCTTCATTTAAAGGAATTACATAAGACATGTGAGCTTTATCTATTTTGAAACAACCTTTCGTCAAACCTTCCTGTGTTGTGTCCAATAACAACTTTCAGATGCTGTGTAAGATACCCTTGGATTATAATTTGAAAGGAATATGAATAAAAACGGGGTTTGGAATTTATTTGTCGTAGTGAGCTATGGTCCCCAGTTACATGGACTCTAATTCAATTACGAATATGATGCCGTCTATAAAATGTTTCCCCATGTTTTGTTTGACAAAACACCATGGCGCCATCTGTGAAACCTTTCCTATTTTTTGTTGAACAAAATATCATAATGCCAGATATGACATGGAACAAAATCCAAACGCCCACAATTGTCAGAAAACAACATGGTGCCTGCCCGATTGATTTACCCTATGACTTATTTGACAAAATATCCCATAGTCCTCTATACATTTCTAGATTCATTCTGCAAACTGAATCACAAAATTTGCTTTTGCAAGCTCTAGGTACTAGATAGAAAATATTTACATTCACACAAGGTTAAGTCACACAAATTGAATACCAGTTTTATACTTAGCTCGCATTCTGTACACTGCATTCAAAGTGTGTTCTTGAATAATGCCTTGTTATATCTATAGGTTTACTGTATATAAACGACATTTTCCATTTTGTGAGACAACTTATACGATTGCTTAAAATAATTCTGATGTGATTCATGAATGTGTAAATATGAAACTTCATAATATCTTATAAAAACAAGACAATAATTATGTAATACTGATGAATGATAACGATAAAGTATTAATTTATCATAAATACACCATATGAAATGTGCATACAAATATTTTGTATACCATTTTGATTAAGAAATTACTGGAAATTGGGAACATATGGGATTCAGGTTCTCGTTTTACAAAAAGTCTTAAGTCCTAAATCCTAAGTCTTAGTCCTAATTGTCACGGAACTGGCTAATCGGCGATGCGTTGCCAAGGTAGTTAGGAGTTAGGACTTAAGACCTTTCGTAAAACGGACCCCAGGACCAAAGATCATGAAAAAGGCAATCCAAACACTTTTATAACGGGGTAACGCAATTCTTCTCTTTCATCATCATGTTAAAGGAATCTACATATCTCTTGTCATAATCCTAATTCAGGTGTAAATTCGTTATGTTTATATTTGAAAATGTCTATAAGATATGCAACAAAGATGCAATGTTTTGATTTTTAAAAAAGTTTTTCTTATGGGGGTTACTGGTATCTGAAGAAAGTGACAATGTAGGAATTGTAGCTTTACAATATATTATTTACAATTAAAGTAGAAATGAAGATGTACCAATGATAATATATCTTTTCGTACTTGTTTCTATAATGCGTTAGTTTGTACATGACTAGATAATAACAAGTCTGTAGAAATGTGGCATATATAACTTCTTGTTGATATTGCAAAATCGAACCACCTCTATCATTCTAACATAAGATATTAAATATTCTTTTACATTTTGAGGTCCAAATTGTAAGTAAAAGGCATTTTAGATAAAAAAAACCTGAAGTTTAGCGCTCAAACCATTGACAACTTTGTCAGTTGACAGACGTTCTCTTAAAGTTAAAATATTTATAGTGAGTTGCAATGTTACATGCTTATTTAATATTTCCTCTCTGTAAAACATTTTTGTTCAGTAAAGTTTGGCCAGATTGTGGATGATAATAATACCAAAAAAGAAATATTGTGATAATACTGATTATATTAATATTGCTGTCGTTGGTTTCCAATGTGTACAGTTGCTGTGCCTTGTAATGTGGTCAGTAGAACTAAAATTAAGAAGACTGAAAAACAAATGAACGACCAATCCGGAAGTGATCGTCACTCAATGTATATTCATGTAGTTTGTCATTTTGATTAAAAGACAATGGAAATATTTGTTTTCTGCTAAAGCAGCATATCCGGTTAAATTACTAGAGGATACAATTAGGTGCAACTGTAGAAATTCAAGAACACATTTGCATATTGAAGCAAGTAGCAAATGTCATCCTATAGTATATGTAAACGTAGAGAATGGATGGTATGGCACTTTAGGAAGTATATTATAGTTCCCGTTAAAAAGATTCTAAAGATAAATCATATTTGAATCGGGTAACAAAATGCTTGGTCTCGAATGAAAGTTCATAGGATTGGTGTAGTATACATTATTTCAAGAAGTGAAGAAAAATGTAGTCTGTCACGTTTTAAGCGAAAAGAATTGATATTAATGAATTGAACAAAGCATTGGAATGTGACCTATTCCTTAGATATTTCACGTCCCACATTGTGGACTTCATTTAGCTTTCAACAACTGAAACAACGACGCAATACGAGTGTACGTCCTACATATGGGTTTTAATGTGCTTTCCTCGTTGTCACAAGCGGGTTATAAATTTCATCAGAGGGAATGGTGACGACTTTTTATACTTAGTGGTTAACAATGGTACAGGCATTGCGATTGTATAAAAGACTAGGCACGATACAGTGCAATGTACAAGAACTACCCAAGATCATTACTATACGTATACATTACACCTGCAAATGTGGACAACGAAGCGATATGGATGATGGAAGTTTATTGACATACACGTTCTGACTCAAGTGCATGAGGACAACATCCTAAATTGTATCCGCTTCGTCCCCAATCAATCAATAAATATTTGAAAAAATAAGGTTTTTCAATTATTAAAACAATATGTACCGCAATCAATTGAAATTTCTTTCACTTTGAGCTTGGACTAACATGTGCCACACAACTATGAAATTAGATTTATTTATTGTCCTTGTATTATACCATTTTGCTTTTCGGAAATATAAAATCTATATCCAATATGAGCTCAACTGATGAAATCTTACTGACAGAAACGATTGTCAAGAGCATTTTTGAAAAATTATATTACTAAGTAGTACTATTCCATCTTCTCCTGCCTATTGCGATCTCATTTTACAACTTATACCTTATGCCAAGGCATGCTCTCTTCTTATGAATGTTTCATTCTGAGAGGGAAACGACTCGCCAATAAACTACTTACACAAGGTTACGTTGTTGAACGCTTGAAATCGTCGTTTAAGAAGTCTTATGGTCGTTACGGTTATCTTGGTAAACATTATGAAGTAACAATAGATAGTACTCTGGAGAACGACCACAGACAATGACTCCCTTTCGCCAATCGTACTTTTCACCAAACTTGACCTTTTCATCAAACTTGACCTTTTCACCGAATTTGACCCGTTCATCGAGCTAGAAAGCTTTCCAAGGAACATTTGCGACTTCCTCTGTACACCTGGACCTATCTCAATTGGGATTCGATTCTTCATATGTTGAGACCATTTGCATATCTAATTCGTTGTGTTCTAATGGACTTGAGTTTCGATTATTATTATTAGTACGTCTTCATTTTTACTTGATAATATTGCGGTCACGGGTGACCAATGACCGCTTGTTTGCCATAAAAATATGACTCGGGTACATTTCCTACCATAGAAATATGACCCGGTGCATTTTCTACAATACATAATTGACTCAGCTACGTAATTTCCCGGGAATACTTTCTAACATAGGAAATAAGAACCATTTATATGCTCTACCATAGAACGAGTGGCACATATGGCCTTAGCGGTGTAAACTGAGGTAATAAATGCTTATTATTTGTACATGAGACTATTTAAAAAAAAAAGATTATCAAATTATTGCCTTTTTCTGACCCTTATGGAACGCTATGGATCATATCTCTTTTTCCAAAAAGTTGAAAATGCCCAGGTGCATGTTACCCTGACCTTTGATCGAATGACCTTGAAACTTTGTTACAGTGATCCTTAGATAAATCCTATCTTTCCACGCAAAAAATATCTGTTTTTAGTTTTGGATTTAACTGTATTCTATTTCATTTAAAGCGCTCGTTCAGTGCTCATTTAAAAAACAGAAGTTGATTTCAATTGCAAGCTTTGTTGATATTGACTTCACAACCATGCATATTACATAGGAAGGATCTGGCCGGTACATGAGCTGAGTTTCAAAGATATAAATGTTAAGATAGACAATACGTTGTGATTTCATCTCACTAGTATAATAGACATTGATTTGGAATTTAATCTCACTATCATGATTGACAATGATTTGCTTTCCATCTACCTAATGTTCTGAAAATACATTGTACATAATCAAATGAGCAACCTAAATAGAAACCTATTTTCGAAATATCAACAGACATCAACATGTCACATAGGGTATGACAAGATTGTCAGTCTTGATACCGATTTGATATTGATATTTTTTCAAGATAGACATTGACAAAAACTGGTTAGGAAATTCCTTGCTCAGAGTTGGTCTTCTGCACAAGCACTGCCTTTGTAGTGATAACCCAAATACTTGACGCATTCTTAATTTACAGTGTTATAATTATATTTCATTTCTAATATGACTAACTATCAGACAATAAGGAATCGAAGCCTGCATCATATTGACAGTTTTGTTTTATTACGGCAACATGCATTATAAATAAAGTAATAACTCGTCACGCAACAATGATATATCGTTAAAATCCATATCGCACGCGGGGGTGGTACGCAAAGCATCAATTAAAACCTCATATCGCTCTAATGACCAATTTCGGGGTACTGATAAGTGTCGTAATTACCATGGGATTGTGTTCATCCAAGTTATGGTAATAAATCAAATAAACTAATATATGATATCTGAACACTTAGTTACGGGAATTATCTGTATGTGGATTGATGTTGAAATTCAATAACATTGATAATGTTGACTTCAGCGGTCAGCAACGAGAAAATGACAGCACCATTCATGCGATAAAATCTTGCACAATCAAATTCTAATATTACAAAGGGTTAGAATAATATAGAGCATTATTGGTTATTATACCTCTTTCTATTTCATTTTAAATGCCATAATACATAAAGGTGTTGCACGTTAATATTGATATGCTTTCTGTTATAACAGCTTCTTGTTGGGAAATACTTTTTATAGTGCATACATACGTACATACATACATACATGCATAAATACATACATAGACAATCATACATACATATACATACATACATACATACATACATAAGCACGCACACACATTACTATAGATATATTCATGTACAAAAACCATCACATATCATCCGACTGCATGAGATCCCTGTGGCGGAAAACATTCAGCTCTCATTAAGGCCCTCCGCTATGTACTACAAATAAGTGCACTCTGGTGAACGAATAGAAACATTTGTGTGCTTTTGTATTTCTTACATTTCCCTTAATTATCTAATTCAGTACATATATTTGAAATCCACTCTTTTAACGTCCATACTATTGGCCAATATATACTAATGCCAAAACACTGCATCATGAATGCGACATTTTGAAAAGTAGTTCGAGCAGAATCCCCGTCTCCAATTGCAGTGAAATACTTACGTATTGCATGGGCGTATTGTGCCTTAAAATCACAACCATACAGAAAACGGATTAAAAACATTTAGCAAACATTTTTCAAAACAAGGAATATTTCATTTTAATGTCTATTCATTAACAAGTTTTCATTCAAATATGTAGTACCAAAGTCGCATTTGGAGAGAAACTAGAGTTATTTTACACATATTTAACCGTCACAAAATAACATATCAGTAAATATCAAGTCAGTGAATTAGCTCAGGATTAGAAAAAAAACTCAAAGCTTATATAAATTCCTCCCATGTGGGGAGTTGGCAAATTAATTGGGGACAGTCGACTTACTATAGTCACTTGACAAACGTTGTGAACAACAGTCAGTAAAGAAATATAAAATGAACAGACAAGAATTGACCAAAGAGGTGGAAAATAACTGAATGTGAAAGTTTGTAAACTTAGTTTTCACTGCACCAAAATGAAAACAAAAATGAAATCGGTGATGATACATATTTCTCTGCTGTGTCGACATCAAACTCTGAAGCCATGATTAAGACGTTAATACTGCTCTATAACAGCACAAAAATAAATCCCGATGGAATGCAATGAATTTATTGGAATATAAGTTTTACAAATAATTTCTCCAAAGCCTAATTTTATTCAAACATTCTATTGATGCTTTATATCTGGTAAAATTACTTTAATATTAGTCTACAGAGATCTCTAATTTGCAATCGTTTTAGACCTACACGCATCGCGTGGGTTTTGGTTCTGTACAATGGCGCCAATGTTGTACAATTATTCTTTAAAATATTATTTCTGAAAGCAGCAATGTTAAAACAACTGTTCAAAGACAACTGATTGCTATGTATTAAGGACTAAAGTAAAGAGATAATATGAATTCATTATATAAAATGTGTATATTTTTATGATAAGCAGGAATTCTTCTGAAATGATATTGCTGCAGTTGTTGTTGATGCTGCTGAAGTTGTTGTTGTTGCAGTTGTTGTTGTTTTGGTGATGGTAGTATAACTGACTATAATATTGTCTATACTTGCAGACGACAGAACACACCTTACTTTCACTTGCATGAATTTATGAGGACATATCCATAAGTTTATAAATAAAACCATAAAAAAACAATGAGCTTATAATGCATGTTCGGTCCATTCACCAAGAAAATAAATTAGATAAGATTGTTTCTTATTTTTGTCTGTCTATGTTCAATAAACAGTGTTCAAAGGATTGCCTCGTCCTTTACTCATCTTTGTTTCAATAAATGTGATCGGTCATATAACTGGGTATGATTCTGATATTTATTGAATTACAAATTGCATTGTACATTAAAGATTTATTCTCTGTCATAATTTTTAATACCGTACACATTCAGTACAATTGCTTTTCATTGTGATATTGTATAGTTATTCCCTTAGCTCATTTCACATCGTCAAGTGTAATGATCATACAGTAGTCGATGACTAGCTGAGATCAATAGAATCATTAGACAATAGAATCCTTAGATAACCGTCAATCTACAGTCTATAGGGAATATGGGTATCTGCATGTGCCTCACTTCGGGAGAACTACATTTACGATAGCTGGTCCAAAACTCGGCACTTTTTCTGAGATGCAGGGTATTCTGTATTTAGATGAGTGTGTGTCTTAACAACAATAATATGATTAGGTATTTTATGGTGATGTATCATATGGTGCGATCTCTTGTGATTACGAAAATGAAGAATCATCTATAATTATGGCAAAACGTAGTACAAGTTAACATATTTTGCTCACTAATTTTTATCTTCATGTTTTCCGATAAGCTGGAAAACGTTTTATGATAGCTATAAAATGTTGAATGCGGTATAATGTTTTGTTCTAGCACACGCAAATTCAATGCTCGTAGTAAGATGTGGGTCGAAGTATTCCTCCCTTTACACGGAAACAAAACTCTGCTTGAATTTGTTTGCCAACATTATCAATACCCTATTTCACATTTTATAAAGCCATTCGAACCCTCCGCAACCCAAGGTAGTGACTTGATATTTACATTCATATGTACCTTGATATCATGACTAATTATACAGCCTACTAGCGTTTTCTAATGACTTAAAGGGGCATTAGCAGTGTTAACCAGGGTCAGGTCCAGTGTGGTATTCATATACAAATAGTAAGACTGAGTTAATCAGTTGCAACTGACCTATCGCCAAATGTCCGACTTGGCACCTTTTGGCAAACTTTTCCATTATGACGTCACAATGCGACTAATTCATGTATCATGTGATCCCCGACGACGTTTTTGCGGGACTTTTGTTTCTATTAGTGATGGAATGAAGCTAGCAGACTATATCCCGTGGTAACGCCATTTCAGCTGGAAGGTTACGTAGAGTTACGTTCCCTCACCATTGGAAATAATAGTACCGCACAGGTTATCACGTGGTACATGAATTAGGTCCATTATATGGCATTTCAAACATCTGTGCGATAATGACGTCACGATCAAATGACGTCAAAAACACATGGAGAGTCACTTGTCAGACATTTGGCAATATGTCAATTGTAAAAATGAATAAAAACCTTAAAAACCTATTAAAACTTTTTCTTCATGGACCCAATATATTTCAGCATTATATATATATATATATATGTATCTAAAGTCCCTTCTTTGTATTTATATGATTAAAATCTATATAGACACTTCATTCGAAATATTTCGGCCGCTCGAAAGGCCTTCATCAGTCGTGTTTAATTATGAAAGCAACCAAGCAAAACTAACATACAATGACGTCACGACTCAACAACACAAGGAAATGTATATTGGTTTTGCTTCTCAAAACTGAGAAAAGCGCTTCTGCACATGTTGCATATATTTAACTATACCAATAACTTATGTGATAATATAAAGCAAGTGCGTATATCCCTGTTTTGTTTCATATTGTAACACAGATATTCTTTAAATTGGCATTAGCTGTGTTTTTGTTTTTAATTTCCTTTTCACTACTTAGAATGATAAAAGATATACACTGGCGTAAAGGTTCTTGCATTCCTATATATTTTGTGAAAATTGTTTGAAAAAAACCAGTTTGGCATTTTTTCAATTGCAACTGATTAACTCAACCTTACTATTTATCTAACAATACCACTCTGGACCTGACCTTATTTTCACAGAATATATAGGAATATAATATTGTTTATGCCTGTGTATAGCTCTTATTTGTTACTATACATCTAGTACAAATAAAGTAGTAAAAGTACAAAAATGCAAAATATATTTTCGGTAAAAACAGTTAATTCCCCTTTAATAATGTTTTGTTTAAATGATAAAATTACTGACTATTTGTTAGCTACATAGTTTTTTATCCTATTTATCGTGTTTGTGACACATAAATAGGAAATATACTTACATATACTTAAATAACTGAAAGCCAATATATTGTTATTATCACTATGAATACAGTAAGCTATTAATACTAACAGTACTTACACTTAAAACTGTCACAACAACCTCATACTGAAGTACTGTGTCATATTTTATGTTTTATTTTATCACTGACAGATCGATAAATTTCAGAATGAATTTAAAATTGATGACAAATCAATCTCTAGGGTGACATTTTGTAATATTTGATGTAAAATCTTCAATTTGGTGTAATCTATTATACTTCATCAGATAGCTTTATCATCAAGTGTGGTAGATTCCTGTTGGAGCATTACAGAACCAAATATACATGTATGTATATATCATATATGATTACTACCAAATTGTACAAATTACCAGAATGTAGGTCTCATGTATCAGACAAATTAAACATTTAACGGAGTTCTATATACTATCTTTGACACTGACATTAAACGTCACAATAACACTATATTAATAGTACACGTTAGGAAGAGTCGAATTTTACCTACTAATAAAACAAATGTTCATATAAGGTTTCACAAATCCCACTGGACAGTAGTGTAGTGCGTTCATCTCTCCGGAATTTGGGTCCAAGTTTTGGTCCGGTACCGACTTAGACTTTTGATAAGTTGTTGTAAGTGTTCCGTCGTCAAGCACTAGGCTATTATAATAGAAATTGACACCAATGGGTATTTCTTGAAAAAATTAGTCCAACATACTGGGTCAAAGTCAGCAAGACTTGTAATGAATCGCTATAACGTCGACAAATCTCAAGATATGTCAACTACAGTTGCTGATGTTTGCATACTAGCGAAAAATTCTTTTTTACAAAATGAATATCAGCCATTTCCACAACAAAATGATAAAAGACAAAGACAAATGATAAAATTTGGTCAAAAACGTTAAAACGTTTTAGTGCTGCAGGAGTTGTGTGTATATTGTTCTTTTGTTTATGTAGACTGTGTCATGTGTTTACTGGGTGACTGTCAATACAACATTTACATCATGACAATTTTATAATTACATCCAACCAGTTAACAGCTGATTCCAAAACATTTAAAAGAATGGATGAGGTTGTACATTTATAGTGTACTACAGTGTACTTTTAAAAGAACTAAACGATATTGCGAATTGCACCCATACACCCCAACACACGCACACACACATACATACACAGACACAGACAAACACACACACAGACACAGACAAACACACACACACACACACACACACACACACACACACACACACACACACATATATATATATATATATATATATATATTTATATATATATATATATATATATATATCACAACAGTTAATTGTATTTATTTTAATGATCTTTCCTCTCTAGGTTAGTCCATAAGTTAACCATATAACTAAGAAATAGGCTCAAAATGTAGAGTTAAAATTTTAAAAGTGCGATAACTCTTACATTTTCATAAAATATTACCGGTATTGCATCTTTGAGTATGAATATCCAAGTCCGAAGCCAAACTTATAGTTATTCAAAAACTAATAAACAACGCAATCTTTTAAAAAATTATTTTGGTCGGATTGCTGTTTTGGTAATTATTAAATGATAATGCTGCTCGATCGTTCGAAAAATAGAGGATATCTGAAAAAGATCTGATTCTAATATTTCCTATAACGTTTTCTATAAATACTGGTGTATTTAAGTAGCTGTTACCGTTGGATATTCTGTGGACTTCACACACACAAGCACACACACACGCACACACACACACACACACACACACACACACACACACACACACACACACACACACACACACACACACACACACACACACACACATAAATATATATATACTACTTTTACTCTGGTGTTTGAGACGTCACTTTAACTTGAAATGAGATTTTCAAATAACACAGTTGTTGGAAAGTTAAAAATTTTGTTGTTTTCAATTCTGCTAAATTCAACATCTGATAAAATACAATGCATTCTAAATTCATGTATTAAAAGATATGCAATATTTACGATATGTTTATGCACTTATTTCTGCGCAAGTATTTGACCTATTTTAAGCACTTTTTAAGGTCATTTCGACAGAAAGGAGAATATAAAATTTCATACCCATTCATCAGAAAATGCCTTATAAATTGTATATTTTAGATCATGATTATGATAAAAAGAATCTGTCACGAGTTCCCTTTCAGATCACATTTATGATACTCGCTATGAATTTTCAATTTTTGCTCGTCAAAGGCTCGCAAAATGGAAAATCCAAAAACTCGTATCATCAATGTGATATGAATGGAAACTCGTGACATATATACACTAGCGGAAAAAAGAAACTGTAGTTTAGAAATTTCATTCATAGATTCATATACAAAATATTATGTTGCATTATGTAAATCATTATTTAATATAATGCATTGTCTTTCAATTCATCACATTACGGATTATTTCCATTATGGTTGATACGAACAGCCACTGAAAGTAAGGGAGTGCAAAAAAATTTCACAAGCTTAACAACGTGTCTGATCGCCATTTGCATCGATGCATTCTTCACACCTACGACGCATTGAACAAATCAGGTTTGGCAGAAATGCACAAAGGAATTTCACAAAGGAATGATCCAGGAAGCACAAAAAGATATAACAGAATTCATCAAGAATTTCGTCTCATATAATTGATATCATCAAAATTACGTCACAAATGATTGATACTATGCTACGAGTAACTGATATACATTGTAATTAAAACATACGTAACATGTGATTGATATCTTAAATCATGTCATATATGATTGATATCTAAATAACGACACGAGTGAATGATATTATAAGGTACGTCACATGATTGATATTTGAATTACGTAACATGTGGTTGATATCTTAAATCGTGTCGTATGTGATTGATATCTAAATTACGTCACTTGTGATTGATATCTGCTATTATATTACCTTCATTTAATCGCTAAATATAAGAGATAATTTTATGAATATTTTATTGGGTACAAATATAGATTTCATGTCAAGCTTATTAGGTAGGTAGACATTACAATCTTTAACAAATTCTTGCAAATTAACATAGATTTAATAAAATAGATATAGGTATATTATAAATAATATAGTAGATATAGGTTTATTACAAATAACAAATAAATGTTACAAATACATGAACAACTTTACGTATTGAACTGGCGTACTGAGCTCTGTATTATATATTTTTTACTACACATGTATGTGATATATATATATATATATATATATATATATATATATATATATATATATATATATATATATATATATATATATATATATATATATATATATATACATACACATATTTAATTTCGAAAAGAGTTTGGAATCATCACATTTTCTTGTATTTTATTTTGAAACCGATTTTGTTAGACAAAATATGGTAAATATGCACACCACTGACACTACACAAAGATTTCCACATGAACATTGCATTTCAATGTTGTGACGTCATAATAGGTTATTGTACAGCATACTCTATCTGAAGACCCTATAAGGTATTTTCGTTATCCAGAGCTACCTCCCCTTGTAGCAGGTAACGAATGCGATGTCATTTGTTTGTGCGCAAAATTAAAAAAGTTATCAATCGTGATGTCATATGTTTGTGTGAAAATGACGTTGTTTTCTCACTTAAAAACATGACGTTACAATCGATACCTGCTGACATGGGAGATAACTCTGACTAACGAAAAGACAGAATAGGCGAAAGAGCTTACAGAATGAAATACTAGAAATATAAAAATTTCAGATATCAAAGTATAATTGTTTAGAATGTCCAGAATACATATACAAATCTGGTGAATATTGACAAAGACGAACCTCTAGAAATCCAGAGGAAGCGTCAGATGCCATAGAGATGTAAGCGTCCCCTGTAGACCGGTCACACCCGCCGTCAGTCCACGGTCAAATCCAAAGGAAATAAGTGAGGAATAATTCTCACAATTGGTACAGATGTCTCAACAACTGCTACCGAACAGACAACTCAACATTTCATTTAATGAAACGGAGTGATTACAAACAAGGCAATTATTATTATCATTATCACACACACACACACACACACACACACACACACACACACACACACACACACACACACATATATATATATATATAATATTTATTTGTATATATATATATATATATATATATATATATATATATATATATATATATATATATATATATATATATATATATATATATATATATATACATGTACTCAAACTTTGAGAACCGTACTCAACGTATAGTTTTTTTTGCAGGAAAATCATAAATGTGATGTAAACATTTATATGTGAATGATGAAAAATAATAATGTTTCCTAATCAATCAAACCCAAAAGTTGAACTTGAGTATTGATTAAATTTGGTGACTTCGAGGCCAGTGCTCTTTTGAAGGTGTGAATTTATATATACAATAACGTGACCCGGTAGAGTCAAATGACGCAGCGCCCCTTGTCCCATTTCGGTCAGATATGTTCAATTAGGCCGCATATGTGACTGAAAATTGTTATGATGCATTATGGGACAAGAGCGTTATCATAAAATAATTAATCACGATATATGTCGTCTATTTGGCCAATAAACTGCTCGAGATATCCCATAGAAATGACAGGCAAAATCTGCTCTAATCATATAACACGTTCATAATCTATTGTTATAAATATAAAAATTTCAGATACCAAAGTATAAATCAATAGAATGTCCAGGACACAGATACAAATCCGGTAAAAATGGACAAACACGGACCTCTGGAAACCAAGAGGTGGGATCAGGTGCCATGGAGGAGTAAGCATCCCCTGTCGACCGGTTACACCCGCCGTGAGTCCACAGTCAAGTCCAACGAAACAAGTGAGGAGTGTATCCTCGTCACATTTGGTACAGACGTCTCAACAACCGCCAACGAAAAGGCAACTCAGCATTTCACTTAGTGAAACAGAGTACTCGCAAACAAGACTATTATACCGACCGTAAAATTTGCGGAACGTTGACATTAAACGCGGTTTTCGATATCCTTGTGTCAATAATTTGTCAGTGAATAGTTTACCTCTGTATATGAAATCTTCATATGTTGTGCACGCCCTGGCATATCGGATCATTTGTGAAATATAAACTCCATATGCGGGTGACTGGGGGATATTACTACTTAAATGTGGAAAATTTACGATCGGAAAGCCGAAATCGTCGCGTTTATCGTATAGCTTAGTTGCTAATTTCCCGTCTGTGTTTATTTTAAGTAAAATGTCTAAGTATGAAGCGTGTGTGGTTATAAACATAATACCAAAGTTATAATGCTCAAGACGGCCGTTTCTGTTATCTAATTAAATTACATGACTTGTACAAATCTACGATGACAGTATGTTTTACCGATGCTGGTTCTCCAGAGTATTGACTTCATGGTATCATCTTGGACATTTCATAAAACAGATTATTCAAAGCTGCCAGGACTAATAAACATAAAGAAACGAATAATCGCCCGTTCCTCGAGGTCAAATTTGCTAATAAGGACATTGACGCTTTGGATATAAGCAATATTTTGAACCAAAAATACGCGCTCAGTTGCCTTTAATATCTTTAATTACAAGGCAAATCTGAAGCAACTCAATTTACCCAGCCTTTCCCAGAACAATCCACCTTGTACCTGTTTTACATCTGAATTCATTTACTCTCCATGTGGTCATGTTGTGAGAGGTGATCTCAACATTGTGCGCAACAGAAAACTGAAAGATCTTTTATGCAAAGGCATAGGGAACCTGTATCGTTTACATGACGCCAAAACTTTGAAATTATTATGGACGCATGTGAAGAGTACGCCATACGCTGGGCTAAGAAAGAAGATGTCGAACCTGATACTCTTTTGGGGTGAATTAAGTCGATCAGTAATGTTCTTAAACGAAGAATTCGACGACTTAAACATTGTGCCAACACAAAACACAATTTAATTTTTTCGTGACCCTGATGTTGTAAGAGAAGTTTCCCGTCTCCATAAAAATTATATCATCGTTCCAGTTGAAAAGGCATCTAACAACTTCACATTTGTCTGCAGGCGATACTTCCTTCAGCATCCTACAAGAGGAACTGGAACGTAACAGACTTCCTGGAAATCCTATATACTCTCTAACCGATTTCTCTACATCTGAAATATTAGGTAATCATAAATCCGTTGTCGCTTAGTTTGGAATCCCCATAAGTGACACGGAGCTTGAATTGCCATATATTTATTGGATTCCGAAGATGCACAAAACCCCTATAAACACCGCTTCATTGCGGGGTCATCTAAGTGTTCCACCAAGCCTTTATCTACCAAATATCTAACACATATTAAACAAGGTCTTCAGAAGTACAGTATAACGGCCTACTCAAGAAGCGGAGTTAATAATATGTGGATCCTAAAGAAATCAATGGAATTGTTGAAACATTTAAGATCTCCAAATTTCAAACATATTACAAGCATCAAGTCTTTTGATATTTCGACCCTTTACACAACAATCCCTCATCAAAAACTCAAAAACAGATTAACATCTATTATACAAAACCCTTTAGTATACAAAAATGTAAATCGCAGATATAAATACATGGTGTTAGGTCATGAAAAACCTTATTTTAACAAGGAACATATCGATTCCAATAACAAGTACACTGAAGACGATATTATCAAGATTCTGGGGTTTCTAATAGACAACATCTTCGTGGTTTTTGCGGGAAAAGTTTTCTAACAGATTGTCGGCTTTCCAATGGGTACCAATTGTGCACCTCTCTTGGCTGACATATTTTTGTATTCATATGAAGTGGAATTTATAGAGTCTCTGGTCTCCAAAGGAAACAAACAGTTAACATCTCGGTTCAATTTTACTTACACGTATATCGACAATGTTCTGTCCAAAAATAATTCCGAAATAATTATATATTATTATATACCTGTAAATAAAAATAGTTCTATTTTATTTACAGGTATATAAATAATTCAATATTTCAGAATTACCTCGGCCAAATGTATCCTGTTGAACTAGAGATCAATGAGACGACAGAGAGCAACATTTCTGCTTCTTACCTAGATTTACTCCTGTCTATTGGAAAAGATGGTCAACTTCACACATCCCTCTATGACAAACGAGACGATGTCACTTTCCATATCACAAACTTCCCGTTTCTAAGTAGTAATATTCCATTTTCTCCTGCCTATGGCGTTTTCATTTCACAACTTACACGTTATGCCAGGGCATGCTCTTCTTATGAATGTTTTATTCTGAGAGCTAAACGACTAGCGAATAAACTACTTACACATGGTTACGTTGTTGAACGCTTAGAGTCGTCGTTTAAGAAGTTTTATGGCTGATACGTGGTTCTTGTTAAACATTATGAAGTCCCCCTCTCAGAGATATTAAATAATATTCTGGATCACGGCCACAGACAGTGACTCCGTTTCACCAATCATGCTTTTCACCGAACTTGACCTCATCACTAAACTTGACCTTTTTATCGGATTTGACCCGTTCATCGAACTAGAAAGGTTTCCATTGAACATTTGCGACAGGTGTGGCATGCAAGCAGATTATTGATTATTGACTGGTACTTCTTCAATTTTACTTTCTACTTTGCATTTTATTTCCTCTCTTTTCCTTTACTAAAATCCCGTCGGCAAGTTAGGCGTTCAACTTTAGTCAGAACAGAGCCGAAAGGTAAATACCCATCGCCGACATCTGATGATCCTCCTTTGTATTAGGATTATAAACATTATAAACTCGACATTAGATAGTCATTATCACCTACTGTGCCTTTCTCTACCTTTTATATATTTTGTATATATAGTTTGAGTTTGATAATAATTAGGAGTCTTTGTCACTAATTTTCGAAGGAACTCCAATTGAGCTGTTCACAAGGAGGCAAAGATAACATGTACATATTGTATTAATTTTGTGCGTTTCATTTTATTCTATATTTCATAATTTGAAACTGTGGTACACAAGATAAAATCTAAAGTGTTACGGGCTCAAAGAGCCACATCAGTCTCAATTTAACATTAATGACTGCTCCCTCATAGCATGCCGCTCATACCACCAAAAATTAAATCTACTAATCTTCCCTTTAATCACAAGAAAATACCGGAAGTATATCATGTTTCAGAGTACCATTTTCCGTTGCATAATTCTAGAATATTAGTCTTCTGTTATATATGTAAGTATATATATATATATATATATATATAAAACATCCAAGAAAAATTTATTTGTACTAGCGCTTTCATTTGTATTCTGATCTTCTATCGTGATATTATTCTATTTTTTTACTACAACGTGCTATCATAGGTATACATTGGCAATGTTTAAACATGGATGGATGAGGTATCAAAAGTATTTTATCATAATTATGAGTCTCAGTAATCACTGATTAGTAGATCAAACTGACGATGAATACAAGCTAAGCATGAATAGAACACCCACGCAATATACTACATTTTCTAATCTGATCATTAATTACAATAACATTATCTAACAATACAGCTTGATATTTGGACACCAACAATTACCTCTCAAGATGTGTTTGTTATCCCTTGTTTCCACTTTAAGGATACAAATTTCAATTGCCTTTGACTACTTTAATGAAGAAAACCCACTTACCTGCATGGTGATGTCTTGGTTCCGCTAAATTGGTCAAGAGATCCCACGAATTATCAGAAAAGTTGTACACTTGAATTTGATCGTTTACAAAATCGGTCTTCAACCTCGGGGCACCGCCAATCACAACAAGACATTGCTTTCTGGTTCTATTTCGAGGGATCGTACGAGGTGACTGGAAAAATAACAAATGTTACTATAATGTGTTTCGGCGTATACTACAAGTAGATGTATTACAATGTTTAAATATGTTTCATATTGAAAAATTGACATTTGTTGTATTGCTAAGACTCCAAATTTAGATCTTTCAATTGCTATGAATATGTCAACAGACATATTAGGTAAATTACCGAACTTTGATATTCGTGGACAATGCAGAATGTTCTTTACCGTGCAAGGTATGTCAAAGATCTTGGTTCAAAATATCATTCATTACTTCTTATGTTGACCGCGCTGTCACGAAAATATCTTTTAAACGGAAGGAATGAGCTCCTGGTGAAAGGACAATCAGTGTTAAAATGTTCTATGTTTAGCGCATTAGTTGAGCGCTTTGCTAAAGAAAAATCATTGTTAAATGTGATCGGTTCAAAACGGATTTGGAGAGCGCTTGGTAAAAGAGCAGTCAGTGTCTATGTTAAAATGATTAAGACTCAATGTATATTGTTTAAGCGCTTGGCGAAACAGCAATTACTGTCTGTATTAAATGACCTAGGTTCAAAGTGGATTATTTGCACTCTTGGCAAAACAACAATTACTGTCTGTATAATAATGTCCTGTTTGATACGGAGTAATTGAGCACTTCCTAAAAGAGCAATAACTGCAATGTATTTGGTTCTAAGCGAATTTGTTGTGTGATACAAAAAACCTCAGACACCAAAGTATAAATCAATAGAATGTCCAGGACACAGGTACAAATCCGGTAAAATTGGATCAGCGAAGGAGCAACCACTTTTCGTGTTGAAACGTCTTAATAGGTTTGATACGAACTTGAACCCAGGAACTCCACCTTGAGAGGTGAATGTTATTTAAATTCAGGCTCCCTTTGTAAATATCCGTCTTCAGATAGTCCATTATGACTCCGTTATATAGACATTTTTTATACTTCCTGCAGTTCCTGCACTTGTATTTCGAGCCTTTTTTCGAAGTGCTCGTCACTTAGTTTTAGAGAGGCGGCGACTACATGTGTATTTGCAATGTTCCATTGCTTGTAGCGTTCCCTGTACCGTGTTTTTACCACACTGATGTACTAATACAACATATGTTGAACTGATATAAAATATAAAACAAAATATCCCTTCAGTTGTGTTGAGAATGTTTAAGTTACAAGTATATTTCGTGTGGTCACTGTTTTGCACAATTGCAGAATATTCAACACCAAGTGTTTTTCTCGAAATGGTAAGAAAGCGAAAATCAATACATGGACCTAAGTTTTGACTATCATTTTTGGTTATGTATACGTTACTAGTATGAATGCATTTGGAAAGGAACATACTCTATGGTGCACGTCGGCGCTCCATAAAGAATATATACCTTGCCAACTGCGTTCATACTTACGTATACGCATTCAAAATGACAATCAAAACTTATATATATTTGAATACATGCTGTACAGTTGAAAAAAGGAATTACGGTTGGCGTAGTTGCTAAGTAAATATACGTTGCAGTTCCTTTTTACCAATACATTTCAAGGCCAAAAATAAGTAAATCACGTAACTATGTTTTATAGTAACATCTCGCATTCAGCGCAAGTCTCGTCATTTTTTTTAAGTTTGCTATAGTATTTGTGATTTAAAGGTTTGTGGTGTATTGATGCAATTTCGCCAAAGTGTGATGTTTCAACAAAAAGTCGGATGACGTCACATTCTTTGCCTATCATGCCTAATTGCATTGCGTATACAATATTTTATACGCAGAGTCTCTTTACTGGACTAACGAAGGACATTATGTAAATATAATAACAATTCGTATGACAAAAACCTTTCAACACCGTACAGTATCGTTTTATTTTCAGTTATAGAAATATTTGATTAGCATCAACTGGTTAGTCACATTACCTGTAATACAGACTGTCTGGAAGGCATGCAATGGTAATGAAGCGCTTCTTTAACAAGTTTCTGACAATCGGGAACATCCATAAGAAATGAGACACTTTCTACTGAATCAACTATAACTGATGGCGCTAACAGTGGAAGTCTGACAGTTCCCATTAGGTCTGCTGAGTGCTGCAAACGATGTTGGCGATTGTGGTCGATCCAGCTTACCATTCTTTGGAAAACTTCTAGCTCATTATTTGCGTCCAGATCATCCCTCTGAAACAAATTACATTAATTTTAACAACTATTACTTTAAAAATGTTAAACATGTCTTTCTGTTCTATTGTATTAATTAATATCATTTCTTTTCTGGTAGGCAAAGACGCTATAATTAAGCATTAATGAGTAACTAGGAATTGCATTCCCGGTTTATTACAAGGCAGTGTGATTTCTGTCTCATGTATTTTAAAATGCTTTCAGTTAGGGGACGACCATTTGATTCTGAGGGGGATTTTGTCGTGTCAGATTATATATTTTCATATCATCGCAGGACAGAATACTTATTTTCAAGCACACCAGAGACAGATTATCTATTTTCTTCATTTTTTTGCTACAGTATATTGCCATGTGGTCAGAAATGTAATATATTGTAGTGGCGGATCTAGAAATTTTCCAAAGGAGGAGTTGTGATTATTGTGAGGCAAGAATGTGATAGGGAATCCTTAGGAAAGTAACATGATATTCGATATCAATAATTTGGAAGTCCTAACCGGTATTTGAGGGGACTCTGTGGCAAACTGGTTGGAGCATTACACTTTGAAGTCTCTCACTTCTGGTCAATGAAGGTTCGAGCCCCACTGGAACCTTAGCTGATTTTTGTGAGAAAGTTTGCCAGTTTACTTGCGGAAGGACGGTGGTCTCTTACCATGTACATTGTAACCAGGTACCTCTACCAAATATTGGCCACCACCATATCAGCAAGTCAATTTACCACATACTACATGTACCCCATACAATACTACATACCACGCAGTATTACTGCATAATACTACCTACTAAGTCATTTTGATACAAACTATCAAATTATTTACGATAAATGATTTATTGCAATAAATCCGAGTCAGATAGGCACATTCAAGCCGGACCAAATAATGCTGGATTATGGTTTTACTAGAATTGGACTTTTAATTTTTATAATTCTAAATAATTTGATAATTTGTGTCAGAATGTCTCAAGTAAGTAGTAATATGTGGTAATATGTGGTATTATAGGTAGATTGTGGTGTTATAGGGTAGCATGTGGTATTATGGGGTAGTATGTGGTAGGCTACACATAATATACAAAAACAAACGATTCCAAATTACAATTTCACAAGTATCTGACTCAGATTTATTGTTAAAAATCAACTTTTTATCATAAATAAATAAAATAATTTGATTGACTAAGTAAGTAGTAATGTATAATAGTTTGGGGTTGTATGTAGTATTACGGGGTAGTATATTGTAGTATGGGGTAATTCGAAGCAACCCCATGATATAACTGAAAAAAATGTTATGTGGCATAAAACAGTCTATTGAAAATTCTGGTTTTTGATCAGTGTCCAGACACACACAAATGGAGTAAGACAGTCATTGTATTAAATCATCAACCTTGTTTTTCTCAATTACAGGGACAGATCAGGTAAAGGACAGATTATTTATTTTCAATATTTTCAAGGCCAGAATATTTATTTCCAAAATCTGCCAGTCCCCCCTCAGAATAAAATGTTCGTCCCCTTACACAGAAAATATACTGAGACCAAGTGCGAAGTGATCCAAAAATTATGTGGGCATTCCTTATATTATTAATATCTTTTTTTATACCTGGAGAAATATTGCTCAGGAGGTTTCATTTTAATTCACTCCTCCACCACGCCCCGCCCACTCATGGCAACGGCTCTGACGTATTTCAACCTCCGTCAACACTGTGAACGTATATGGCGACCGAACACGAAGATTGTTGGGCTTAACCTGATTCCAAATGATTAATTGATATTAAACATCAAAAGTATAGTTATGAAACATTGATTTACAGTATAGAGAATTAAAGGTTGGATCCAGGAATTTTCAAAGTATTTTTGGGCTAACCCCTTCTCACCGCCGTTCTGATTTATTTATTTAGATCTATTTGGCCCTTTGGAATGCTAATGAGTTATCAATCTTTTTTCGTTGATATCCGGTGGAAAATGTTCATTTATATAGCAGTTTGTACCTCTCAGTTATTTGTATTATTTCTATAAATAGCTGAAAATTTAATAACAAATTTCTCGAAATTTTCACGCCTCGACGATATTCAAGACTTGAAGCCCTGTAACCCACTAAGAATCAATAAACAGCTCGTGATCGTATATATTTTATTGAACACCAAGTGTAACATCAATAACACAAACAGGCGACAGTAGCTTGTCCAAAATGGCGGTTTCTCTCTCTCGGTCTCTATTGCCTTCTAAAACCCTGGTGCTTGTATATGAAGGTCAATTCCGAACAACATAGAACACCAGAATTCTAGAAGTTTCTCCCGCATTCTGATCAACAAAGAACCAGAGAAATACTGGCGCTGTGCATATCAAAATCTGTCATAGATTCACCTTCCGTGACCTTTTTACACCATCAAAATTAGTACAATTTTAGTACATGATATTATTTAACATTACAATCAAAATTTGTTTACTAAGGATGACGATGACAGATATTGACCTATCTAACCTTGTAACAATTGCCGAAATTTCATTCCGATATTTATTTTTGATGCTATGTGTTGATAAGTTGTTTGTCCGAAACATGAATTTCATTGTGTAACTTAATCAGCTGTCCGCATTTCTCAATAAGTACATGTTACGATTTATCACATGGCACACCAATTTTATTATCAGTTTATATTTATTTACAAGTTAATATTTTCTTTTAATTAAAGTATTTTCCTCCCGTACCTCAGAGTGTAACATTCGTCCCTATCCATCCGAAATTTTTACTCACTGTACAAATTTTGTTCTTTTCTATAAATACTTAAAAAAAATTATTTGATTTTGAATTTTCCCATTGGTGTGACCTGAATGTATTTTAATTTATACCATCATATACATGAAACATATTTTTACATTTCAATTTTACCATGTAGGCTTATAATTAAATCATAATCAATTCATTATATAGAGTTACATATTGTTTCCATTCATTATAAATCTCATATCAATGTCCACATTAGTTTGTTTTCTGAATGTCTATAATTAACACACGTTTAAAACAATTCTTGATTCAAAGTTCATAATATGGATTAATATCAAATGACAACATTCAGTCCAATTTGTGATTTGGATTTCAATCTGTGTAAAAGTATTATTTGAATTATAACACATGCATTTACGTTCAATTAACACAAATGATATTTTATCATAAATCCTCTCCTGGATTATATAAATGTGAAACAATAATATATTCCATGCCTTGTATAATTTCATGCACAGTGTTTATATAATTAGTCCACAAAAATAGAGTTTATCACTTCACTAACACATACTCAAATATCAATTCTAGTTTATAAGACGCATGTCTATAATTATACAGGTAAAAACACGAATATGTCTTCTTTTATGGAATGTCCTCCTTATCAATATAGTAATGTTTCTCAAGGAAACTCCTCCTTGAATAATGTTCTTCCCGACTTATCCTGGAATAATATTAGTCTGTTATAATTATACTTTTGTTTTTACAATGAACTCACATAACACTGTGATGTTTTCAATTTGATTGTTATAAATTCCTTCCGAGTCGATTAAAAGTTCACGGCCGATTTTTCTTATCCTTTAATTACTTGAATATTTGAAGCTATTTTCGACAGAGTTTATGATCAGGTTTCTTGCTCGAAACAAAACATATTGTTTTAGTTTGTGGTCTTAATGTAGTTGCTTTTGACATTCTTAAAATAGAAGATATGTGGGTGTCATCTTCAAATTTGACATAGGTTCTCCCTATTCTCAAACAACCTAGGTCAAAGTATAACCTTACTCCGTTTTGTCTCAACCAATCCCTACCAAAGATAAAGTTTCTGTTCAAACCATCTGTGATTCATGGTCAACTAACTCATCGTAAATTTAATATTTACTGCACCTTTAACCTTGAGTGATTGATCATTCACTGCCCTAAGATTTGGTTTTTCACTAATAACCCTAGCCTTGATTGAACGATTTTGGAAGCACTTTTTACTAATTAATGAAACTTCTAAAGTTCTAAACTTTTGTTTTTGTTGTCCTAATTGTTGGGTAGGTTTTTCTGAATTTTGTTCACTTGTTGCAGGTGGTGCAGGGAGCGCCAGTTGCCCATTTGACTGAGGTGTTGTGTAAGTTTGCATAGGTGGCACAGGAAGTGCCAACATTTGATTGTTTGGCAGAGCATGCTGGTGTTGAGGCCGAGGGTTAAAGCTTTGTCCATTTTGATAGTTATTTCTATAATTTGCTCTACCCCTGCCACGATTATATTGCCAATATGGTACCCAATTTCGAGGGTTAATTTTACGATTTGGGCAATTTCTTTTGAGGTGACCAATAATTAGACATACCCAACATTCTGCACCTAAAACCCAGTCTGGTACTGGCTGTTGATTTTGTCTATTTTGACCTCTGAGCATTGGAATTTTCTTATTCTCTTTAAACTTAATATGTTTCTTTTTACTAATTCGTGATATCTGTGGGTTATCGTCACTGTCACTATTATCACTATCAGATTCGTCCGCGGCATTTACATCTATATTTCTGGGACAATTTTAAGTAGTTTGACCTATCCTCATGCAAGTTTTACATAATTCATTTCTTAAATGATCAACTTCCATTGGCTGAATATCTCTATCATCTTTTTCTGTGCTTAATCGGAATACATTTTGCGAATTTTCTAAAGTTAATGAAATTTGATCCCTAATATTTTGCTCACGTTTTGCTATTTGGACAGCAGCGTCTAAAGTTGCTGGTTCTTCCCTACTCAATTTCATTTTTAAATAGTCAAATGTGACACCCTTACAAAAATATCTATCAACTGTTGTTCAATTAAGTCTTTCGTGTTTTTGTTTTTTCTTTGTTCTGATGTATAGACGCCTTCAGATGCCTGAATTATTCTTTCCCCACACATTTGTACAGATTCATCTGTTTTCTGGTTAAAATTTCGTAATTTTGCCAATGCCTGCCTTCTATTTGTAATTTCCTCAAACTTATCCTTTAGTAATTTCTTGACGTCCCCAACTGGGTAAATTTTCATTATTTTCTTGTTCTATCAAATATCTCCTAATACAATCTGCTACTGCCCCTGAACATGTCACTAAGGCTATACTTGGCATCTTCTCTACAGTTAGCTCTACTAAGTTAGCATATCTTTCAATGTCAGAAATCCAAGTTTTGAAATCTGATGGTTTACCCGAAAAAGTTTTTAATCACCTGATGTACAGGTACTGCCATAGCACTAGCCATATTTGAAAACTGTTTCATTATCTGATCAAACATTTTCATTTTTATTGTCTGTAATTTTACATCCAAATCCTCCCGACAAACTGTAAAATTTGCTCTCTGATTCATTGTTTTCTGTTTTAGTTTGAAATAAGCTTTTCCTTTTAGCTTCACTTAAATCTTGTCTATACATTTGGTCCTCTATATCTTCTAACTCTTGGCCAATTTCTCCTAACTTAATTTCACCTTTGTTTTCTGCCATTTTAATTTTAGATAAATTGTTAAAAATCTCAATTATGTTTGTTTTATATCTATCTATATTATTAAGTATGTTACTTTGAATTAATTTTGTAATTAAACAATACTGCCTGTTGAGTCTAAACTACTAAAACATTTAATTAAACTGTACCCAAATTAACAAGTTTTTATAATTCTCGGTTAACAAGGTTTTCACTGTATCTAAATTCACAAAGTTTTAACAAAACTGCCTAAACTAAGTTTTAAATGTTTACTTTAATTCAAATGCGTTTTTGGTATATTAAAACAATCACAATATGTTTTAGAATATAAAATATATCATGTTTGACTAAAAAGTAGACGGTAAAAGTTTTAGACTTTGTCAAAAAGAAAACGTTTTCCAAATTGTGGTCAAAAGTAATAGAGTACTGAGAAAAGTAAAAGTCTTACCTTAACACCCAGGTGCTCGGCACCAAATCGATTCTTGTAACCCACTAAGAATCGATAAACAGCTCGTGGTCGTATAGATTTTATTGAACACCAAGTGTAACATCAATAACACATACAGGCGACAGTAGCTTGTGTCAAAATGGCGGCCTCTCTCTCTCTCGGTCTCTCTTGCCTTCTAAAACCCTGGTGCTTGTATATAAAGGTCAATTCCGAACAACATAGAACACCAGAATTCTAGAAGTTTCTCCCGCACTCTGATCAGCAAAGAACCTGAGAAATACTGGCGCTGTGCATATCAAAATCTGTCATAGTTTCACCTTCTGTGGCCGTTTTACACCATCAAAATTAGTACAATTTTAGTACATGATATTATTTAACATTACAATCAAAACTTGTTTACTAAGGATGACGATGACAGATATTGACCTATTTAACCTTGCAGCTGCAACAATTGCCGAAATTTTATTCCGATATTTATTTTCGATGCTATGTGTTGATAAGTTATTTGTCCGAAACATGAATTTCATTGTGTAACTTAATCAGCTGCCCGTGTTTCTAACTGACTAAGTACATGTTACGATTTATCGCAAGTCATTTTATTATCGGTTTATATTTATTTACAAGTTAATAAAGTATTTTCCTCCCGTACCTCAGTGTTACAGTCCACGATCCAAGCATGGTGCTTTTCAAATGGTGTCTGGAAGCTTCCGAATTTCCCAATTTTTGTTTTAAAAAGTTTTGTCTCAAAAGTCTAAAATGAATCATTGCTTCACAATTTATCTTACAATTTAAACACCACGCTGAGGGATCCCAATAAGCATTGAATAACAATATATAAAAAGTAGTATAATACCAGCGATATATAAAATATATCGTTGATAATACTAATAGTGTTACTCTCCCCTCTGTCTCCTTGCACAGGTTCTCGATCCACATCCCAAGGCACTGCCGGGATCAAAAGCACGCCCCTTTCTCTTACCTAAAATCCCGCATCCGTCTATGCATATTAAACCGGTAAAAACTCAGGTGCCTATATTCAATGTAGCAACCGAAAACCCATTCTAAATACTACTACCACTACTAAAAAACGCATTTTAACTGAACTGGTGTAGATTTTGGATAGGGTTAAATCACGATTTGAAATATATATATATATATATATATTCACCATGCATTACTTAAAACGGGTCCAGGTAAAAAGTCAAAGCGCTTAATGAGTGATAGAAGCCTAGATTTCCTTTTCTTTAGCATTATTATCGTAGTTCCGACAAGGACTGTAATTGGACCAGCCATTGCTTCGTTAGTTGGTTTGTAAACGGACACGAAGTCACTAACATTTACTCAGTAGGCCATCTCAAGCTCAACTACTTTTCGTGATTTTAAGGTATAACATTCTAAATTTATTCTGCAACTGGATATTTTCGTATACTGACGGCATACAATTGAAAATAGTGATGAAAATTATTGCTAATGTGAAGATTTACAAACTATCTGAGTACGTAGGCTACTCAAATTTTGAGTAGGCTGCTGTACTCACGTATATCTATTTATTTTTTCGGGAAAATTTTAGACCTAGACTTCTATAATACTTACACAAAATCAGATGATTTACATTTTAAAATCTAGATGTGCATATATTGAATATAAGTAACTTTATCCATTCTCTCGGGGTAGCGAGTGTCGCTGTTTGATGTCACCCACGCAGAGTTTTTAACCATTATTATTTCAATATGTGAAATAGAGCTGCTGTTCGCGTGTATCAATGTACGTCAGATTTGGAGTTTGACGGAGGTAATGGCGGATAATCATTCCGCCAATCAGATTTGCCCGATATGCATAAGAGTGCTATGTCTGTAATTTCATATGATAGGAAAAAACAGGAAACTAATGACGTCATTTGCTAGGCTGCAAGAGAAAAGCGAAAAGCTTATTTCCTACAGTACAAATCAAATACATGCAGGCCCAAGGCCTCCCCATTCCCCCGATAAGAGCCCATTAGACTTTTTTCTTTGGGGCTATTTGAAGGACAGAGTGTACACCTCAAAATCCCCATGGCCCGTTTTACTAAAGGTCATAAGTCCTAACTTTAATCCTAATTACCATTGCAACACATCGCTGATTGGTCAGTCCCATGACAATTAGGACTTACGACTTGGGACCTTTCGTAAAATATTATAAACATAATACCAAAGTTATAATGCTCAAGACGATATCGTTTCTATCACTTAGACTTCATCAGTTGAGCTCCAATTTAAAAGTATGGGCCCTAGGACTTTGTTAACCGAGCTGTAGGATCTGAAAGCAGCAATTAGAAGAAAAGTGCGTTAAGTGAGTGCTGAAATAAGCAAGAGTGCAGTGAATACCCCCCTCCCCCAAAATCAATGCCGTCATTGCTCAGAAAGGACGTCATATTGAGCAAATGGTGACATTTTGTGAGCTTTTTAATATTATTTGATATATTCCTTAATAAAACATAAACTGTTTAAATTATTTTCATTTTAAAATTTGTTAATGTGTATTTCAATATAATTTATTCCATTCCAATGGATTACATAAATTTTAAAGTTTTATTGTTATTTGAAATGGTCACATAATTTATGAATCACCCTGTACAACCGTAGTCTACGAATCATGACAGATACATTTCGAATCTCCAGGTTTATATTTTATCTGTTAGGCTCCAAAAAATATTGCATTGGTGAGACAGGGTAGTGGGCTGAACAATTTACATCAGAAGTAATATTTTTTTCTTTGCTGTATTGTTTAGTCTACTTCAATAAGAAAAATTAAAATTTGATTAATGTTTTATAGGTCAGGATAAAGATATCAAAGGGCGTTTGCGAGATAAAACCAGAGATTTGACGTCTTTGAAAAAAATGTCCTGTCGACGTATTTAACTGTTAATCAATGAAGATGTTAATTCAGTGCAAGAATGATATTTGAATTCTATAAATAGCGCGAAAACGTAGACCTTGTCATTCCAAAAAAAAAAAAAAAAAAAAAAAAGAGGGGGGGGTATTTTCTGACTTTCAGGTGAAAATATGGCAAAACCTATTTATGAATTAGATAGCTTCCAGTTATACTTGAGAAAATTGAAAACGGATCTTAAGAGATTCAGGACGAGGGAAAATTAATATTAGAAAGCTATGCAACGAAACAAATTTATATGGCCCCACCAACTGCTAAATTGATTAATCTTTACTATTTTGTGAACAAGATTAATATGGGTTGAAATACAGTTGAAAGAATGTATTGCATAAAACATTACCTTTAGTAAAGCCAGGACCTGTTCTACGGGGATTTCTTTAAACTCTCGACGTCGGGATATTGCTTTGAAATATTTGGCGGAAACTTCCAATGCCTTTTCTCCAAGCTTATTCAGGTTGAACTTAAATGATCTGTTTAACATTCTGATACAATTTTTCACATTTGTAATTTCGATAAGAAATTCTTCGCAAGCATCTTGAATGAGATAAAATCCCAAATGCATTGAAGTGTGTAAAATGTCTTCAATATTCTCTTCCGACACGTGGATTTTCCCCGTATACATACACCGAAGTATTGCATCAAGAGTGTCGGAATTTAGATCAGGAAGATGAACTTCTTTGAGTTGTTGATGTTTATCAACAAACAAATCATAGAAATAGTCAGAACAAGCGACCAAAAGTAGTCTGTGTGCATGAAATGACCTAGTTTTAGTAAAAATAATGACATCGCATAATATGTTTTGGCGCCATAATACTTCAAACCCATTTAGAACTGTTTCCGATAGTCGCAAAACAGATTTTGTACTTTCAACATCATTATGGAGTTCTTTAAATTGCCTTCTTCTTGTCATGAGTTCTGTGTAAGTTACCTTTGTCTTCCGAAAGAAAGGGGAAAATTTCTCCTTCTCCCCTGAAGCCATCGCAACGCAATGACTTTCAGTGAGGTTTAGGCCTATGACGTAATCAATCAGTAACGACGTAATAATATGGGTGACGTCACAATGGATACTGGGGCAGAGGGGGAAATAACTCATCTTGGGTCTAGGCTGGTTATATTTCAAGAGAATCGAACTTCAGAAATTTTGTTTGTTAAGATTCAAGTTGTATGTTGCATATCTGGATTCAACAACATAAATATTTCATTTTTATGTGGTATTCCCAGAATTATGGACATCCTTAAGTTTTATCACTTGTGTTTGGTTTAGGACTTTACACTTTCTCTGATTCGGAAGTTACGATCAGTCGAAATCAAATGACTTCCTAATCCTAGTTCGTAGTTTAAATTTTGTCGAAATTTCGAAATGACGTATTTTACACATGACATACTGGGGCCCGTTTTACGAAAGGTCTTGAGCCGGCCTGGCTCAGTCGGTATCGCGCTCGACTCCTGATCGTGAGTTCGAATCCAGCCTGCGTCAGGTTGGTTCCCTGTCCTGCGGATGAGACAGTAAAAATCGAGGTCCCGTGTCACAGTAGGTGTCGGCACGTTAAAGAACCCTCACTGCTCAATGGCCGTAAGTGCCGAGCAAAGGACAAAATTTGAAGCCCTGACCGGCATTTGGTGACGTCTCCATATGAGTGAAAGATTCTTGAGAGGGACGTTAAACAACAACAAACAAACGAAAGGTCTTGAGTCCTAAATCCTAAGTCTTAGCCTTAATTGTCATGTGACTGACCAATCAGCGATGCGTTGCCATGGTAGTTAGGACTAAAAGTTAGGATTTATGGACATAGGCCCCAGTTATTTTAGAGCTAAAACGGATACGAAAACTCATTATTCGAATATAGATCCATTAGCAGTAACTGCGATCCTGTGACCTTGCCACTCTTCCGGTTGGCAAAATGATATAGATTCCCGGAAAATGACGTCAAGAAACAAACGGTTACTCTAACGACGTCTATGATTTTGCGGGTATCTGTATAAATCTGAAAACCGGAAGACTGACAAATCACACGACAGCAGTTATTGTTAAAGGGGCTATTCCTTTTTACTTTTCTATTCGTATACGGGATATTAATGTTTCAGACTTCGTAGTTTAAACCACATTGCTCTTACCACGCCACAAAGGAGGTACCTAGAATATTCGTCTATTTTTTCTGTTTGTGTATTTTTTCTTTTTTTAATTTATTCTTGCCATTTCTCATTACTCGAAAAAAAAAGATACATGAAATGTTAATTTCGGGTAACGGTGAAAGCCAATGTTGTTTTTTAAATAACTGAGTATTGAAACAATTTAAGTTCACGCGAAATTATTTTTTACCTTAGTATTTGACAATATCTTCTCCACGTCAAAAAGGGATAAATCAAATCTTGGTATATTACATTTGTTTGTTTGTTATATTTCGATATCATCAGCTTTAGGTGAAATATTACATTTAGCCAAGCCTATCGACTGAGGGTTCTTTTAGGGTGCCACGCCTTCAGCGACACGAGACCTCGGTTTTCGGTCTTATTCGAAAGCGTTGTGACTTTCATTTCATATGCCGAGCGCTTGGCGAAGAAACAGTCACTACCATTTTAAAGTCCGGTATGATCCGATCCAGGAGTCAAATCCGGGACCTCCCGCTTGCGAGTGGAACATTCTACCAAGATCCCCACAAGCAGTGGTGTATGTCAGAGTTAGTTGATTATTATGTTTATCTAACTCCAGTTGGTTAATTTTCAAATTTGAAAAGACACGAGGTTGAGGTTTTCGAAAATTGACTAACGAAAGTTAGATGAACATGATAATCTAGTTGTTGAACCTGATTTTACCATAACTGAAAACTGCTGATTGGTAGTATTGATTATAAGCCTTTAGGTAGGATGACCTATACTGATTCTATTTCCTTTTTTTTTTTCCCTAGTAAATTTTGTATCACCTCTAGCTAAAAAACGGCTCGACCGATTTCGCTCAAATTTTCAGCATATATTGAGAATCAAAATATCTGGAGCAGTTTTTGTTTTCTTTTTTTTCCTTCTTTTTTTTCGAATTCCCTTTATCTTTTGTGTTATCTCCCTTTTCGAATTTTTCATGACCGATATTGTGGCATAATCTCCTCCATAACTTCTGAAAACACAAAGGCCTTAGTTGTGCAAATGGGTTTCAAATTTGATCTGAGTGTCCCTTGAAAAAAGTTTGATCGGAGCGGAAAAATAAGGGGTCAATTTCGTATTCTAAAAATCAGATAAATGTCAAAATATCTCTGTAAACACTTTTACTATAGACATATGCATGGGAAATTCGTTGAGTTTCAGATGTTGCAGAAGCACAAAAAAGTTTCAGGTAACATGTTTCAAGGTCAAGATCACAAAGACAAAATTTTAAAATCTAAATATCTCTTAAACAAACAGATTTTAGTAAAAGCATATACATATTAAGTGATTTGTAGGGTATATTTGTTTGCAGTTTCAAGGTTATCGGATCAAAGGTCAAAGTCACAGTTCCATTTGAGAATTTCAACTCAAAATAGCTCAAAACTTTCCCTACCCGGACATTTAGTTAGTGACAGATATGTATAGACAATGACACCAATAATAAATGTATGGAATTTCAAGTTATCGGATCAAAGGTCAATGTCACAGCTTAATTTTAAAATTTAAAATCTTTAACTCAAAATTGCTCAAAAACTGTAGAACATATAGTGTTCGATAAATATTACAATCAACTTACCCGAGAATCTGTCCTCATATATATATATATATATATATATATATATATATATATATATATATATATATATATATATATATATATATATATATATATATGTTATTGTAGATGATTTGCAGGCTATGTGCTGAAGAACATTTTTGTATAACTTCAAGCTTATCAAACCAAGGGACAAGGTTACAGCTCAATTTGAAAATTTAAACTCCAAATAGCTCAGAAACTATGGAACTTTTATATATCTTAGTGTTGAAGATTTGTAGGCAGTGTGCGGAAGAATATTTGTCTGAAGTTCCAATGGCATGGAGTCAAAGGTCAAAGGTCACAGCACAATTTGAAAATTTCAACTCAAAATTGCTGAAAAACTATAGAATTTTTATAATATTATAGTGTAGATGGTTTGTAGGTAATATGTTGTAGAATATTTGTGTTAAGTTTTAAGGTCATCGGATCAAAGATCAAAGTCATAGCTCAATTTGAAAATTTCAAATCAGCTAAAAAAATTGTAAAAGTTTTATATTATTTTATTTAGAAGATTTCTAGGCAGTATGCTGAAGAATATTTGTCTGAAGTTTCAAGGTCATCGGATCAAAGGTCAATGTCACAGCTCAATTTGAAATTTTCAGCTCTAGAAAGTTCCAAAGTTTCCTATAAAGATTGGTTTTGGTATCAAATTCATAGCTTTTGAGCTTTGCTCTATAGCTCACTTGAAGCTGTAACAAAGCTTGGCCTCAGCTTTGGTCGGATTTCCCCTTTTTGCCTCAGCAAAAATGCTCAGCTCTAGTTCAAGAGTTCTTTTTTATTTTTTTTAAATCAAAGGACTGTTGTTTTACGGTAACTGGTACTTTAGATCACACAGATTAATAGCTTAAAGACCGGTTTACTCTAAATACTACGTGTATATTACCCCAATATAACGTATTCACTAAATTTTCATTGGAAGATGATGCTCGAGTTTTATAGATGGTTATCTTTGCGTTTTAAACGCTTGAATCTATAAACTCCAACCCAACAGCAATAGTTTTTGTAATAGAATCTTGTTATCGTGTCGGTTTCCACCTCTCACTTATGGAGTTTCTTTGTAATAAACGATAGTCTTTCATATCTGTTATATCGGACATCAGGATTTATTTACTAACGTTGGTCAAGCGTTGAAGCATTCATGATGCATTTCAAAAGATAGATTAATTGATGACTATGATACATATGTCACAGAGGCAAATACCTGTGTCTGCCTCTCGAACCTAGGACCACTGGTTTGCCAGTCTGGTGCTCTACCGATTGAGTTAAAGGGGTAATCCCAATAGCCAAGCTAATAGAAATACCATTTAACCTCTGCTACATTATCCCCTCCATTTTGAAAGAGACATCCCAGCTCTTCTTTTGGAGATAAAAATCACTTATTGTGAAATAAGTGATGGATGATCGTATTCTATCCAGGAAGAGTCCAGGTACCAACATGGACGCCAAATGTCACTACGGAACCTCATTTATTGGTACCAGGTTAGAAATATGTTTTATCTGGGAGCCCACCAGATTGTTTATTACTTACAAGACGACGCCATTTCAAGGTTGATGATCAATTCGAATTTTGCCTAAACCCCGGTTTGTAAGTAAATAAAAGATTTTTTAAAAAGTAACTTTTGTTATATTTTTGTGATTTTTCTGTTTTAAAGAGATGATCTACACAATGTGATTTCAAATGTTTTTCTCAGATTGGCATGGTATCATAAAATATAATTATGCGCATGTTTATCACGTGATTTGTTGGAAATAACTAAGCCTACATTAATCAATGTGAAACAATTCATGGCATGAACCCAAGCGTCTAAATTTGGTTTGCAATTTTAAAAACAATCAAATAATGATGCTCTATAAATTGTAAAAATAAAAGAATTTATGTGAATGAACATCTTTATGAATTTTTCATTGTCAAAATATGGTAGTTCCAAAGAAATACCAAGAAGATTTTGTGACAACGCTGGCAAACGTAGGAGTATCGTCACTGCGGTGTTAAGAAACATCATACTTATTGTTATATCTCCACATCATTTTGTGATAGCCACTACAATAAATCAGTGATAGCCACTAGTAAATTATGTGGCAAACGCCAATTTATATATATTTCCGTTATTCATTGAAGGTCAGTATATCTTGTATTTCCAACTGACCTGGTGTTGAAAACACTTCAGTGTTATAGATTGACCTATAAAATGATTTTCGGCAGAGGCTCTGGTATTTTGATGACTTCGTGCTACCTTTTTTCACTCATATGGAGACACCACCAAATGCCGCTTAAGGGCTTCAAATTTTGGCCTATGCTGGGCACTTACGGCCATTGAGCAGTGATGGTTCTTTAACACCTACTGTGACACGGGACCTCGGTTTTACTGTCCCAGTCCGAAAGACAGGAAACTAATCTGGACTCGAACTCACGACCTCACGATCAAGAGTCGAGCACGCTACCGACTGAGCCAGGCCGGCTCTTGTCGGTGACAAGAAGCGTTTAATACTCTCTCTCTCTCTCTCTCTCTCTCTCTCTCTCTCTCTCTCTCTCTCTCTCTCTCTCTCTCTCTCTCTCTCTCTCTCTTCAAAATATCCTCCCTCAATCTCAGTGTTATGTTTTGTCCAATCTTCACCAAGATTATATTTCTTATCATTTACAAGTAAGCACGAAGCAAACACTAGTCTTCGGCTTCCTTCTCAAGCAGTGGACGTCATACTGGCATTCATACCAATAAAAGTGGAAAAAATAGTTTATCAAAATGTAAATAATAATAATTTTATTAATTATCGAAATGTCAATAATACGTTTATCTGAATGTCAAACATGATTCCTATATGCCATGAAAATAACACAGTAAAACTCAAACACAGCACATAACTGCCATCAATTCTGAAATAAAAAATAAACTACTTCTAGGACCGTGGTAAAATAGTATACATTCGAACACTCGGCTCTTGTTTTCAAGACCACTCAGACCATATCTTACATGTGAGTAATGTTTCACGCATATATCTTTCAAAATTTATCAATGCCATGTTTGATAAAAAAATATTACCCCAAGGTCGAATGTTTCGCAACTCGACTGCTGATTTTACCCACTTTAAATAGAATGTATGATGCAACGTAAATAACATTAATTTTATTCTATATTTAATGAACAGTTACGCTCAAAATAAAACTATTTACGAATATTAAAGTCTTGAAAAGAAATTACAAAATTATTCTTAGATATATCCCAACGAACTAGAAATTAAAGACACAACGGAATCAAGCGCTTCCTATTTAGACATTTTATTTAATATAGAAACAGACGGAAAACTAACAACTAGGATATAAGACAAATGCAACGATTTCACATTTAAGTAGTAATATCACGCTATCACCAGATTATGGTGTTTTTAGCTCACTAATGATCCGATATGTCAGGGCGTAATCTTCTTCCTCACTTATTTCATTTGAATTTGACCGTGGTCTCACGGTGGATGTGACCATTCAACAGGGGATACTTACCCCTCCATGACACCTGATGCCACCTCTGGATTTCCAGAGGTATGTGTTTGTAAAATATTCACCAGATTTGTATATTTACTCCTGGACATCCTAAAAATTAATACTTAGTTGATCTGTCATTTTTATATATAGAAGTAGTGCGGAATGTTTATGCTATGATCAAAGTGTATATTTCTATATATTGCCATTTAATAAATTGTTTCGTTTTAGGAGGACAGGGGTGAAGTTATGGCCGTTCCAAGGGGTTTTATAGCGGAATTGCGAGCCGACTTTTAATGATAACACTCAACAAATACATTTGGCAGTTACCACTGGTAACGGACAGACAGGCACGTGCCATGTTGTTTAACTAATACGGAAAGCGAAATATTTCACTTATTAGTAAAAAAAAAAAGAAGAATAAAAACATTGATTATGAGAATTGATTATTTTTTGTTTTTATCAGTTTCTGAAAATTGAAGTCGTATATAAAGCATTTACAGTTCCTCCTTGATAGTACTGTTGAATCATGAGAAAGGAATCAACTTTGAGCAGAGAAGATGTACGAATCCATTGGTTCAGACGGACGGTAGTCGTTGCTCCGATCCCGCAATTGTAAGTGGATTTAGCAAACATTTTTGTTTTAGTATTTTCATTAATTTTACTTCAGAATCATTTCTAGGCCGAAACTTTATTTCTTATCTAGGTGTTCTTAAAGATAAGATTTATATAGTTATAAATACCCACCCAGTTCCCAAAGAGACATTAAATGAATTGCCTGTAGGCATATGTGTTGGTGTGTTATAGGGAATGATGTGACGTATGCATTATAAAAAGTTTTCGGGTAATCGGGTCAAAGGTTATCGACACTGAAAGTGTCAGCTTTATAAAAATCAACTTTTGTATAAGCAATTGATGTGATGAATATTCTTGAAAAGCTTCAAGGTTATTTTGTGAAAGGTTGTGCATCTCCTATTGTGAATTCATTTCAAACACTTTAGTAGTATATTATTATTTAATTCATGCTACGCTAAGTTTCTTTCCAGCAACCAAGCTATTTGATTCTTTTATCTATCTATGTTCTTTGTGAACTTTTCCTGTACATACTGTCGTCTTACTACGACATTATGTCGAATCCAATAAGTGTGGTGATGGCTGACTGTAACTAAAAGTTAAAAAGGCATTAGCTAGTTCTATTTTCATCTCATCGTCTCGTACACTGTATATGTGACGTAAGACTTCGAAATCAACCTGAAATCCAATATGTCGCCTGCAATTTGCTTTATGTATTTTCATTAAGTGTGGCTAATAAAAGAGTTAGGCAATAATAACCAAACATATATGAAAAAAAACTCGATCGGTGATCAAGTTATCATTTAACTTCAAATACTTCAATCGCAGTCATAATTGATACTTGACCTATGTTTTGGATAAAATATGAACACTCAGCGATAGATTATGAGGGAGTTCTTTTATTGCAATATTGCAATGACGAGAGTTTAACCTCAATATAAATATTAATTGTTGATTGGAATAAACGCTTAATTTCGGCACATCTTTAGTAAAGTATCAACCGGATTGCTATTTATTTTAGGGACTCCTGATTGATCTTCCATATTCGATTTCAATACCATTTCGTTTCAAAAAGACAATATCGAGACCGAACCATATTTCATTCATTTGAAATGTATCTACATATAGTATGTTAGTTTCCATATCGACTTTGAATTCATTGTATAAGCTTACCGCTTAATTTTTATATCCTTCGAATGTCTGGAGGTGTTTAATTTTTCTACCAAATTAGTCAAAAGACCCGTAACAAGCCCAATTACATTTCTCAAACCCTACACAATAGAGTTCTTTATATTTTAAATTGTGTTCTATGGTTTCCAGGGAAATATTTTTATACGAGATGAAATCACCATCGTTGTTGAAATATTGATTTAAAACAAATTTAGATTTACAACAACAAATGATAAAAATTCTAATGTGAAAAAGTACTACTAACCATGGTGAAGGTATCCGAGTTCGTTTTGAAGACGGTATTAATATTGATTTTCATGTAAACGGTTGCCATTCAGAAATACAAAACCTACTTGCACAAACTATATATGGTACTTAACATTGTTGCAAAGTTTCATTAAGATCGTTATTCTGGCTTTGAGGAATACAGAGTAACATAACATTTGCTACAGTTGTCATTCTATAGAGCAGGTATCTTGTATTGAACAAGCTGGGCGATAAACTACTTTTTTATTTTTGCTTTGAAAATTGAACAACCTAATGGGAACAGTATAATTTAAAAAAGAAACACATGAAAAATTAACATATGAGGTTAATAAATTTTACCTAGGTCTGTAAGGTGTATAAGGATTTTTTAGCAGAAAAGCAAAAAACAAAAATGTCCTCACATACGTCTTTACAAGATACCCGAGGAGACAAAATTCTTTAACAAAGAACATTTTTCACCTAATTACAAGTAAAGCACATTACATGAATGCATCAAAGTGAATAAAAGGGGAGATAATCGAGGAAATCATGCAAAGATGAATGAAAATGACAGTCTAAAAAGACTACAAACGCGTCAAAAATTAAAATTTCGATTCCTATGAAAAATACAATCTTAAATCATACGTAAATCACTCAGAATCATTCCGTTTTTCAATTCATGCAGCTGTTCTGCAGAAGAAGATATTTAAAGAGCGGTACCTTCTGCCAACTATTCTGTCCCACCCTGACTGAAAACAGTACGTTGAACACTTATTTCTGCCAGGCTTCGTCAAAATCCCTTCAGTGGTTTCAGAGAAGTCAAAAATATGAAAAGTTTACGGTCGGACAGACGGGGAGTGATCACAATAGCTCACTTGAGCCTTCGACTCGGGTGAACTAATAAAAATATTCGTAAAAAGTGTTCATTTATATGGTATCTTAAAACGTTAATCTTTACAGCCGGTTACACTAATTAATAAGTTTAGAAATGCGGAATAAAATGTAAATTTTATGAAGTCGTGATAGAGTAATTTCTACAGATTACAAATTAATTTGTAAAAATGTCTAGTCATTTCTTAGTTCCATTCAGATTTGTCCGTTATATCTTAATACGGCTGTATATACTTCGATATCGTGATAAGACGCAAATGATAAAATGACTATATGTATATTTAAAGAAAATAGAGCATTGCATTAATGATAATCTCGAGCTATTTCCTTATTTCGGCAAGCAAAAAGTATTTTAGACATAAAAAAAGCGGATTCCGAAGCACTTTTCTTACTTGTTCATGATTTGCACAAAACGCTCTAAGAAGTAATAATAAAAGCGATTTCCTCTTTAAAGGTTACGTTGCTCTGTATTTTCTAGTATTTAATACGATATATATTAGACCATCCAAACCAAGCCTGCCTCTAGTTGGTATGGCTGTTCGTTTCGTGAAAATACAAAGATGTTTGTTTATTTTTCATCTTACGCTTAGAAGGCATAGATAATGGTTTTAAGAGATCGCTTTCATCAGAGTTTGCCCAAATCTGATTAGGCAGTGTCTATAGTGGCGATATTGTCAAGACTTCTTCAGTTGCTAACGTTTATGGTTGGCCATCCTACTCATTATTAATAAATTTAGCTGCCATTAAAATAATTTGTCTAGGATTAGAAATCATTTTTACTGCGGTAGAAATAAAATACTGGACATTCCTACTCAGCATTAAAAAATAAAATGATTTAACTCCGAGTTAAATGAATTACACTGCAGTAAAATCATCAGTCATTGAGCTCCGGGCAAACAACACAATATGAAACCGAAATCGCGGTATTATATAACATCATGATGATACCAGATTGTGAACCCAAGTTGGAAATATAGAAATGCAAACAACAAATTTACTTTTTATTTTATTATTGTACATCTTTGAAAATAAATAAGACTTCAATTCACAGGCATAGTTTCTATCAATTCTTTCTGACATTAGAAATATGAGCCGGAAGTCAAAATTCCTCAAGATAGGAATCATATTTACGTGATATATACAAACAGTGAATACATGTGAAAATCCCCATTTTACCATGAAAGCATGGACAGAATGTCATTTCATACCATCATAAATTGTTTTGTGAAATAACATTATTGATCATAATTTATTTGACAAACTGTATGAAAATAACTTTAACATCTACAATTACAACTTTTCCACTTCTGATATAGGGTTTGAAACAGTAGATCAGTTTCAGTTCCAGGGAGTTAACATGAACATTTTAAGTACGCTGTAACTTTCACACTTGGTTGAATTAAGTATTACTGCAATTATTTCTCAAAATGTAAAATCATTTATATTTCTATTGGTATATCTAAAAAAGAACCTCCATAGTAGTGGAACACATGTTACTTCAAATATGGTTCCAGAGTAACTCAAATGTATTACATGTCCATAGTGTCATCCTTGAAAAAAGGTGTCCAGCCCATTGATCCAGGAGTCTGAAAGCATATGCAAATATATATATATATATAAATGAATTACGCGTGTATGTGATCATTTTCTTAAAAGAAGACAAAGTTAAAAGATCAAAGATCATTACTTATAACGATTCAATTACAACAGAGAGGATGGATTACTTATCGTGGCATAACAACAAAATACATACACACAGTTATTGCAGTAATAAATATCTATGAATGGAGTCATTAATCTTGGAACTTGTAACACTAATATCAATGAAAAGAATTAAAACATCTATTATGCTTCAATTGACACGGCACCTTTTGATACTAGACTTTTCCATTATGACGTCATAATTATATGGCTGATCGAACATTTGTGTGATTATGACGTCACAATGGAATGACAATGTCAAATATTACACATGGGGAGCCACGCATTAGACATTTAACGATCGGACAATTCTGAAGTTGAATCAAGTATAAACGGTGTCTGCAATAAAATTATTTTAACATGTCAAATTTATGCAAACACATGGCATTGTATCACCAGATATATTAATGTTATACCACTGGTTATATAATGGAATGTTATAAAAATACTTTTAACTTGAAATATCTGTAGTTTGTCTGTTATGCAAAAAGACTGTAAAATTATATATAAACTTTATATATAGTCCGGTCCTATTTTACTGTGGGTTCCATTGAATCATGGTATCTTTTATAAAATAAAATTCAGAAATCCTCAAACATGACGCCATTTTTAGGAAGTCTATTAATATCGGCAGATCATTGCAACCATATTGTTTTTCAAAAGACACTTTGTGTGAAAATGTCGTAATGATTATTTTTTAAACTATTTTTTATAAATATGGCAGCCGTTTTGGTACCATCTTTCTAAAATTAATATTCTAAAAATTAAGCTTTCCGAACAGAAATTACTGAGTTATTGTGCGATTCCCACGTTACCTCAATAATACTCGAGATCACATAACCAAATAAACTTGGCCTCGCTGTGAAAGTAAAAATTTACTGACCGCGATACAATGAGAACCCCTTCAGACAATTTTCGTAACATGGCGAACTGTCAAACAAACAGAAAAAAAATTGAATGGCCTCAGTTAAGGTATAATTACAGGAATATGGACGAAAAATAAGCATCAATACATGCAAAATAATAATAGTAATAATAATAATAATAATAATAATAATAATAATGATGATGATGATGATAACAACTGCTATTTAAGTCATGATATTTTTGTCAATTACCTTGGTACAGTGTGGCACTGGTACAACGAAAATATATGTAACAAAAAAATTGACGATTGCATCAAGTTTATTTTTACAACATTAGCACTGTTTCTTTTCAAATGGAAGCCATTAGACCTATTTTGATAAGAAAACTATTCGATTATAATATGGAAGATATTTTTCTTAACTATTTGCGCTTCATACCATCAGTTCTTTGTAATTTACAAAATTCATCAATGTCGGTTTCCCACGCTGAATACATATTTCAGTAAGATTAAAATTTTGACATAAATGTGATTAAAGGTGAATTTATTATTAAATTGAAATGTTGATAATCAGGTTGGTAAGGAGAGACAATGTTTTTACAGCTAGTTATTAGTAAATGCTGTAAAGATGAGAAAATGAATCATTAGTTTCAGCTTGAACATTATATGTTATTAGATTAACGTCACTAAGATAGATCAATATATAGCAGACATCCATTTTGAACAATTTTAGCATTATACGCAAAAAATCAAAATCGAATAAATTATGGTGACGAACGAAAACCGGCGTTAATTTGACGTTTATTTTGAAAATAAGACGAAAATAATTCTTTGCTTCTGAATTAATTACTTTTCAAGAACTTGGCTTCTCGTTGAAATATGTAATGGTTTTAAAATCTTGATTTTTTTTTATTCTATTACAACATCAACATCACCAAACCCATCTTTTTATTTTCATGCTACTTTCCATCAAGACCTGACATGAAATTCCACACAACAAATATATATCCTATAAATTTCATTATTTGCATACAAAACTACTATTATACAACAATTTCCGTGTGCTCCAGGATATATATAGTTATCTATGTCGACAAAACCTAAGGCAAATATACACAACGTGCAATCTACCAGTCTTGATATCCAAATGGATTTTTTTTAACAAAAAGAAAAACGTCTTATTTGCAAGACAATAAGTATTCAATACCAAACTTATCGGATGTGTCGCAGTCACACTATAGAATTGAAGGACATCAATGCAAAATGTATGGACAATAGAAACAAAAAAACTCTTCCACTGAAGCATCCGGAGAATAATTAACAAATTTCTATCGGAGTCTTGTCATGAAAGATACAAGAATTTTATATCTAAGTCTCATTATGTATTCCTCCCCCTCCTCAGCACTAAATTGCTACATCGTTGTACCCAAATGGAATTAATCTTACGCGCGTGATACAGAAAAGGTCGCTATATAGAATTATTTTGTAGTAAATTACCGATGCAAAAAGAAACTAAATTGGCTTTATAAGATATAGTTCTATTTTTATAGAAGTAAACAAATAATTACATTAATCATAGATGTAATGTCCAGGAGTAATAATTTGATAATTTTTTTTCTTTTGTCGATGAATACATTTTATGATTGTAGGCACATCAGCATATATATGTTAATGTAACACAAATGACCATTGTGATTTGAAACGTACGCGATGCCCATCAGCTTAATTATTGCACGGAATTGTTGATGGAAATATTATCAAGTTACAGACTCTAAATTGCCTAATTACCCCTGAGATGTAATTTTTTCTTTACAACTATATATCACTGTTATTGTGTAAAGCACAAACAAGTGAGACCGAGTCATCTATTTACATTTCTAATTTCTATGAGTACATCCATAACTGTTGGACAATGCCATGTGCCATTGTATAAGATCATGCGTAGCTTTATGTAAAATTCTGTATTGTATATCATTTCTATCTCTCACTGTATTGACGCCTAATAACATATAAATACAATAACCAATTGACCACGTGACAATATCTAGTCTTTTGAGTTATATATCACTCATGAAAAAGTCATTGTTATTGAACACTGAAATAAGTACAATCTGGTCACACATTGATACACGATATCATCTACATGTTGTCTTTACTTGATCAAAAAACAAGGGTAACGGCATAGAAAAAACTCGGATAAAACCGCAGGGAAATATTATGTATTTTAATAAAAATAGAGTTTAGGGAAAATTTTGTTTTTATGAAAGTAAAGAGTTTAGGAATGTTATTTTCACTTAAAAGTAAATAACAAGAATTATCTTTTGCACAGAAAGGTAGTTTTTGGTTTTTCAAATCCATGTGAACTCTAGTATTATCCCTTCAAAACTGATGTATTACATTGTATCATGACAAAAAGATAGATAAAAATACAGGGATAAACTATAGGGCCAACTGAGCCTGGTTTGCACACCTAGTTTGAAAGTACTAAGGTTAAGACGATTTATACATACATTCTTATTTTTCAATGTGAAACTAAGAAAGGGGATTCAGGAGCCATTCTTCAAATGATCAACATAAGCAAAACAGCATTTGGTGCACACATATAAAGCAATATATATTTCATATATATCAAGCAGCATATTTGTTTTAGTAAATGTTAATTTGAATTGTGGTTCTTGAGAAGATTTATGTTTATACAGTGTTTAATATTAAACTTAATCTCAAAATGGACGTCTCACATTCAGTCAACAGGCAACAAGAGTTGTCAGAATACAACAAAGCTTGCCAAAATGGGTGCAAATTATCAAAAGAATTACACGTAATTATATGTCTTGCCAGTCCCTGCTTTGATATTAAATGTAGCAAAGTATACTTGTAACATGTAATATTAATAAGTGTAGGATCATGGATTTGAAATGTTTTTCAAGTTAGAATATATATTCAAGGGGTGGAACAGGTCCCCCACATGCATCACTAAATGTGTCTCCCCATAAAAATCAATAATATATGTAGTTTAAGGGTATGAATGTGATTGTTTTTTAAGCTATAAGTAAAAATGTATATTTTGGGGGTGGGGCAAGTCCCCCCATATACACCACTAAAAGTGTCTCCCCATCACAAACAATAATGTATTTGGTTTAAGGATGGGGTTGTGAATGTTTTTTAAGTTATAAGTCAAAATATTTATATCAGAGGATGGGGCAAGACCGCAAGGACCCCCCACACCACTGAATATGTTTCTGTATTACAATAAATAATTTATATGGATTAAGGGTGGGGCTGTGAACAGTTTTTAAGTTATAAGTAAAAATACAAATTTCAGGGGTGGGACAGGACCCCAGGACACTATCATACACTAATAAATGTGTCTACACATAATAAACAAGAATATATATGGTAAAGTTTAGGCACGTCATTGGTTTTCAAGAAATACATAAAAGAATAAATTTATGGGGTGGAGCATACACCCCGAAGACCCAATGCACATCAATAAGCACTGATGTTCTACATTAATGGAACTTCCATCCAAATTATCAGTGTTCTAATTCTACCATTAATCAAGAATCAAAATCCTGATGAAAACATATGACCACAGCAAATTTTTGCAAGAAATTTAAGTCCAAAACATAATATGTAACAAAAAAATGTCATAATCTGAATCTATACCGAAAAAGTTCATTCTGTTATTGATACTTTACCCCAAAAAGAGCCCTTCATATCAAATAACACCGTCCTAATACACATATTAATTGACTTATAGTGCATTTCAACACTTGCTCCCAAACTTTGCCCTTTGATTTACATGAATAAAAGTGTAAGTCACACAACATGTCACAATTTGAATTTATTCCAAATAAAATTCAGATTCCACTCCACTAATTGATAATTTACCACCAAAGAGTCCTTCATGTCAAATACTACACATATTTATTCTTCGAACAGGCGAGCTAAAAAATATTAACATTATGTGAGCACACATCAAAGACATAATCTGGTAGATTTGGCGTTATTTTTGTGTGTATTTCCAATAGGGGCCTCCAAATCAACTCAAGGACATGAAATAGCAATATTATAAGAGCACACAAACAACATATAAGTGATATTTGCCGTCGAGTGGTTCCCTGATTCTTGAGAGGAATAATTTTGTATGTATTTCCAAAACGGCCCAATGTTAAACTAAGTCCCCAATAAGGGCCTCAGTTATCAACCAATGGGCATGAATGAAACAACATTACGCGAGCACGTAACAGGCAATAATTTGGCATCGGTACGAGTTGTTATTGAGTACAAGAGTACTGTATGTATTTCCAATTAGGCCCAATCGTATCATTACTCCCTAAACGGTGCCTCAATTATCAAGCAATGGTCAAAACAGTAACAACAATATGTTAGCACATACCAATCAGTACATCCGCAACATTTTATCACAACTGGTCCAATATGATTAAAGAGGAATTGTTTAGTGTGTATCTTAGTCCCCTCAATGAAGGTAACATTAGGTTTATTTTATTTTTTCCATTCATGTTTTACAAAAGACTCGACATTTTTTTCAGTTATAAGGTGGTGGCCAGTTGTTTAATGGTGGAGGAGAGAACCCAGTTACAATGTACCCGAGGTGACCATCGTCCTTTAGCAAGTAAACTGGCAAACTTTCTCACAGTATTAACTTAGTTTCAGGCGACAACATTAGGTAAAGACATTACAATCAACACAGTACATAATAGATTGGTTCCATCATTTCCAGGAGGAGTGCAATCTAGACTAAGTCTCTGATGGCGGCCGATTGTTTCAACCCAAAAAAACGTGGCAGCAAGAAAAACTTAATTACTCATACAAGCAACGTGTGCATAATATTGAGTTCAGTTACTTGAGTGTTTTAAGAGCTTTTCAGACTTCAGTTTGACACAGACTGATAGTGGTCATCTTGGGTTCTGGATGGATATAAGAAGAACAAATTGAAAAGTACTACCCTTGCGGTAACTGGTAAGAAAAAAGTATGAAATTTCAACCAATCAAAATGCATATTCATGGCCATGAAGAGTTCCGATAGCCATTCATCAAATAAAAATTCGGTCCCAACTGGTAAAGCTGTTTCAGAAAAGATTGAACGTTAATATATAAGAATGCGTGAACACGTGACACGTGAACGTGTGCAAAATCATGAAAACAGTTATAAATGATAATCAACATAGTGGTATGAAATTACACAAAACATGAAAAATGATTACGTTAGGAATATAGATGGCTATAAACACAATTTTATATAATGATAGTAATACCAATCGTGTTATAATTCAAGGCTTTATGAGAGGTTCATTTTTACATGAGAAGAATACAGGTATGCTTATAGGAACAATAATATGTAGTGATCAAAATATTAGATGAAATAAATCTATAAGGCTGATAATGATCAGACATTCAGGTTATATGGTGATTAAATCTATATCTACGGTTATGAAATTTATATAAGTAGAAAGAATAGGAGAATGAGGATCATGCATCGGAGCTTTATTATTATTATATATATATATATATATATTATATATATATATATATATATATATATATATATATATATATATATATATATATATATATATATATACATACATACAATGTATATGGCAAGAAGTTTTTAAGAACTGATGCTTTTCAAAATGTGATGTATACACATTTGCACAAAAATCCTCTCTATCAATAGAAACTTTGTTTGTTGAGCAGTGAGGGTTCTTTAACATGCAGACACCTACTGTGACCCAGGACCTTGGTTTTTACCGTCTCAGTCTGAAGAACAGGAAACCAACCTGCCGCCGGCTAGACTCGAACTCACGATAAAGACTCGAGCGTGCTACCGACTGAGCCAGGCTGGCTCTAAAACTTTGTAAATGCATTCAAACGATTGATAAAGATTGTACCCGTAGTTTCAATGTTTTACTTCAGATTTAAATTAACAAAAGTAATAGCAAAATGAATCAGAACGTTGATACTGAATTACCAAAACAACTTTGTCCTTGGATATAGCAACAAGTCAAAATATTGAAGTGTTCACCCCAGTCAAACATTTAAAAGATTTATATGATGAAATGCCCTAAAGAACTTGTTCGAACAGTCCAAATATTGCCCTTCCTACGATGTGTAATACCCACATAAATATTACTGTGATGAAATATTTACTGAAGAGTATAAATTCTTGTGATTAATAATTTAACATCACAATGCAAGAGTTATTCATGTAACACGTTATTCTTTATAATATCTTATTCTTTTCATTTATGCTGGAAGCTAAACCTATTCTGTGAGGAAGTTTCCAGTTTACTTGTGGAAGGCCAAGTGGTCTCTTCCCGGGTACGATGCAACCAGGATCTCTTGTTCACCATTAAAAACTGACAGCCACTACATAACTGAAAAATTGTTGCATGTGGCGTAAAACACCTGTAAAAATTTTAAAAACTTAATGTTGTTATTTTCGTGTCAATAAGGGGACATGCTCTCCATGTAAAATGTATACAGAAAATATCCTCTTAAATATTATGGAATCAATATAGTAAAATATTGCGGATGTACTAATTGTTATGTGCTAGCATATTGCTGTTTAGGTTATAACCATTGACAATAAATAACTCATTCTTTTCAGTCACATAATACGTAACTTCCTTTATAGCTTTCTGTTCTTTAGATCATGTTCTCAATCACCATTATTCTTTATGAATGTTACCATTCGTTAAGTTTAGAAGTGAAACATTATTGACTACTTTGCAGTTGTTTTCTTGTGAAATAGCAATATTTCATCATAACAATAAAAATAACAGTCCAAAGTGTATGACTATGTCTTACAAGCATATATATATATATTATCAATATGTTTATATATGTATGTAAGTGCTGCTGAAATCATTTATATATATATCTATGATACTTTAAAAAAAGAAGAAGTTTTTATTTTCCAATTATTGTTTAGGAATAAAATAAAACTCTAGTTGTATTCAGGGTTGATAAGAAACAGTTTCTGATAGAATTATATACATATGCCATATGATTTTTCTTTGAATAAAGACGTGAAAATTACAACCAGTGAAATCCCTGTAGTGTAAATAATTTGTATCCTTACAAATATTTGAAGCTAAGAAGATGCATGCTAGAATATACAGTCAGAAGAAAAATACGGAAAGTAATTATATGTGCATGCAAAATCATCTATGTGTACTTATTCTAGCACACTCCAAATTCTGACCAAAAATAAGTGCCCGACTAAAGTGAATCACATCTTTATGACATCAATGGCTATACTTCTTATTACTTTAGAATTGATACTTATATATTTGTCAATGATAAATATGAGTATCACTAAAGTGACCGCTATTATAAGTACACACATTGGTATAAAGCGTTTATTGACATGCTTCATGAAGATATAAATTCCTCTCAGCTCTAAGACATATTACTACATTATTATGGATACGTGTAAGATAACAAAATACAGTCAAACTTGCATTAAAGACCACCTCTGTATAAAGCCAAAGGGCACCTGCCAATAAAGGCCATTCAAAAGTAACTTTTGTAAATAGTTTTATAATGAATGAAACTTTTTATAAAGGCCACCTGTCTTTAATGGCTACTTTTACCTGTTCCCTTGAGTGGTTATTATAGACATGTTTGACTGCACTGTTAATAATTTTGAATTTTTTGCAATGTTTTCGCTAGTCTACCTTTTTATTTTCAATGATTTATGTCAAATGTAGAATATTGGGAGAAAGGAATTTTCCATCAATGATGAGAACTTTTGACAAAGATATTGTAGAATATTACAAATAATATCCCTGAAATGACATTTGTATTTTATATGTGTTCATATCAGAGATGAAAGAAAAAAGACTTCTGCTTATGTGTACAGAAAGGTTACATAACCAAACAATTGCATGCAAAATTCAAATATTTTCATTCCAGTGTAAAAAAAAAGCTCTTTTCACTTTCCTGCTGACACATAACAAAGTTGATAATTCTTCTGAAGATAATGTGTGGTTAAGCTTACAACATACAGGTTAGTTAATACATATACAATGCATTAATAAACGTTGGAATGCAGGGTGGACAAAGTGAGATAACAGTGTCAGTAAGGATAAAACAAACCTTATAGCTTTTAATAGGTCAGCTTTAAGACTGCAACAAACATTATCACACATGGTAAGTCAAACTTCAAATTACTTTTGGTTGTAAATCTAAAGAGGGAATAGCTGTGTTTTAAAAACATTTATTGTTTTTATATTATAAACCAATAATACCAAAATTATAATGCTCAAGACAATATCGTTTCTGTCAATTAGACTTCATCAGTTGAGCTCCAATTTGAAATGTGTGTTTTATCTACTTAGATTACTGTACAATAACTAAAAAAGATGCACACAATTATAAAAAATTTTATATTCCTAAATATTTTGAGAAAATAATCTCAGGTCTAGTGTTGAATGCATATACAAATAGTGAGGTCGAATTAATCATTTGCAAACAAATAATTGCCAAACTGGTTCTCCCAGGCAATTTTCACAAACTATAAAGGAATCTTTATGCCTGCGTATTTCTTTTTTTTATTATTGTACATCAATCTAAGTAGTAAAAAAGAAACAATATTTTTGGGGAAAAACACATCTTATGCCTCTTTAACGTTTAATTTTCTGTGAAACATATCATACATTGCCAATCTATTTCTTTTCTCTATCTCTCCCACTTGTTTTCTTCAGAAATGCTTATGCAGTAAATTTGACTTTATTCACAATAAAATACAAAGAAATGTTTTCCTCTCAACATCCTCTTCTACTTTGATGTTTTAAAGATGGCGCAAAATTGATAATACAAAGTTGTTCTGCAGTATTTTTGCTCATAACCTCCATGTCTTGAAGTAGCCGTTTTGCATACAAGATGTCTAGGCTCGAATCCTAGTCAGAGTCAAGCTTGAAACTGACAACAGGTAGTGATCGACTGATATGACCTTGTGTCACAGTTCATGACCTAGGTGTATTGATATACATTCATAGCACCTGTCTACATTTCTGGACACTTACCTAAAATTAAGTCTCTTGTCATTTTCATATTAGCAAATAATTCTTGGCGAAAACAAAAAATTATAAAAAACAGTTTTCCATGAATATCATATAACTGAAATATATTATCTATATGATTGATTAGTTTCTGGCAGTATTTGGCAGCACACACAATTCAGAATTAAAATAAACTAAAACAACACGTGAATTTAGGAATGTCACTCAAATACACTCAGATGCATAAATTAAAACAAAGGAGATAGTCCACAAATCTGTGAAAATCATATAGAAAATGCAAACAAATCTTACCTGTGACTGGTTCCTTATGGTCTTAAAGTGCTGTATAAAAATATAAAAGTATCGCATTGTTTAGTCAGGTACATGAAATGACTTACAAAGTTAAATATATGTAAGGTGATCATCAAATGAAAGATCTTAACAATTCTGACTTTCAGAACTTTTGATATACTGTAAACATTTTGTTTACAACAAAAAAACAGAAACTATTGTTGTACATATGTTGTTTGAACACTGGATTAGAAGTTTAAAAGTAAGTAATGAAAAGACCACCAATCATACTGAGAATGCTGAGCAATGATAAGGATGCAGAAAGTGCTGAGAAAGAGTGAAAAAAGATGTTTTTTGTATGAACATTGATAAGGATGCAGAAATGCAGAAAGTGCAGTTTTTTTTGTATGAAATTGAGGATGCAGAAACAAGATGTTCTTTGTATTTGTAAGGATGAAAGTGCAGAGATTGAAACAAGGATTCTTTGTATGAACATTGATAAGGATGCAGAAAGTGCAGAGAAAGAGTGAAACAAGATGTTCTTTGTATGAACATTGATAAGGATGCAGAAAGTGCAGAGAAAGAGTGAAACAAGATGTTCTTTGTATGAACATTGATAAGGATGCAGAAAGTGCAGAGAAAGAGTGAAACAAGATGTTCTTTGTATGAACATTGATAAGGATGCAGAAAGTGCAGAGAAAGAGTGAAACAAGATGTTCTTTGTATGACATTGAAAGGAGTGAAAACAGAGAAAGAGTGAAACAAGATATTCTTTGTATGAACATTGATAAGGATGCAGAAAGTGCAGTGAAAAGTGTTCTTTGTTATGAACAGAGAAAGCAGTGAAAGAGTGAAACAAGATGTTCTTTGTATGAACATTGATAAGGATGGAAATGCAGAAAGAGTGCAAGATGTTCTTTGAGAACATTGAGATGAGAATGTGCAGAGAAAGAGTCAAACAAGATGTTCTTTGTATGAACATTGATAAAGAGGCAGAAACAAGTGCAGAAAGAGGCAGAAAGTGCAAAAAGAGTGAAACAAGATGTTCTTTGTATGAACATTGATAAGGATGCAGAAAAAAATGATCAGAATTGAGTACTACTCTGAAAGAAAAACTTTGGTCCAGTAACTTCTAAGTGGGTAAAATGATCAGAATTGAGTACTATTCAACTTTGCAGTAAGTGGGCTTAGGTTACAATAAAAAAACCCTGAAAAATAGACCTTTTCTAGAATCAGATGAGTACAATATGGTTCAAATGTTGAAACGGATGAGGATGCATTTACAGATAAAAGTAATATACCTTTCTCACAACATAAATTGTGAATTAAGTAGTAAATAAACTTCTGACTTACAATTTCTGGTCGATTATCTGCTTTTCTATCGGCTTCATCTTTATAACGAAGTATACCCCAAATTTCTTCTTTAAGGTTTACCCATCTCTCTTGCATTCGTGTCTTTCGCAGACCTTGAAGTGCAATTCTATTAAAAGACACACACAAAAAAATAAACAGTTAAATTTCCTTCCCAGTAAAACTGCTGCAATACAATTCAGAAAAACTTAATATCAATTATAAAAGAAGTGCAAAGTAAGATCATTTGGCTACACTTGACCATGATGATTGACATTAATTATGGTACTCTGTATTTTATACTGATATACACACAGGAATCATCACACATTTCAGCAAACTGTGACCTATTCTCTACAAAATCTACCATACTTTCCTAATTTCCTGCCCCAAATCCACCAAACTTGTCCAAAAAACTTTTATAATTTTCATCAAAGCAAATCTTCCACAAATTACCATAAAACAACATTATCTTCATGTCTGTGGGTATATTTATCATACAGTAACATGCTTCCTCTCATATCATAGGTCTCTGAAGAAGATAATTTTCTTTAACAAATATTTATCAAATTATATAAGATTTTTTAATATGAATTTTGTCATAAATCAAAGATACTGCCATTAATGCTTGACACAAAAAGATGCTTTATTGACTTTGTGAAAGAGACAATCTTTAAAGGAACACTGTTAAAAAATTTTAACTTTCATTAATTTCGATTTTCTAAACAGAGGTCAGAAAGTATCTTAAAGTGAAAAGAAAATCTGGGTCTCTGAAATTTGAGCTGGGCTAGTAGATTTTTTATCTCAGGGACCAAGGTACTTCAACACTGTTAGAGGTTTAAACAGCGATATACTTTTGACTTGCGCCATTAACTTCGGCATATCCGAAGTAAAGTGAGCTCTAATATTATTGGAGTAGGGCCCCGGTGGCCCCTGGATAAAAAATCTTAAGCTCTACCCTGTTAAGACTTCTTGATATATTTAAGTTTGTCAAGATCGTCAGGTATAGACCATCTTTCTAATCAGACCAATTTTTAGTCAGTCAGTTAGGTTGTCTTAATAGTGGTAGTGACTGTTCCTTGCCAGCACTCGACATACGTAGTGAAAGTAACAAGTCTTGTTGACAAGACTTAAAGGGGCATTAGCTGTGTTTTTTCCACAACAAATTTCTGTCCTTTTTTACTACTTAGATTGATATACAATAACAAAAAACAGATATACATAGGCATAACAATTCTTAAATTCCTATATATTTAGTAAAAATTGCTTAAGAAACCCAGGTTTGCCACTTTTTAACTTGCAATCGATTAATTCAACCTTACTATAAACACAGCTAATGGCCCTTTAAAACTGAGGTCCCATTTAGTGTAAAGGAATCCAGGGCATTGTTTCATAATACGTCAGAAACTTTAGGATTACCGATTAGTTTTATGACCATTCACTGACAACATTTATGATCATTTCATAAAGCAAGTCAGAATTTCTAACAATATTGATTATTTAGAATAAAAAATATAAAGGTTAAAATTATAGTTTTTATTGTTCAAGGAATAAAAAGGTGGAATGAATTGTAGGAGAGTCAATAATGATGATTTTCTTGTGTGGGAAAAGGCAAGATCAGTACTTTATCATGAAACATTTAATTCCGGAACATAATGTGTGTGATCCGGTATACATTCCCTAATTTAGACAATCAAAGGGAGGTAAGTAGTACGTCTGTATTGGAAGACGCTGGGTCTCCTACCAGTCTTATTTCTCTCTAACTAACCAAGCAAAGTAATTCAGTCTGTCATTTCAAACAATTTCTCAAAATATTTCATTTGATCTTGATGAAAACAAAAAAGATTTAGGATTTACGACTGCATAGACCCAATCGGAAATTACTGAATAAATTTTGTTGTGATTCGGTAATCGCAAATGTTTATGAAACGGATGGTAATCGTATTACTGGGTTTATGATTTTTTCCTGTTTTACGACCTTTTATGAAACATTGCCCTGAATCAGTCAAGAGCATAGGCCAAAACTTGAAGCACTTCACTCTAAGCTTATCACATCTCCATATAATTGAAAAATTCTTAGAAGGATGTAAAATAACAAACAATCAAAATAAACAAGAGTTGTAAGAAGACAACAAAGCTTGCAGAAATGGATGTAAATTTCTTTTGAAAATACATATTTGACCCACTGCTGTCAGGTTTTAAGGTCAAAGGACTGGTAAAATTTTGATTCCTTCAGCTCAGGTTAAACATTTTTTAAAAGTAGGTCAATGTCCCAGGTCAAGTTCACCAGGTCAAAAGTCAGGGTACCTAATGAAGGTTCTGGTCATAAGAAATATAAATGTGAAATATCAAAGGCCTATCTCTCATGGTTTGAAAATATAACCAAGATTAAAGTTTTTGAAAAGTAATTAAAAATCCGAGGTCAAGGTCAATAGGTCACGGTACCAAAATTAAAGCTGAGACTGGTCATAAGAAATCTATATGTGAAATATCAAAGCCCTATCCCTCATGGTTTAAAAGATATAGCCAATGTTAGAGTCATTATTTAAAGTCAAGGTTACTAGGTCAAAAGTCAAGGTACCAAATGAAAGCTCTGATGATAAGAAATCTATATGTGAAATATCAAAGTCCCATCCCTCATGACTTAAAAGCTATAGCCTGAGTTAATGCTTTTGAAAAGTACATGTAGGTTGAAGTCCAAAGTCAAGGTCACTACGTCAAAAGTTAAGGCACCAAATGAAACTTCTCATTATAAGTAATCTATATATGAAATATCAGAGCAATGTCCCTTGCAGTTAAAAAGTTATAGGCCAGATTAAAGTTTTGTCTATGGCTGCCGCTGCAGCCAGCAACGATTACGCATAACTCTGGAAATAAGAGGTAGAGGGAGGTTGTTCTATATGTCAACAATTTAATAACATCTAACGTATATGGTGAAGTTTGATCATGAATTGACCTCAAGTTTCACATGAAGAGCATATTAAAAGTATGCTTTCAGCTTTAAATGCACTTTAGCTTACCTTTCTTTCATTAACGCATCGACTCGTCTGTCAAGTGTGCTGTGAACCATGAATGGAACAGGTTCCCTCTGTCTGCCAATAAATGGATCTAAAGTTGGGAAAGACCGAAGTTGGTATACAAATAATGAGCCAGACATCTCAGATTGGTCTCCGCCCTCTCCTTCACCAAAGTTTTTACTATTCCCTGTGTGATATTAAAGAGCAACTTTAAAATAGCTAGTTGCAAAGTTAATTTTTTTTCAATGTTTTTTTTTTGTTTTTATAATTCTGTCAGGAATTGAGGTTATCATTAATATGGTCTTTTGAATATAGTGAAACTTGTATATAAAGTCCCCCTTTGGGAAACAACAAAACCAGTCTCTATGGGAGGGAGTTTATATATAGAGGTTGATTTGTACACAAAACGGTCTTAGTGACCAGGTGGTCTTTATACACAGGTGGTCGCCAAAGCAGATTTACTGTATCTTCAAATCTGTAAACAAGTTGCTTTTCGTAATATTTTTCAATAATACATATTTTTTTTACTTCATTTCAATTCCTACAAATTAAATAAAACAACTACTGGAAAATCTATTCTTTAACAAATATTGCATATTACCATGTGTTATATATTACAGGGTTTTCTATGCTTTGGCTAGGTTACAGAACAACCAATTTTATTGTAAGCTACCACTGCTTTGTGCAATCATTCCACGTACCATCTAAATTTGACCTGAAAGACTTTAAGTATGTTGCCTTGTTCTTCAGCTGTGTCTGATATTTTATAATGAGTAACAGATACTTCAGTATAGTATGTTGGCTTTAAATCCATGAGGTAGCACACTTCTCGGAAAATCTTATTTGACCTGTGTGACCTTATTTGACCTTATTTACCTTTGACATATAGCATATGCCCCATTCCTCCAACTGCAAATACTGGCTCCCAAGGGGTCATCAATTCATGGGTCTTCGGAAAGATCAGTTCACATAAAATCTGTCCTTGCAAGATATTCCTAATCTGCAGTGTTCCATTTTTCAGAATTGAGGTGAGCTAAAAATAGAAGAGCTATCATGTGAATGTAATATAAGATATCTAATACTGAAATTTGTGCTGAGATTGAATGTATCCTCATTGTTTGAAATGATATATATATATATTTGACCTTTTGAAAAGAATGATTTTTTTTTAGGAATAAGATACAAACAATGTCATGATAACTAATTGTCAATTTTGGAAAGGAAAGTGTCGGCTAAAGCAAAATAAGCTTAAAGGTCAAAGGACATGAAATCAATTGAAAAACATGATTTAGCAATCTATTTGTGTTTTTGTTAACAAAACTGAGGTGAAGGTGTCAGAAATAATGCTGACTATTGATTAACATCAAGATAGAAAATTGCCATAGACATAAGGCAAGTCACATACAGTACCTTTACTGAATGATATTATAGTCTAATTTGAATTATTTCATCGACTCCTAAAAAGCATTGGACTCTTCTGTAAATCAATGACATAGATGAGTCTAAATATGTCGTTAGGGGTAAATGGGTTAAATTATTGTCATTTCATGTAAAGATCTGAAAAATCAAAATTCAGAGATACTGAATATTTTTGAAATTATTATTATAAATGCTGGACAGAGTATAATGTGCAATATTTCAAGATTTAAATAAACATGTGCTGACTTATAATGCTATTAACCTGACAACACAGGCTACATTGCAGCTGGAAGGAAATCAGAACTTCTACCAACCTAGTTATGCTTAACACCCAAATGCTATATGGTCAGTTTATCATAAATAATATTGTGTTACAATGTTTTGACAATCAAACATGGCCTGGGGCCAGTTGCCCAGAATTTTAAGCATTATCTAAATCTGAGAATTTGACTAAACTTCAGATATTAATCCTAAAATATGATTGGCTCAGCAGGTCAAAGTCAGAATATACTCAGACTTACAAATATTTTTAAGATCTAAGCAACTGCATTCCGTTTTAGAACACAACACAGCTCCAAGCTCTTGATCGTAAATGGAAAGAATAGAAATAAGCAATTGTAAACGTTTATATAGTTGATTGAAGGTGAATACTTTGATACCTGTGTGGGTATCGATATCCATGTTTTTAAATTATTGGTCAATTAGGCCAAACAGGAATACAGGTTGTTTTTTCATGTCCTTTGACCCTTAGCATGTTTGATATTGACAATTCTGATAATAATCCACCCCCCCCCCCCCCCCCCCCCCCCCCCCCCCCCCCCCCCCCCCCCCCCCCCCCCCCCCCCCCCCCCCCCCCCCCCCCCCCCCCCCCCCCCCCCCCCCCCCCCCCCCCCCCCCCCCCCCCCCCCCCCCCCCCCCCCCCCCCCCCCCCCCCCCCCCCCCCCCCCCCCCCCCCCCCCCCCCCCCCCCCCCCCCCCCCCCCCCCCCCCCCCCCCCCCCCCCCCCCCCCCCCCCCCCCCCCCCCCCCCCCCCCCCCCCCCCCCCCCCCCCCCCCCCCCCCCCCCCCCCCAGTTGGTAGTAAGCAACAGAGATTTATTTCATGTTCTTTTCTTTAGATACACATTAATTTACCAGATCAGGGACACCAGGAATTGGTTGAACCATCGTAAATGTCTCTTCATCTTTCTCAATGCTGTAAATAGACATGTTTTATATTTCACTTTTTACAAGAATATCAACTTCATTTCATATATATTAGAATATTGTTATGTTGATTTCTGATGAGTCAAAATTACGAATATGTCAAAGTTGAATAATTTCTATTGAAATAAATATAGAATCTATGTTAAGTTTGGGTTATATCTCAAATTCCAGATGATCTTGAAGTAAAATGGTGGTGCCATGAATTTTGAGATAACAAGATTCAGCTACATATACATCACTTCCCTTTGGCTTTGACAGATGGATTTGTGTCATTCACATTTACAATCAATGAGGCTCTAAGTGATTCATATCATATCACCTCAACAGTAGAAAACCAGAAACAGACAAAGGGTTATGTCCCACTGATGAACACCAATTATTGCATAGGTCAGCTATATGAAACTTAAAGCTAAAAACACAGTAATGGCAGGAGTGGCATGTATCAGACCACAAAAAATTAGTATATTTCATGTGTCAGATCACCAAAAAATTAGTATCTTCCCGTGTCAGAACACAAAAAAATTAGTTTCTTTCATGTGTCAGAACACGAAAAAAAATAGTATCTTTTGTGTGTCAGACCACACAAAATTAGTTTCTTTCATGTGTCAGAACACACAAAAAAAGTATCTTTCATATGTCAGACCACAAAAAAAATTAGTATCTTTCATATGTCAAACCACATAAAAAATAGTATCTTTTGTGTGTCAGACCACAAAAAAATTAGTTTCTTTTATGTGTCAGACCACAAAAAAATAATATCTTTCATCAGTCTAGACTAATGTATACTGACTTATAACTGATGACATCTACATATATGAACAATTGTACACATCACTTGATTTTATGATTGATGATTTGATTTTAATTGAAACTTTTGGAATGTGTCATTACTTCAATCAGGGTTGGGTAACTATAATCAGGGTTGGGTAACGTTAATCATTGCTCAGTAACTTCAATCAGGGTTGGGTTACTTCAATCACAGTTGGGTAACTTCAATCAGGGTTGGGGTAACTTTAATTAGGGTTGGGTAACTTAATCAGGGTTGGGTAACTTTAATCATTGTTAGGTAACTTCAATCAAGGTTCAGTAACTTCAATCAGGGTTGGGTAACTTCAATAAGGGTTGGGTAACTTTAATCAGGGTTAAGTAACTTCAATCAGGGTTGGGTAACTTCAATCAAGGTTCAGTAACTTCAATCAGGGTTGGGTAACTTCAATAAGGGTTGGGTAACTTTAATAAGGGTTGGGTAACTTCAATAAGGGTTGGGTAACTTTAATAAGGGTTGGGTAACTTTAATCAGGGATAAGTAACTTCAATCAGGGTTGGGTAACTTCACTCAGGGTTGGGTAACTTCAACTCAGAAAATCAAAAGTAACAAAATATTTCAATGTTTGTAAACAAATGTGATAAACATACGGAGGAGATACACAGATGGGGTCCAGCTGAATCCCTTGTCCACATATCATAACAAAAATAGCTCCATTACTACATCGTGCCATTAGGTAGGTACACGTCTTTGTTTTGTATGGTAAAGAATCATCTAGAACTTGTGGGCAAATGCATGGATCCAGAAATGTCAACTGTTCTATTGATGCTTCATCTGTTACACATACGACACCATACTGTATACCTACAAAATACGACAAATGGTTACCATGGAAACTTGAGGTCATCTGGAAATCAATACAGAGTACAGAATAAAGCCCTAACAGAATTTTATACAATCAATTAAAGACCTGTAGCCCATTTCAAAAAGTGTAATAGGTAAATTTTTTTACTTAGGTATAAAATATTTCCCTGAGTCAATTTCACAAAAGTTCATAAGTAAAATTTTCCTTAAGGAAATTCCTTAACTTTAAAGACATATAAAAGCTGTCGTAAGTCTTAAGGAATTTCCAAATGTGTGATTTTTTCCATAAAAATGGTATTGGTTTCACTCCTGAATATAGCAATCGAGAAACAACTGAAGAAATACGGAATATTCAGGGACAAAAGTCATTTTTTTTAGATATGCTAACAGACAACCAACTTATTCAGTGGTATTGGTTTCCAAGGCGATGTATTTTAGAGATTGATGATATGGTGAAAGCTGATGTAGAGCCTCCTACAGGTGGACCACATTCGATCCATGCCCATTCAAGTATGTTTAACCAGCAGTACTGCGAATCACCAAAAAGACAATATAGATCTAGTCATCAAAGTTACACCAAAAAGACACTTTTTGAAATAATTTTTACAACAATTTTGCAACACATTTAGGTCCCCTGAAATATTTTTAGATAAATATGTTAAGTACAATCAAACTTGTAATCTATGACATTCTACTGAGTACTGCATTGGGCAATCCTAGCAAACAATACCATATGTCAGCCATGATTGGGATAGAAAGTGATACGTGTTGACGATATTCTTGATTATTTTATCACTGAATAAGTTGTCACTTTAAATATATGTCACAAATGAAGTATTGGTATTGCAAATATAAACCATTAACAATAAACATTGTCTATATGTATATATTTAATACATTTGTAAATCGTACAGTCTGTTTGGCTATTCGTAGTATCTTGCTGAAAAAAAATTGTAAACATTGGTGTTAAGACTACAATAAGCACCAAATGTATTGACTGAACTGGACAGTTTTAATAAGAGAAATATATAATAACATTTATTTCTTTTGTAAATATTTATCAAAGAAATGATCTTTTCTAATGAAGGCATTCACCTTTTACGGTGTGAACTGTACACATAGATTTTCTTTTTTTTTCATTTTTATACAAAATATTACAGATTATTAATTTTTAAAATTTTCTCAACACCTCTGTGGTCAAAAGCTTATTTACTGCAAACTTGCCAAGTCTCCCTCATAATTAGGGAGACATCCTATATTTTACTTAAAATTTGAATAATTTTTTCAAGAAAAATGATTATCTCTCCAATGAAAATTTTAAATTTTCCTATTATTACTAAAAATAATAATAATATAATGGAAAAAATCTGTAACCTTTACGAATTTTCTTTAAAGTTACGATCTCTTTTATGAAAATGACTTAAGTATTTATGCAAGGATTCCATAAGTAAAAATTTGCCTCAAATTTTTTTTTACATGAACCTGGTTGTTCATTCCGAAGCGGTCCTACATATTTTGCTTGATGAAAATCCACAGCGTGTATTTGTACAAACTTACCTAAATATCTATCCCAAATAACAGTGTTACCATTCTCTAAACCAATAGCAATAAGAGAGCTATCATCTGAGATATTAGTGGCTGTTATATTACTGGTATATGGCCATACCAGGTCAGGCTTGACATTTTCAGGATCTGTAAACACCATAAAATGAGTTATCACAGAAAAATCAAAATATACAGCTCAATGGATATTATGAATTCCAACTATTTCAAAAATACTGAGGTCAACGGATGAAATAATACTACTTGGAATATAAAACTTAGAGATATTTCGAAATAAAACTGCTTAAAATTATTCGTTTTGATATTGTTTTTAATGTATATGATGTACTTTGATATTTTTCTAATACACAAACCCACTAGAATCAAGTCAAATATTTATTTGTTAAATGAAAAAAATAATTACAGTCATAATTATAAATGAAATAACTAAAAAATGTCATTCTGGAAAATATCAAAATACATGTACATAAAAAAAATATGATAAAGGGAATGAAAAGGACTTTGGTCATAATAAACCGAGACTGCAAATCTTACAACATTACTGGTAAGACGAAACAGAAGTTTTTCATTACATTTCTATGTTGTAATATTGACAGCCGTTACAAAATTATCATGAAATATAAAGACACTTATATTGACAAACCTTTATGTGGCTTCAGTAGAGAGTAATGCATTAACTGTGTGCTTCCTGTCCACCATACTGCTACAGTTGTTGGCAAACCTGTACAAGATCAAAGTTCAAATTAATGCATTAAAATTAACTACATTGCATAGGTAAAAATAATTCTATAAAAGGGTCGAGCACTATGATGCCAAAACTGTCAGCTATTTTGGTATATAACAACCGCTATTATTATGATTATGCTGACTGTAGTAGGTATTCTTACGACGTAGTTTAAATTGATGTCACAGGTGACGACACACCTACCGATGAATTGTAAGTACAGAAACCTCAGTAAATAGCAGGACTATATGTTGAAAATGCATTTGTTGATATGCAAAATTATGAGAATTGCATTTACCATATAAAATTATACAAACAATCAAACTTATGTACAGTCAAGGCTGATCTAAACACTACAGCTGTTCAGTGTACAACATTAAGGTTTGTCCGGTTGTCCAGGATAAGTCCATTTTGTATTCGGACAAGTAGATGTTACTTATCAATTGTTGGAAAGTACAAGTAAAACTGTTGATGACAAAAATTAATTCAATAAAGATTATTCTTTTTTCAACACAAAATAATTTACCTTTGAATGTTACATTTGACTTTCGGACAAGTCATTTTAGCATTCCGACAAATAGATTTAAATACTACTTGTCCTGCAGGACAAGTGGAAATTTTCATTATTGTTGACCCCTGACAGTAATGTTATAACAAAAAGACATAGAAACTGTGCCAAAGGTCACTTGAGTTATCTACGGAAATCCTGGCCTGCTCCTGGGATAACAAAATTCATAGTTATCCTTATCCCATACACTCTATAAACCAATTATGAAGAGGTTGGTTGGATGAACTTTGATAAGTGTTAAATATGTTAAAGATGCTCTTCTCATGATATGAATTTTGTCAGATGAAAAGAAAGAACAGATTGTATTCATCGAAAAAGAGACTGATTCAAACATGAATTAGACATTTAAATGAAACTGATGGCAGATGACATACTATCATGGTTACATGTGATACTGGTCAGGAAAAAATCATATAGGTAAATCAAATTTACATATTTTCATTTCAATCAGATGTACATTTCAAACTCAAGATTTGTGATCCAAAAACAAAGAAGAGTCAACCAAGATTTTTATTTTGAAATATTTGACTCCCTTTATTTTATATTATATTTTTGTTTTTGTTTTAGTCTGAACACCAGTAAGCATATGTATAAACTAGATCACACATATTTAGTATATATCTTATATTTTTCCATACCAATTAGGTCAGACACATGCTGTATTAGTTCAACCTATACCAATTACCATATGCATGTGTTGTGAGAGAATCAGATTTATGACTGCTCATACTGTAGGATGGATTGATGGATGGATGGATAGATAGATAGATAGATAGATAGATAGATAGATAGATAGATAGATAAATAGATAGATAGATAGATAGATAGATAGATAGATAGATAGATAGATAGATAGATAGATAGATAGAAAGATAAACATAATAAATAGATGATAATAGATAGATAGATAGATAGATAGATAGATAGATAGATAGATATATAGATAGATAGACAGACAGACAGACAGACAGATGGACGGACGGACGGACGGATAGATAGATAGATAGATAGATAGATAGATAGATAGATATGTAAATAAATAAACAAACAAATAAATGAAATAAATAATTAAACAAAATAATAAATAAAATCATAATAAATAAATCTGTGTTAGATAAAGATCAAGATGTATGTTCCTAATGTATTGTATATTTCTATATGAAATCAAATATAAAAACAAATAAGTATATATACTAAACTATTTATCTGCTTTCCTCTTAGACACAGGTACATTATTTATGTATTTTGTTTTGTTTTCTTAATTAAAATGCTGATTAATATTGCTTTTGTGGTTCTGTTATTCCTATTCTTTTATAGTCATCACGATACAAGGCTACTCAATTTGTGTACATACATATCTACCAGTACAAGTATATTTACTATACAGTTGTTTAATTCCATGGGGAGACCATTTCATGTTTTTCTGAAAGGATCTTATTCACGGGTAGAAAATTTCATGCAAGACTGTTTCCAAAACAAACAAAAGATCTAATGATTGTTCACTGTATAGAGTTTTTAAGTAACTGTTATAAACATTTTGTGATTCGTGTATATGATGTCTGTTTATATATGGAAGATATAACTTCTATAATTTTGATTGGTTATCTATCGTTTTATTGATACTTCATATGTGCAAGGTATTATATTCAAGAGTATTTAATTTCCCTGTATTTTCTTTGACTGCCAATATAAAGAAATTAAATCCCCAGTGAATAAAAGCAACTATACTGTGGTACTGTGGGGATGTTATCTTTCAAGAGCTAGTTTTTGTACTACATTCATCTTAAATTTTCTGTAAAATTTTATTGTAGACTGTTTTGATATAGTTTTAAAAGATAAAACAGAGTACAGACAATTTTCTATATACAGCTTGTTTAGGGTCCATGTGAAAAAAACCCAAAAGTACTGGTAAACTCTACAAAAAATAACATTTAAAAGACTATCAATTTTTATTTTTGTTATTCATTAGTAAGATTTGAAAGCAAAATTTATCACAATATGATTCCCTGTCAGTGACTTGATACATTGTTTATTACCATGTTCAGTATGTTCAATAAATAATGGAGGAAACGTAGGCAGACATGTACATTAGATAAGGTTGATCTTTGATTCAAACACTGTACAAATATGGTGACGAAAATTGTAATATGAACTTAATTCTATACCTCATTAAGTTAAAAACATATCAGATTGATTTAGTCATTACCTAATGTTAATAATAACAATTTTCACATCAACAATTGTTACATTATACATGTCATATTAGTGCTGTATCACTTTGCCTACTCTTATGTATTTCAGCATATCTAGATCTAGTAACCATCACACAAGCAATCAATTAACAATCATTAAGTTTAATAATTATGTAAATTTCCAATTACATCTTCCATCTTCATCTTCTGAAAAATGAATAACCTTAAACATTACAAGATCTAACTCAATTTTCAGACGTAAAAAAGACCAAATATTAATGACCTTTCACTAAAATTGATTTTTTGATTTGCATAAAATGTTGAATTTTCCTATAATTTAGTCACATCTACTTAATCACAGAATAATTGTTCAATGAAATCAAATATCCTATCATGATACACTAGAGAAATATTAGATTTCAGTTAAAGCTTTCATATTATGCTGCTGTTTTGTTCAAGGAAAAAATTCTTAATTGCTGTAATAAATCAAAAACAATGTTTATAAAATAAATCTTAGTTACAGGATTTGAAATCTGTGTAATCAATTTCCCTAATTATTTGATATCAATCAACAATTATTGATCAGTATGTACTAGCATGTATAATTTAGCTTCAATAAAAATTATGATATATATCTAAATATATATACCTCTCTTATATATATATATATATATATGTATATATATATATATATATATATATATATATATATATATATATATATATATATATATATATAGATATATATATATAGACAGAGAGAGAGACTGACAGACAGAAAGAGAGGGTCTTTTTGAAATAATGAGAGCACAAACACTAGGCATGGATATCAAATTCACTTGAATTCAAGATTCCCTGCGGTATTTTCTTTGCCAGACATCCATCGTACAACTACAGATCTAGATCAGTGACTTAAATCAACTCACCAGCATTACTTTGTTGTTCAAGTCCAAAAGGGACAAGTCTTCCACCCATCATAAAATGAAAGCATGGTTCACTGTAAAAATAAAACAAAAGAAAACTACATGTAATAAATAATATTTTGTCAGTACAGTGAAACTGGTATATAAGACCCCCTTGTTATGTTAACTCTTCTACTTTAAGACAGTTTATAGTTGAGTCAACAGAAGGCCACCGTAGCTGAGTGGTTAGAGCATTACCGAATACTTTAACCCAAGACATTTATTCCTTCAAGTCCCCATAGGTACAACCCTTGCTGGATAGTAGCCCAATACCATAGGCACATTTTCAAGTTTTTGTGTGAAAGGCTGGTGGTCTGTTAAAAACTACTGCCACCATATAACTCAATGAGATATCTCAACATGTTGTATGAATCACACCATCTACATTTAAAGGCGTAAATCTGCACCAGATATGAAAATTCTAGGTGAAGAAATAATTTAGATATGGCCCAAACAAAAAAAAATCAACAAAGGGGAATAACTCTAATAAAAAGGTGGCAGAAGTCTAAATCTAATTTACATGTCAATAGAACCTGAGATACAAAAGGAAACTTAAACTGTAAATCAATCAGCAGCAACAGCAATAGCAGCAGCAGCAGCAGCAGAAGCAGCAGTATCCTTGTTACAGTATTTGGAATGCAAACTATACCATTGTTTTTATGTTCAACTTCAGCAGTCTCCCTATGAAGGTCATTAGTACTTTTACATATGAGTTATCAGCAACTGCAGGCTGTTGACATCAGAAATACATGTGTGACCCCAGTATTATCATTAATGGATGGCAGACAAGTACAAATGTATCAAGATGTCTCCAGAGACCCATTAACCTTTCGTTTTGTCTTTGACATATGAAAAGCAAAGACGTATATATATTTGCTGTTTACATTTGTCCAGCAGACATCAGCATTCCATCAACTTGTAATCTCTTATATATGTACCGAACCAATTCTTACAAACATTTTCATGGCTAGGGTAATTTGACAGAATATATGTTATAATATTACAAACTGAATGTCTATAAATAAAATATAACAAGGTGGTACTTACAAACATTTATATGATTAAGATTTATCTGTCAAAAGACAATGTATGATCTACCCATTCTTACAAACATTTAAATGACTTGAGTAAACTGTCAAAGTCATATTACATCTGCATTGAATGATCTGACATGACATGACAACACCCAAAAGTCAAATGAGATGACACATATATAACACATATACAAGTTGTTCAACTCAACCATATAATTACATTATTTTTTACATGTTTTCAAAAATAAACATTAAATGTTGTAATCTGATCCCCTGACACCTGACATACAAATGTTTTGTATTTTCAAGTTTTTGCAATATTGGACAATAAAATGTAAAGAATTTACTTGAAATTTAGTTAGTTTTACTGTTCTGTTGATCTTTTGTAAGTTATTACTATTTTGGTGTTTTCTGTATCCTTTTACTTATCTATTTTACATCATTAAGCATTTTTGAGGAATTAGATAATTTTTGAAATTTTATCAACTTTCATTACATGCACAAATAAAAATATTATTTAACATAATTAACAGGGATTTTCCACAATATTTTGGGAATGGGGCCTGGGCCTTTTGAATTGGGAATTTTAACAACATTTTATTGAAATTAAGAAATTTAGAAATACAAAAAACTATGTGAAAATACAAGTATCTTGCCAAATTCATTGTCATTTGACTTCAACTGGGAAATTTTTACTGCAAATTGTGAGAAAATGTGTTGTTTTTGCATTGGGAATGGTGCTTTTTTTCTGTCCATATAATGGGGTGGAAAATTCCTGTTTAAATAAATGGAAAACTGCCAATATCTTTGTCCTAGTTTACTAAATGAAGGTTATTATCTCTTGGGTCATTTCAAGGCAAAACTTTCTGAATTTTGGTGTCACGGTCTACTGCATTAATTTCTCAACAGTCTGTTTGCATTGCAATACTATAACAATATCAATTCAGACTGTCCCAATAACATAAGAATGTTGAAAACTATGATCACTGGTAACCTATTTCAAAATTCAAAAGAGAACTACTAAATAGAACTACCTTGATACAGTAAATGGGTTGTCAATATCCTCCTTGGGTAAATATGACAGTAGGTTGTCATGCATAACATTAAAGATATCCTTCCTCATCTCAATGTGGTTACTTGTGAGAATGTGGTTCTGTCCTGTACCAATTACCTCCCCTGAATCAACTTTCTGACATGATGAATAAATAGAAGAAGAAAGATTTCCTGTAAAAAAAAAAGTACAAAATACACAAATCAAAATATAAAATTAGATTATGAATAAACTCTCTTAACTGGAAAGAAGTGAAACTTCTTACATAGATGATATAATAAAAGAATAAAAGAAAAGACAGTAGCTATAAAACTGATTGAAGAAGAAATCAGCTCCTCATGGCTGAAAAAATAGAGCATCAAGCTTTACACCGTGATGTTTCTCACAACTAGTTAGCTGAGGTTTGAGTCCTGTTGTAACCTAAGCTGATTTTGTTAGAGACTTTGCTAGTTTACTTGGGGAAGGCTTGTGGTCTCTTCCACTGGGTACATGTATGTTGCAACCAGGTTCTCTCTTACATCAATGAAAATTAGCTGCCATTATATAATAAAAAATTGTTGAATGTGGCACACCATTTGAAAAAAAAATCAACATCAGAAAACCATTAGGTTAACCAAAATGTTAATGTAAAGGTACAGCTAGCCACAAACCTATTATAATATATAACTAGCATCCTGCATTTACTGTTTGTAGCATCATACAAACATACAAAAGACTATGATGACCAAGCTTCCATGAAACACTGATTTGTATCAACAAAATCACTTCACATAAAAGACATTTACAGACATGATGTAACTAACATACTAAAATGTACAGACAGTTCTGAAGACAAGTTGGCAGTAAAACAGACCTAGCTGACAACAATATACCTTCCTCCATATAGAGACCTAGCAAACAACAATTTACCTTCCTCCATATAGTGCAGGTATGAAAATGGAACATTCCAGTGAAACTACATGAACCAAAGTGTAAGATATGTGTGGAATGAAGTGAGGATAGGATCTAGTGCCAACAGAAAATACTTCAGATGAACATTTATATATATTTTGTATATAATTATAGAAAAAAATCAAAACAAAGTGGAAAGTGGAACTAACTTAATACAGTATCACTTGGAGTATCAACTAAAACAAAGGAAAAACAGACTTGTAAACTGCATTTTGCAGTCACCCCACGGATATCAAGAAAGTGTCCTCTTAATTGAGGGTCTCAAATTGTCAATTTATAATGTGTATATAAATTAACTTTTAGATACCCATGTATAATTTTGTTAATTGATAAATATATGTACACCTACAAGTGTACACACTCTAATTTTGACTATAATGGTGTTTCTTGTCCAAAACATTTTCAATCAGTCTCTGTACACAATTTGTATATGGCATTTTGATGCCCAGTTATGTAATCCTTTTAACATCATTTAATTTGTTGTAATTGACTAAATATATTTTATTTTATATTTTATATATTTGACTTTACATTCCACATTTTTACTTATCATATACATTCATTCTCATATTAAGGAGCAATATTAAATCCCAAGGTTTGTAATGCAATTATAATAACAAAAAAGATGTTAAGCTGGAATATTAACTGAATTTGGCACTGGATTCTGAGGGAAAAATATGTGCAAAATGAAATGTATATGTTTTGTGAGATAAGACTAGGATCCAAGTATAAATTAATAACATAATTAACAGGTGTATCAAAGAGAAGCATGCTACTAATACAGAAGCGACATTTTACTGGCATCAAACTTCATACAGTTTATTCAAGGTCGTGAAGCATGTACTTAAAGCTGAGGCATACATCAAATTTAATATAGGTAATACATGGCTGTGAAGCATGTACTTAAAGCTGAGGCATACATCAAATTTAATATAGGTAATACATGGTTGTGAAGCATGTACTTAAAGCTGAGGCATACATCAAATTTAATATAGGTAATACATGGTTGTGAAGCATGTACTTAAAGATAAGGTATTCCTCAAATTTAATACAGGTCATACAAGGTCATCAAGCATATACTTAAAACTGAGGTATACATTAAATTTAATACAGGTCATACAAGGTCATGAAGCATATACTTAAAGCTGAGGTATACATTAAACTTAATACAGGTCATACAAAGTCATGAAGCATGTACCATACTTAAAGCTGAGATATAAATCAACTTTGATACAATTCATTAACGGTCATGAAGCATGTACTTAAACCGAGGTGTAAATCTTTAATACTGGTTATACAAGGCTGTGAAGCATTTACTTAAAGCTGAAGTATACATCAAATTTCATACAGGTGATACAAGGTCATGAAGCATAAACTTAAAGCTGAGGTATACATTAATTTAATACAGGTCATACAAAGTCATGAAGTATAAATTAAACTTCATATAGGTAATTCAAGATGTTGAAGCATTTACTTAACACTGAGTAATCAAAGATTACCAAGCTCACCTCACATTGCAACTTTGCCTCTATACTGATAATCAGATTTTTTCAATTAATTTTCATTTCATTTTGGCAATGGAATATAAGGATTTATGAATTGTTTATTATTATTATTTTTCATTGCTATTTTTCACCAGTGAAAAATAACATAAAGGAAACTATGGTATTGTGTGGTGCACTAATATTACATATCAATCACATGACCAAAGACAATACAGCTGTGTCACATCTTATTTTCTATCCCAGAAGACATGGACATTCAGCTTCCATCTAATTTAATGATGATTACTTATCACGCTTTCAGAAGTGTAATTTCCAGTCATCACATTTTAATCATTCATGCACATATACTTTCCAAAATACTGCCAAAGTCAAATCTTCTTAACAAGGTCACTCAAAAGTGAAATGTAGGTCAAGTGCAACATCCGCAAACTGCAAAATGATGTGCATCAACAGACCCATCATGTGTGCAAGTTTAGCAAGTCTAGCCTTTCTATTTTCGGACATAATGTTAAAATCAATTCTTCTTTATGTGTTCACTGAACCGTTAAATGTAAGGCAGATGCCAAATCCATCATCAGACACATCATCCATACAAGTTTGGTCTGTCTAGTACTACTACTTTACGAGGTAATGCCAAAATAAAATCTTCTTAACGTGGTCACTAAACTGTGAATTGTAGGTCAGATGCTAAATCCCTAAACTGCAAGCTGATATCTATCACCAGTCACATCATCCATACAAGTTTGGTCTGTCTAGTCATACTACTTTCTCAGATAATGCCCAAATAAAATCTTCATAACATGGTCACTCAATTGTGAAAATCTTCAAACTGAAAGCCAATGTGCATCACCAGATGCATCATCAGTAAAAGATTGGGAAATCTAGCTTATCTACATTCCGAGATAGTGCTGAAATCAAATATTAACAGGATCACTGAACCATAAAACTTTTCAATGTGGTCATTCAGACGTGGGTCATAGGTCATATGCAGCATCAGCAACACACATTCTTATGCTCTCTTTTGTCATTCTTGCACTTCTGGTTACAAAAAAATCAGTGAGGATGCCGACACAGACACAGATGCTGGAATTATAGCATAAGCTCCCCTTCACTTAGTGAGGTGAGCTAGAAATGGTATGAAGTATATCACAAAAGTTATATCTACCCACTGTGTTAAGACTATCTAAGTTAAAAATACACAACCAAAAGTTTCATGAGATGGCATTAAATAAATCATATACAATGTAGTATGCTCTGAAATGACCCACATTTTCTTTAGAAATGCCTTTTCTTTAACACAGGTGCCCCTTTTCACACTGTCAATTGCTCTTTAGCATGTATAGACAGGGTATTTTGATGTGCTTTGCATGATGGAAAGATGTGCTTATCAGATGAAAATCCTGAATACAAAAGGTTTTAAATCAATAATTTTGTGACCATCAAATGAAAAAATCTACCAATAACCAATTTATAATATTTTGTGAAACACTGCCCTAATCCAGACACAAAGAAATGAATGGCCGACATATTTTTCTAAAAGGTATTGTTTAGACTAATGTGAAGAATTAAGTCCATTTTATAGGATTAAATTTTGTGTTGACACTAGGTCATGCGATGTATTTCAGCCTGATATAGATAAAAGGAAGGAATGGTAACATGTTATCTCCTAATGTAAACTTGGGAGAGGTAATAAAAAACATGTTAAATCATAGGTAAAGTGGGAAAGAGTAATTCATAATGTAATCTTGGGAAAGGTAATAAAAACATGCTTAATCAAAGGTAAAGTGGGAAAGAGAAATACAAAACATGCTAAATAATAAAGTGGGAAGAGGTAATATAAAACTTGATAAATTACAGGGTAAAGTGGGAAGTAGTTAAACAAAACATGCTAAATAATAAGGTAAAGTGGGAAAGAGAAATACAAAATATGCTAAATAATAAAGTGGGAAGAGGTAATATAAAACATGCTAAATTACAGGGTAAAGTGGGAAAGAGTTAAACAAAACATGCTAAATAATAAGGTAAAGTGGGAAAGAGTAATAGAAAACATGCTAAATAATAAGCTTGAATTAGGAATTTTACCTCTGTTTTTCAAAGCTGAAAATCAGAACAATGCACATATAAACTATTAGATTCTTTGGAAGCATAATTCAAACATTTAAAGATAAATCAGTTAATCTGCACATGCTGTCATATAAAATCTAATAAGATATACAAAAAATAGAAATTGTGAATTGTACATGTAAATTCAGTTCTGATAACCATTGTAGTCTTTTTTATGTTTCTGTATTTAGCTCAAAAGGTTTCAGTTGAAGTTATTAGACATGATTTACATATTTATAAATCTGAGTGACTGATTCTAAGACACTTAGGAAAATATTGGGGTACAAACTCACCCCACTGTCACCATAGATGCAGATGCATAAATCAATGGAATTATTACAAGGTGGAGTTCACTTGTTAAATTTGACTAAAATAGCGTTTCTGTAGTGACCAAGACAATTCAGTGTATCTGTATTTTTCCCCATTTGTCAAAAGTAACAATGTTTACCTTGTATCTAAGAACCACAAATGGATACTCTTTTCGCAGTCATAGGTTATCATAATGTTTGGTTACCATTGCACAATAAAGCTATGCATACTTTAAATCAGTGTAAAATCATTGTTATCAAGACTTTGCGGACAACAATATTAGTGTATTTCTACATCTTGATCTGATGATGTAAATAGATCATTTTGTACTACATAGCATGTCTGTACTGACAGAACTGTAATTTTAATCTCCTACACAGACTGTTAAACACTGTGTGTCACAAATTGTGAAATCAATTTTTTAAAGTTACTGAATCATTTGGTGAATAAATGATTGGTGAATCAATCAGAAAACTGGTGAATCTAGTGACTGATAGCTTGATCAAGTTCACATGGTTCATGATTGACAATATGATCATATGATTGGTGAATCTAGTGATTGACAGTCGATCAAGTTCACAAGAATCAATGGTGTGTGGTTACCTGTTAGAGATGGTGGTGGTTTTAGCTTAAACAACATGCTGGGTTGGGTAAATTTATGTGTCGCCTTTTCCTGTGTGGTTTGGGTCTCCTCTTGACTCTACAAATACAGATAGATATATAATTTTCTGTGTATAGACATCTATTGCAAACATTAAAAGAAAGCACTGAAATATGCAAACAATATTCAGAGATTAGTTCTTAAGATCAGAAAGTGTTTAAATACATGTATTTTTATAGTAAACATGGAAATCTTTTTCTTGTGAGGAAAACTCTAATGAAACACGAAATTTTTTGGTAAGTCATTTCTGACAAACTAGAAATAATTCTTTTGAAAAAGGAGAACATGTGTCTTGGAAACAATATCTAATGGTTTGATTATTTAGTCATTCAAAACATGTGCTATGCTGTGTGCATTAAGTTACAAACATCATTTAATCAGATGACAAGAACTAACACATATCTCTGTGGGTCTCATTAATCAGACACAAAAACAGAAAAAGAAACAAAAAGGAAAAACAAAAATAAGATTTAACAAGAGGTCATGATGATGGACATCCATTTTAGATATGACATACAATAGACCTTTTCCAAGTTGTTCTGTTCTGTCATGGATTATGATGGTAAGTAGTATGCAGCTTCAGAGAGTATTATGAATATATTATGTACAATGTTTATCATTTTATCAAAAGCTTGTTCTTTGTTTCTTAAATTCACAGATTTATCGACACTGTCAATATAGCCAATATTAACACCACCAATTATCACCCCCTGTAAAGTATCTGAACTTTTTTCTTCACAGGTGAACTGAAACAAGATATCACTGATAGTCATTGATGTAAATATTTAAAACAAAAGTTGTCAGAAGAGCTGGCTGAAATGGGTGTAAATTTTCAAATAGATATTTGACACACAGCTGTCCCGTTTTAAGGTCAAAGGACAGGTAAAGTTTTGATTCCTTCAGCTCAGGTCAAGGTACCAAATAAAGGCTCTGGTCATAAGAAATAAATATGTGAAATATCAAAGCACTATCCCTCATGGTTTAAAAGATATAGCAAAGGTTAAAGTTTTTGAAAAACAGTTCAAAATCTATGGTCAAGGTCACTAGGTCAAAAGTCATGGTAACAAATGAAAGCTCTGGTCATAAGGAATCTATATGTGAAATATCAGAGCCCTGTCACATGCAGTCAAAAAGTTATAGGACAAGTTAAAGTTTTGTCGACAGACTGGAATGGACCATGCAAGACTTTCTATGAAGTCCTGTAATGTGAGTACTGAAATTGATTGACATGGAACATGTCCATAGGTAACACAAGTGACCTTGCATTCTGATTCACAGTTCCAATATCACTTTATTATTATTCACTCCTTTTAACTCAAAATCAGACAACTGTATGTTTGACCTCCATGTTGCACAGAGGACAAGAGACAGAATAATATAATACATGCACATGTTAACATAAAACTGAAAGACTGGTTTCTGCAAGTTAATCACCAACACAGGATAATTAACGCATACTGTAAACATGGATATTTCTGTGTGTTGATAATTACGTGAGTTGCAATTGTAAACGATTTTACTCGATGTCGCATTGTACTGTGATCAGTCTTGTATTACATGATGAATCTTAGCACATCTGTGATCTGGTAAACGGGTGATTAATTCAAAAGTAAAAGTAAAAACTCATTATCATGTATTTAGTATAAATTATCTCCATGTGTAAATTTCAATTTTTTCAGCAGCAGGCCAAGTTGATGACCAACAAGGATATTCAATATAGTAAATATAATCAAGTGCTTTCATTTTGGATTTCACATATTGTCCTTAGGACTTCCCTTTATAAGTTAGCTACCATTATCAGACTGGCATTTTTATAACCTTATACCATTTATGCAGTGTTGGTACATCTGTGCATGGGTCAAGCTTATGGTTTTCTGACACTTTTTTATGACCATACATTAGCACTTTAAGTTTTATAGTATCTCTTTATAGTATCAGTTCCCTATAGTTATCAAACCACCTCATTGGAATGAGATACAACATCTGATGTTTCATAGATGAAACTACACCTTATGAAGGTATATAAGTAAAACATATGTAAAATTAATCTGGAAATCATATCCAATGATAACAGTTAGTACATTTAAACAGTAATAGACTAGTAAATTAAACCTCTAACAAATACAATAAATACACAAGTTACAGCTATGAATTCAATAAAACATACAAGTATTAAAAAATATACTCTAAAAAGTAGCTATTAGGCAAAGATAAATAAATTAAAAAATGACTGAATAAAAGAAAAAATGTGAGTAGGGATCTTTTCTTTTAATGTACCCAACTGATGGCTACAGCTCTTTTTTTCTGCACAAAAGCCCTCTTGATGCAGACTGTCATTTAAGATTGTTTCCAATTTGTTTGTTATTTTACTTATAATCCTGCTGAACCATAACACATGTGCCCCCAATCTAATTAAAAACCAAACCCTAATCATTTTTTTTTCTGATATGTCGCATATAGGATCTAACACAATCTGCAATGGGGTCACATGTGAATGACCTTGTAGGAGTGTCATTTTCAACCAATGAAAATACAACTTGGGCAATCTTGTAAGTTTATCAAATGCCAAAGAGATCGCTTTGCATGTAAACATTTTTAACATTACAAATACTACTGCACAAACCAAATGCATAACCTTGGATTGGATTGAATCAACAAAGATTTTTTTTAATAAATCCTGCAGACTGTCGTTTCTTTTTTTATTATTATTTTTGAAATAAATTACATCTTTTTGTCATTTGATAAACTTTCAAAATCTTGTAAGTCCTACTTTCATTGATTGAACATTACACACTTACAAGAGGTCATCCACACTGGACCTGATAGCAAATTGTGTAGGTCCTCTACACGAAATTTCAGAAAACAGGAGTGGTGAGAGATGGGTCTTTAAATTAGATTGATGTACCCCTATCCTGAGAGTTAAATACAGTTGTTAATACAGGCTTACACTAATTAATTAAAATATTAACATGATTAATAAAATAACAATCAACAACAACAACAAAAACAAAATAAGAATGAGCAAAACTTCAAAATTATAAATTACAATGAGGAACTAATTAGACAAAGAAAGGTTAGTCACATGGATATTTTAACAAATTATGATTGGTTGGTTTATCATGGTGTGTAAAAGGGTCATGTGATATCTACTGAAATGGAAATAAAAAGTGCAATTTTTATTTTCTTAAGATCCCTTACACCAACTGTAATATTTGTATGAGTGGAAAGTCGGGATGATGTCCGGCTGCTGCTTCTCTTTCCAGGCTGGAAAATTCAAAAACGTTTCCATATTTTTTCTCAGCATATTTCAAAAATATTTTATATGAATAGCACCCAAATATCTGGATCACATGATACCTTAGCTCTCCGAGATGTCATTTTTTGTTTTTCTAACTATATTAGCAATATCATTGCATTGTATGGCATCCATAACCATTAAAGCAATTATGACACAGAAATGAATGAATATTGATATCTATTAGCTAATAGTGTTTGAGCCAGGGGGCTGAGTCTCTAAGGACTCTGATGAAACTGTAGATACATGAAATGGTAAACATTCTGCATACTGAAATCACTAGGACAATAACCTATCTCTTGATTTTTCTGTTTATAAGGTCGAGTTAGAATGTAAATGTCAGGAAATGATATCCCTAACTGTTATGGTTTTAATTAAAGCAGAAAGATATTGTTTAAAAAAAGGGTTATTGAGCACTAAACGAATGATGGATGTTTATTTCTCCTTTGAACTATATATGTTATATTCCAAAACCAATAAGGCCCAAAGTACAATCATCAAAGCTAGGTGTTCTGTGAACAAACCAAGAAAATGATTCTCCATTCGGGGACATTCTTAGTATCAATTATTTAACTTTGCAGGATTTATCATACAAATTGTCACCTAGTACTTTTGTTCTTAAATTTTTCTAGTAAGTACAAGAGAATCCAAGTTTCTAATTTACATGTTTATTTTGGTAAATGCTACCTAGATACAAGAATTAATGTGTTGGTTACAGATACTTTCAAAAACTATTTAGTCTATACAATCTGATTCAGAGTCATTTTTTAACCAAAAACTTACTGAAACTGTCAGAAAATTATTCACTACAGCTATATTGCTTATCTTACCTGTTTATTTATCTATTTATTTTTTTATTTTTGTTAATTTCATTTGTGTTTGTGTTCAGTTACTTATGATGCAGTTACAAGTTTTTAAAGGGGCATTAAACTGTGTATTTTTTTCAAAAATAATTTCCTTTGTTTATCTCTTAGTTTGATATACAATAACAAAAAAGAGATATTCACAGGCATAAAAATTCCTAAATTCCCATATATTTTGTGAAAATTGCTTCAGAAACCCAGGTTTGGAAATTTTTCACTTGCAATTGAAACACTCAGCCTTAATTTTTGCATATGAATACCACACTGGACCTTACCTTATTTTCACAAAATACATAAGAATATAAGATTTTTTATGCCAGTGTTTAGCTCTTATTTGTTATTGTATATCAAGTACAAGTAGTAAAAGTAGAAAAAATTGAAATAATTTGTTGAGATAAACACAGCTAATGCCCCTTTATCTAAAGCCTGTACATTATCTGACCTAACAATCATAAACTGGCTGTGTGCAATATGTATAAACAGCAGTAATGTAAGACTCCAATGATATGATGATTATTCACCTGAGTCTGTGCTGGCTGACTTTCATTTTCTGTAGACGGTGCCACCTCCTGTTCTACTGGCACCTCAGATGTTGTATCCTCTTCCTGTGGTAATAACAATAATAATTATACATTGACATTTTAGATACAATGTAACATATTATTGTCTTAGAAATCAAAGTGTTCAAGACCACGGAAGTAAAGTCTTGGTGTGCACACACGCTCACTCCATAAAGCATCTTCGCATGAAGAAAGGTCATCCTAGGCTGATTGTTCATTTATGAAACATATCCCGAAAATGAAATAGGAAACCATCAAAGAAACTGATGGACACATGGTGTTCCATGTTCATCACCAAAAACCAAATGTGATAACTTCAATAGTGTTTGATATCTTTTCTCCTCCCTCTATGTTCTCTATAACACAGGATAACTGACTACATGATTAGAAGCATTTTTTTTTTTACTGATAATGTGTGTCAAAAGTGAACATGTTTACACTCCTTTCACAGTAAAATCTTATACCTTATTGTATATATGAAATGATTTCATTGCCTTAAATTATTTATTATGTTCTGAACCAAAAAGGTAACGAAATAATATGGGTACAAGGGTCAACAATCTTAAATTTCAACTTTCAAGTTTTGAAATCTACTTGTCTGAATGCAAAAATAACTTGTCTGAAAGTCTAGTGTATCATTTAAAAATATAATTTTGTGTTTAAACAGGTATAATCTTTAATGAGTTATTTTTTATCTTCCAACATTTCATTTGTTCTTTTGGACAAGAGAGAAGTAACATCTTGTCTGACCACAAAATGGACTTGTCCCAAACAATCGGTCAAACCTGAAAGTTGAGCCCTGAATAGTACTGTATTACAAATCGGCTGACAGTTTGACCTACTTTTTGTGTTTCTTTCTGTTCTTTCTTAGCTTGTGACACCAAGGCCTCTAGTTCATGCATCCAAGAGTCTCTAGGCAACTTGTGAATTTCCAACCAAACTTCTTGAGTTTCTGGATCTGGATAACAGAACATTTAACATCATGTTTTAAAGCTGACTTATTACATATCATTAATCTAATACAATCAAGAAAACTATCACTAGATTATGAACACACATGTAATTAATTGCAGTGCGTTATCTTTTTACAGTGAAACCTGTTTATAGGGGCCACCCAAGGGACCAGAAAATATTTACCTTTATGTGCAGATGACCCTTATACACAGGTTCAATTTTGTTAAAGTATGCAGGTAATCTTTATATAGAGGTGGTTGCTATAGCAGATTTTACTGTATTTAATAAATTCACCAATAACTACAAGAAATATATATTACAAGCAATTGTAACCAATATAACATCCACCATATTGCATAAGGATTATAAAGAACCATGGATCCAGTGTAAATTAAACTTAACATCTCAAAATCTTTCTTCATACAGCTTCAAATCTTCATGGTTTTTCATTTTGCCTGATTATGTTTATACAATGTAATAAGTAATCACATAAATCAGTTTGTGATAATGAAAGGGTACCCTACTTTATCTTGTTATGATAGGTATGGAATATTGATAAACCAGAGTCTATAAAACAGGTTAATATTTGTGGCTCTTCACCCACAGTTACAGGGGTTTTCCTACCTCCAAAATTCTGGATCCAGGTTCCAGAAATTTGGAAAAAATATGATATTTTTACTTAAATAGAAACACATTATTTGAGATATTTGTTTGAAAATACATTATGTTCTATTTTGAAGTTTAAAATTGGGAATTTTTGCATAACACTTGGGAAAATACAAGCCATTATTGCATTGGGAATGGTCCTGTAACTGGTCCCAAAAGTAAGTAACACCTCCACATCAGTGTTCAATGTTTGACATAAAACAATAAAGAATAATAATCTACTACAAAGGTATGACCTTGACCTTAATGTGGTTACAAATGTTTAAGAAATAAGAGGTCTCTGGTATGACCTTGACCTGAATTTGAGTAACATGATGTATATTAGTTAATCTAGTATACTAATACTATAATCAAAATGACATGATTACATTTTTTGTGATTTTTCTACCATTACTTTTCAGGAAAATTAGGAAAATATGCTGTAGTTTTAGACAAAATAAGATTTATTTTAATAGGAGAAACAGCCTTTACATGATACATGTATGACTCATTAACGTAGGACATTGATGAACCTACTTTCAAACACAGCTCCAAGGTAGTCACCATCCTTTGATGCTTCACATTTACTGATCAGTAACTTTGTTCCTCCTTCCTGTGGGAAAAAGAAGGTAAATGTTTTATATAACAAACTGTATGTACATTGGACTATCATATAGCTCTCATATGTACAATGTATGACTTAACATCACACAGACTTGGACTATCATATAGCTATCATATGTACAATGTATGACTTAACATCACACAGACTTGGACTATCATATAGCTATCATATGTACAATGTATGACTTAACATCACACAGACTTGGACTATCATATAGCTATCATATGTACAATGTATGACTTAACATCACACAGACTTGGACTATCATATAGCTATCATATGTACAATGTATGACTTAACATCACACAGACTTGGACTATCATATAGCTATCATATGTACAATGTATGACTTAACATCACACAGACTTGGACTATCATATAGCTATCATATGTACAATGTATGAAGTTACATCACACAGACTTGGACTATCAGAAGTTACATCGCACAGACTTGGACTATCAGAAGTTACATCACACAGACTTGAACTATCAGATGTTACATCACACAGACTTGGACTATCAGAAGTTACATCACACAGACTTGGACTATCAGAAGTTACATCACACAGACTTGGACTATCAGAAGTTACATCGCACGGACAAGGACTATCATACAGCTATCATATGTACAATGTATGACTTAACATCACCCAAACTTGGACTATCAGAAGTTACATCACACAGACTTGGACTATCATATAGCTCTCACATATAAAAATGTATGAAGAAGGTGTACATCACATGGTCTTTGACATTTAAAATATCAGATAGCTCTCATACATACAGTATAAGAAGGTGTACATCACATGGTCTTTGACATTTAAAATACCAGATAGCTCTCATATGTACAAAAATATGGAGAAAGTTTATCATATAGACATTGGTATGTGAAATAGCAGACAGCTCTCACAAATAAACATATCAAAAAGCTACATATATGCACGTACATGTATGAGTGTTGTGTGAATAGATTTGTGGTAAGTATTATGTGTGCATCTGTCTGTGTGCATCTGTCTGTGAGGTGTTGTGTGTGTGTGTTTGTTTATGGTGTATCTGTTTGTGTGTATGTGTGTTTATGTGTCTGTGTGGGGGAGTACACATTTATAATGTAAAGCAACTGAGCAATGTTCATTACAACAAAATTATGTGCTGACAAGGAATATAAACAATGAATAATTAAAACATTTAGTCGAAAATATAGACTTTGGTGTCACAATTATTTGTTACAAGTTTCAGATCTCAATATATACATATATATGCAAGAAATTTCATACACTGGTACAATGTATTTTCATGAATGCTGAAATAAATGATGAAATAATATTAGAAAATGTCTTAAGCCATTTGCACAGCAATTGCATATAATTTGAAGACACTCAATGTTAATCTGAACAGTAACCAAAAATAGCTGATTCATCAATTTCTATACTGTTGACATTTACCACTATAAAACAACTTTTACACAAAGATATAGAAATCTACATTTACACAGTCACTGGGGGAATCTTATCAATAATTAACTTATCTTTAATATGAACTTCACCTAAAATGCCCAATGTACTATAATGTTTAATTTTTGTTCTTGGGGGAAAATAATTAAAATTTACTTTTTTATATAATGACCATAATCTTCACAGTCTGTGTGGCTATGACATTTGTGATTTCGGTTTTGTTCCAACCCCAGAAAAAATATTTGCAGGATTGTATGTAGGACTTTGTAAAATCCAAAGCAAACATGAGCCATTCCCTTTCTGTACAGCTATGGATCTAGGTAAAGCTATGGATATTGGTATAGCCATGGATATGGGTATATCTATAGATCTGGGTACAGTTGTGGATCTGGGTACAAATTTAGATCTGGGTAGTACTAAATATCTTATATAGATCTGGGTATATCTATGGATCTGGGTACAACTGTGGATCTCGGTACAACAATAGATCTGGGAATAACTATATAACTGGGTATAACTATGGATCTGGGTACAGTTGTGGATCTGGGTAAAACTGTTGATCTGGGTGCAACTAAAGATCTAGGTAAAACTATAGATCTGGGTATAGCTATGGATCTGATGTACAACTATGGACCTGGGTACAGCTGTGGATCTAGGTATAGGTATGGATCTTGGTACAACTATGGATCTGGGTAAAGTTATGGATCTGGGTACAGTTGTGGATCTGGTTACAACTGTAGATCTGGGTAGTACTAAATATCTTATGTAGATCTGGGTATATCTGTGGATCTGGGTACAACTGTGGATCTCGGTACAACTATAGATCTGGGAATAACTATAGAACTGGGTATAACTATGGATCTGGGTACAGTTGTGAATCTGGTTAAAACTGTTGATATGGGTGGATCTATAGATCTAGGTAAAAATTAGATCTGGGTAAAGCTATGGATCTGGGTACAACTGTGGATCTTGGTAAAACTGTAGATATGGGTACAACTGTAGTTCTAGGTACAACTATAGATCTGGATATAGCTATGGATCTGATGTACAATTATGTACCTGGGTACAGCTGTGGATCTAGGTATAGGTATGGATCTTGGTACAACTATGGATCTGGGTACAAGTATGTATCTAGGTAAAGCTATAAATCTGGGTACATCTATGGATCTGGGTATAGCTGTGAATTTGGGTGCAGGTGTGGATCTGGGTACAGCTGTGAATCTGGGTACAGCTTTTGATGTGGTTTACAGCTATGGAGTTGGGTACAGCTTTGGATCTTGGTGCAGCTTTTGATCTGAGTACAGCCATGGATTTAGGTACATCTTTGGATCTTCATACAGCTATTGAACAGGGTATAGCCATGGATCTGGGAACAGCTGTGGATCTGGGTTCAAATGTAGATCTAGGTACAACTGTAGATCTGGGTATAGCTGTAGATCATGGTATAGCTGTTGATGTGTGTAAAGCTGTAGATCTATGCACAGCTGTGGATCTGGGTACAGATGTAGATCTGGGTACAGCTACATGTATTAGAGAATTATCAGATATGTGTTATTAATATTCCAAATATTATACCCGGTGAGGCTGTGTGCATTATACCCTGTAAGGCTTTGTGTATTATACCCTGTGTGTATTACAAACTGTTAGGCTGTGTGTATTTTACCCTGTAAGGCTGTGTGTATTATACCATGTAAGGCTGTGTGTATTATACCCTGTGAGGCTGTGTGTATTATACCTTGTAAGGCTGTGTGTATTGTACCCTGTAAAGCTGTGTGTATTATACCATGTAAGGCTGTGTGTATGATACCCTGTAAGGCTGTGTGTATTATACCCTGTAAGGCTTTGTGTATTATACCCTGTAAGGCTTTGTGTATTATACCCTGTGAGGCTGTGTATTAAACCCTGTGAGGCTGTGTGTATTATACCCTGTGAGATTGTGTGTATTATACCATGTAAGGCTGTGTGTATTATACTCTGTGAAGCTGTAGGTATTATACCCTGTGAGGCTGTGTTTATTATACCCTGTGAGGCTGTGTGTTTTAATCCTGAAAGGCTTTGTGTATTGTACCTTATAAAACTGTGTGTATTATACCCTGTGACATTGTGTGTATTATACATTGTAAGGCCATGTGTATTATACCCTGTGAGGCTGTGTGTATTATACACTGTGAGGCTGTGTGTATTATACCCTGTGAGACTGTGTGTATTATACCCTATGTGGCTGTGTGTATTATACCCTGTGAGACTGTGTGTATTATACCCTGTGAGGCTGTGTGTATGATACCCTGTAAGGCTGTGTGTATTATATCCTGTGAGACTGTGTGTATTATACCCTGTGAGGCTGTGTGTATTATACCCTGTGAGGCTGTGTGTATTATACCCTATAAGGCTGTGTGTATTGTACCCTGTAAGGCTGTGTGTATTATACCCTGTGAGGCTATGTGTATTATACCCTGTAACGCTGTGTGTATTATACCCTGTAACGCTGTGTGTATTATACCCTGTGAGGCTGTGTGTATTATACCCGGTGAGACTGTGTGTATTATACCATGTAAGGCTGTGTGTATTATACCCTGTGAGGCTGTGTGTATTATACACTGTGAGGCTGTGTGTATGATACCCTGTAAGGCTGTGTGTATTATACCCTGTGAGGCTGTGTGTATTATACCCTGTGAGGCTGTGTGTATTATACCCTGTGAGGCTGTGTGTATTATACCCTGTAAGGCTGTGTGTATTATACCCTGTGAGGCTGTGTGTATTATACCCTGTGAGGCTATGTGTATTATACCCTATGAGGCTGTGTGTATTATACCCTGTGAGGCTGTGTGTATTATACCCTATGAGGCTGTGTGTATTATACCCTGTTAGGCTGTGTGTATTATACCCTGTGAGGCTGTGTGTATTATACCCTGTAACGCTGTGTGTATTATACCCTGTGAGGCTGTGTGTATTATACCCTATGAGGCTGTGTGTATTGTACCCTGTAAGGCTGTGTGTATTATACCCTGTGAGGCTGTGTGTATTATACCCTGTGAGGCTGTGTGTATTATAACCTGTAAGGCTGTGTGTATTATACCCTATGAGGCTGTGTGTATTGTACCCTGTAAGGCTGTGTGTATTATACCCTGTAAGGCTGTGTGTATGATACCCTGTGAGGCTGTGTGTATGATACCCTGTAAGGTTGTGTGTATTATACCCTGTGAGGTTGTGTGTATTAAACCCTGTGAGGCTGTGTGTATTATACCCTGCGAGGTTGTGTGTATGATACCCTGTGAGGCTGTGTGTATTATACCCTGTAAGGCTGTGTGTATTATACCCTGTAATGCTAAGTGTATTATACCCTGTGAGGCTGTGTGTATTATACCCTGTAAGGCTGTGTGTATGATACCCTGTAAGGCTGTGTGTATTATACCCTGTAAGGCTGTGTGTATTATACTCTGTGAAGCTGTAGGTATTATACCCTGTGAGGCTGTGTGTATTATACCCTGTGAGGCTGTGTGTATTATACCCTATAAGGCTGTGTGTATTATACTCTGTGAAGCTGTAGGTATTATACCCTGTGAGGCTGTGTGTATTATACCCTGTAAGGCTGTGTGTATGACACCCTGTAAGGCTGTGTGTATTATACCCTGTAAGGCTGTGTGTATGATATCCTGTGAAGCTGTAGGTATTATACCCTGTGAGGCTGTGTGTATTATACCCTGTGAGGCTGTGTGTATTATACCCTATAAGGCTGTGTGTATTATACCCTGTGGAGCTGTAGGTATTATACCCTGTAAGGCTGTGTGTATTATACCCTGTGGAGCTGTAGGTATTATACCCTGTAAGGCTGTGTGTATTATACCCTGTGAGGCTGTGTGTATTATACCATGTGAGGCTGTGTGTATTATACCCTATAAGGCTGTGTGTATTATACTCTGTGAAGCTGTAGGTATTATACCCTGTGAGGCTGTGCGTATTCCTAATATAACTAAGAGAATATTTAATGACCTCACAAGATTCACTAAGAAGTCAGTTTCTTCATTCACCATACATTATACTTATATCATTGACAATGTGTTGACCTTATCAATATAATTACATGCAATCATTTATATTGATGTGTTCTTCACCAAATTACATGAAGGTAGACCTAGTGATGTAAACATAACAAAAGGCAGTGATATGAGATGTAAAGATAATACAAAATTCTTTCCAAAATATGATTTCAAATAAAACATCCTACATGGAAAATTGTTAAAATGTAGTATTAATAGGAAAATGTTATAACAGATCACTGACATGAGATATAACATTGTCATGAAAGATAACTGACATGAAATATCAGTCATGAGATATAACATTGTCATAAAAGATTATTGACATGAAATATCACTGTCATGTGATGTAACATTGTCATGAAAGATTATTGACATGAAATAATAATGTCATGAGATGTAACATTGTCATGAAAGATTATTGACATGAAATAATGTCATGAAATATAACATTGTCATGAAAGATAACTGACATGAAATATCATTGTCATGAGATCAATTTACTCTCATGAGATTAACATCATTAGAAGTTACAGTGAAACAGTGTAATGACCTTGAGCTCTTTAGGGACACAAGAAAACTGGTCTTTATAGGTAGGTGGTTTTTATATAGAGGTTGATTTGTACAAAAACTATATTATTGGGGACAGCAAAGAATGGTCATTGAAACCAGGTGGTCTTTAAACAAAGGTGGTCACTAAAGCAAGTTTTACTGTACAGTCAATGAGCGACAATATAAGTATCTAAAAAAGAGGCAAACGTTGTGAATGAATTCTGACATGAAATGCTACTGTCATGAGACCAATGTCATAAGGAATCACTGTCATAAGACTGTGTAAAGAGAGACAACTGTCATGATTGATCACTGACATGATATGCTACTGTCGTGAATGTCTTAATGGATCACTGCCATAAAACTGTATGTAAAGGGAGGCAACTGTCATGAATGATTACAGACATGAAATGCTTCTGTCATGAGAAAAATGTCTTTATGAATCACTGTCCTAAGACTATAATATGTAAAGAGAGACAACCGTCATGAGTGATCATAGACATTAAATGCTACTGTAATGAGACTACTGTCATTAGAGAATACTGTCATGAGACTGCATGTAATAAAGACAACTGTCATGACTGAGTGATCACTGGTATGCACAGCTTTGTCATGAAACCAATTTCTTTAGAGTCATCACTGTCATGGGACTATATGTACATGTGTGAACGAGGCAATTGTCATGAGAGATCACCGACATTAAATGATACATTATCTACAGTCAGATTCACTGTTTATCTAATTTACTTAATCTAACATGAAAGTCAAAAATATGTTCACCGCCATTATAAGCATGTGTTGTTACAGTTTAACCAATGTATAGGTAATGCTTAACTGGATCAACATACTAAAAGAATCTGCTGCCCCTAACATCATAATCATCAATTAAGTGTTGTGATCTGCAGATTTTACAAAGTGACTTTAAATATAAATAAGCATGATATCAACTGCTTAATACCATACATAGACTAACTGGCAGACATTTTTCATAAAACACAAAGCATTTTACACGAGTCAATCGGCACACATTCTGGCTACATATAGATAAATATAAGCATATAAAACACAATATACGATATATGTATGTGCCACACACCTCAGTCCAAATATCGGCAAAAGCCGCTGACGATGATTACTTACATGTACATTCAAAGAATGAATAGGATTAGATTTAGCCTGGGATTTCGATCTCTGTTTGAATCACAAGTTAGAAAAAATTGTATATATATATAAAAAGCAAAATGAATATAATTATGTAACATATTGTAGTTAAAATTAAATGTTAAATATAAAATATATATATAAGAATTAATTCAAATAAGAAATATGGCATGCAATGAGATAAGCAAAATTAAGATAATACCTGATATAATATGGAACAAACATGATCTACATGTACATTAAAATCAAAATTAGCAACACAGAACTACATTAATGAGTTATTGTTTAATATCTTTGTAATATTCAGTCATCCATTTTATCAGCTCAAACTTTAAAATGTTCAATAAAAGATTTTTCTTTTTGGAAGTTTTAACTACAATTTTGAAGACGTATTAAGTTCACATGCTTAAAATTTTGACTATAAATATAGTATAGTCTATAGATTACAATATTGACAATATCTCATCTCTATTTAAGATAGGTACATATAATTTCATTAATTTTATACACGTATATATTATGGTGCTGATATATAGTGTGAAAATGAATATTTAAATTCATCACATTTCCAAAAAAATATTCTCATCAAACCAAATTACTACAGAAGTATCCAAAGTATCCCTAAGTCCACCTACATGTATACAGGCAATTACACCCATTATCCAGAAAAAAAAGAAAAACCACACATTCAAAACAACAAACCCAATGTAAACACAATTAACAACAAAAGCTGTGTATGCATTATTTATTTCTACATTATAAATAAATCCATTAAGTTAGAATGTCAATAATAAAAAAATACCTGACCTCTCTTAATATGATCTTGAACTTGTAGTCAGTTAATTAATCTTATTTACTATTGATCTATTTATAACAAAAGTCCACCTCCCCTCACTTTATCTCAATATATCGACACAAACACATGCAGATGTGACAACTCCGGGAAAAAGACAGATTCCTGGCTGGCGTATCCTGACATTTATCACACTTCCAAATGGACAAAAACCAGAAAGTTTTTAATTAATCATTTCTATTCTGTTGGGAATAACCAAATATCAGAGTTGAGATGTCTTTTCCTATTATCACTTTCTCACACACACACTTCATCATCCTAGCTATAAGTTGTCTTCTATTTTTTAAAAAATCAAAATATACATTTGTACAAAATAACTAAATTATATCTTTAAAGTTATCTCTTGTGTTACTTTATCAATACAGAAAAAAATGAAATGAAATACAATAAAATATTTTGAAGTAGATTTTTTGTTCTTTTCCTTAAATGATATGAATATTGAGATGTATTTTGTTCATAGCCTGAATTATATTATAGGTATTTCTTTGAATAACACAGCCTACAATATGATTACCAACAACATTTTATTGAACCAGCAATTAAAACTTACCATAAGTAGAGTTTAAGATGATACCAAATATCAGAGTACTGGTGTGCTTACTGATAAGTTATATAAAGTATATCCACATACATACATGTGCACACACACACACACACACACACACACACACACACACACACACACACACACACACACACACACACACACACACACACACACACACACACACACACACACACACACACACAAACACTCACACAAATGCAGAAACACATGCTTGTAAGCACTCACACACATACTTGCATACTTGTTGATACGATATACATGTACCAATACATGTACTATGTTTACGGAAAATGATAAGAAATAGTTATGAATCACTGCGTGGAAAATAACTGAAATACAGATTTCCTCTCAACATTTATACTTAACCAATGAGTACATTGTACAATCCTTAAAACAGATACAAAATCTTAAGACATTTAGATTTTACAATCTTTGAGTGAGTTGCTCATGTGCTAATACATGCAATTGTATATGACTATTTATATTTTGTCTTATACATGTAGCAAGTGCCCTTTCACATTGGTACAACAATTTGGTTAAAATCTACCTGGGATGATTTAGTGGTAACAACTTTCTTTTCTTCTACCTGCTAAAAACAAAACACTGGAATAGAAAACTCTTATATACATGTACCTCAGATATACCATGGAAACCATTCACCACCAACAAAAACAGAAGAACACAATGCATATCTCATGTGAGAACAAGAAGCCAAAAATATGCCTTTGTCACTGCCATATGATACAAATCCCCTAAATGTGCCACAGACTATTCCCATGAGACCATACCCTGACTCAATCTCTTACACAAACAGTTGTCAGTCCTTGCACTTTTCAGCAATCTCTGTTTACATCTCAACTGTTGCCAGTTTCTGGCAAAGTATATAAATTTACTATACATATTGCATACATTTTTAATGCAGACCTAGAAAAAATACTATTTGAGGTAAAATTACTTTTCAAAAATGGATATAAATATAGGGACTATATTTTTGCAAAAAGTTTCCTTACTCTGTGTAATTTGGTTTTTGTATACATTCTGTGGGTTACATGACCACATGTTTTGGGACTTCTTTTTAGACATTGGCAGAGATTGTTAAAGACTGCAAGGGCCAACAACTCTAAGAAAGAGATTGACCCTGACTGTGCTACAAACATTTGTGTACAAAAACAAATACTTCATGCGTCCTTTATTTCAGTAAAAAGCAAATAACCTAACTATACGTCAACAGTTTACCAGCATATATTACACAAAATTCTAGATGCAAGTTCAAGTGGTTTTTATTTGCCTGCAAAATATCTATGTGATACAAATCCCTAAATTGTGCCTAAATGACAGCTCAAGTGAAATTCAAATACTCTGAATTACATAATGTGCTTCGATCACCTCTGTATGCAACAAACGATCCTAGTTATGTCTCAATGGCTGATATGATAAAATGAGTCCGAACTATGACTTAAACCATTTTACCTGTTACAGCCGTAACTCAGGTATAGTGCAGGTGCCTTGATATTAGGGCTACCACAAGCAATATTTTAGTTATGTATTGCAATAGGCCTACATATTGCAATAATATATATTGCCAACAATTCCCACCAAAAATAAGACATCTGTAAGGTGACTAAAATGAAGTTTTCTTTTAAAATCAATTGCTATCCATATTAAAATTGTATTTGAGCACTTTATTACTGAAGTAAATGTACTTGGTGTGTATATATATATATATATATATATATAACAGAATGAGTGAACATCATCCTGACTGTTATGCACTAACATTCAGTGCTGTAATATGAACACAACAAAACATTTCAAATCTATTTTTATCATACTGCAACAAAACAGACTTCATTTAACTTAAGATTTCTCGTTCCACTAGAAATTACTAAAACACTGAACCTTTTGCATACAATAAAACACCTGACACTATTTCTTGTGTTTTACATAAATGTTGTAAAGAAAAAAATATTCCTATGTGACACTTTAAAAGTCTTTGTTTTTTTTTAAAGAATCAACTTGAGATCTGCGATTGAAATGCGATGTTGTTAAATTGCTTACAGTTATACATGTACATACAGTGCTGTAGCACACTTACAAACGTTCATCTGATCGAGATTACTAAGGTTATGAAAGCAAAAGTAATTTGTCAAGCGGTGTATATTTTCATGAAAACAATTGAAAGTTTAGTTTTAATCTCTAGAAATTTTATTTAAACAAGAAGAAATGTTAAATCTAAAATTTTCTGGTGATATACTCACTGTACAATGTGATGTATCACAGTTTTGATATCGTTGAGCAATGTATTGCAATACATTGGGTATATCGATTTACCGCAGCAGCCCTACTTGATATGCTTTAATCTCTTAGATTAAATATGTAAAAAGCCTAGTGAAAAAGCCTGATATATCCACAATCACATCAACCTCAATGATGAAATAAACACATTCACATGGAATTTATATATAAGATAAATATATTGAAATTGACATGTCTCATGTATATGTATATGAAATAATCATATGAGGCAACTGTCAAAATTAAACTTAACCAATCACACAAGAGAATTAAACAAACATGTCAATCACTGTCATGCAAGATGACTGTGTCATGTGTGTCTTATTTACATGTAGTTACGTAAATACCTTGAGCACATAATGTTGCCCACATGCAATGGCTATATACTCACAAGGTTAAATGTCACAATGTCGAATGTGTTTTACTCTGTCATACAACACACACACACACACACACACACACACACACACACACACACACACACACACACACACACACACACACACACACACACACACACACACACACACACACACACACACACACACACAGCCAGACACACACACACACACACACACACACACACACAAACTATATATACATGTATATGTATTTCAATCATTCTCACATGATACAAAAACTTAGTGGTATACCTCTGTTCCTCTTTCAGGCAAAATTGAATTATCAATGACAGCATTTAAAAATTGTAAATTAATGTTGGCATTTAGACTTGATTAATTATTCAAAACTAATTTGCTTTTAAAACAGGCAACTACATGTTATCAAATTCCTGTCAGTGTATAAAATGTCAAAAATGTCTTTTCCCTACCTCCTCTCTAGACCTTCCCAATCACTTGTTACTTTTTAAAATATTAAAACATTATAGAAGCACTTAGCAGATTTATTGTCTACTGTTATGTCAACAAAATAAAACCAAACATATTTTAGTACATGTCTACTTTTGTTGAAGCTTTAATTCCCAGTCATGTGTTAAGAAATTATCAATTTCAAACTCCATTAAATTGTTGTTGAAAACCATAAATATAAAATCTACCTGTGATTCACTCCCAACAGTATCATCAAACTGTTTTTGTTTACAAGAACAAATGAAACTGATTAGAATTTCATTACCATGTTACATAAGACTAAAAATAAACTTTGTTTGATGTGCAACTGACCAATCAAAATAGCTAAGATTCTATTTGTATCTGGTTAATTTTGCATTCCCTCTATTTCTTTTATCAATGCCAGACTTTGTCTGATTACAATTTACAATACAAGAACATTTGAATAGAAAAACAATGAAATACAATGTACATTGTTCACCGATATCTGTGAGTAAGGAACATTTTTTAAGCCATTGCACATCAAACAAAATAATTGAATGAATGAATGGTCTATCATGTGAAGAAGATATATATATGAAATACATGTATTGATATATATAAATTATACAAATTAATAAAACTAGTTGTTGGCCTACATATTCACTGTAATTTAATGTAACAAAGTAGATGAATCAACCCTCACTTTTTTAGATATCATGGACCCCAAAAACCAAACATCTATTATTTCTTTCAAAGCTTTTGAAGAATTTGACATAAAAGCTTAAATTGAAATCCTATAGAATTTCATAAATATTTGATTTTATTTACCAGTTAAACAAGGTATACAATATTTTACTCTCTTTAAAGTGATATGAGCTGTCGTTGGCGCAAAATTTTACATGCACATTTTATGTAATATTTTATCTCATATATATCTCAAAGAGACCATCTGTGGTAAGAATAACAAATGCACATGTATAATTGCTACAATCTTGCCAATTGTTACCTGTTATTATTGTTTGTTTACAGCTCGGCATGACTTTCACCATTGTAAATTAACTTTAGGTAAATTTTACCGAAGATTAATGAGAGCCAAAGAAGCACATGGGATTTGTAGTTAATATACATTCTATTCTTAGTACGTTTTACATTTATGTTCGTACATCATCATTTTATACCTGAATCAGGCAAAGCTGGTCTTTCCCATCATTTCAAAACATTTGTTTCTGACACTGTTCATGTGCCCTGTATATCAAGTGATCTTGGCCCATTTTAAACTTGTCCCATTGCAGTCTTTTACAATGTTTAATGTGTTAGATAATGTATATGAACACAAATTGTATCAAATTCTTGTTTAAATGTAATGGGGGAAAATCATCCCTGTGACAGTGTAAAGGGAGGATACTCTTACATCATTTACAAACATATTTTACAAGTTCATGTAGAGCCGGCCTGGCTCAGTGGGTAGCGCGCTCGACTCTGGATCATGAGATCGTGAGTTCGAGTCCCGCTGGCGACAGGTTGGTTTCCTGTCTTTTGGATGAGACAGTAAAAACTGGATGTCCCGTGTCACAGTAGGTGTTGGCACGTTAAAGAACCCTCACTGCTCATTGGCCGTAAGTGCCATAGGCCAAAATTTGAAGCCCTTCACCGGCATTTGGTGACGTCTCCATATGAGTGAAATATTCTTGAGTGGGACGTTAAACAACAATAAACAAACAAAAACAAGTTCATGTAATTTTGTTCATTTACCTGTATTTTGGCAGGATTTGCAAATTTGTGAGTTGATACTTTTAAAATTCAAAGTAGGATCTAAGAAAATCTAGCTGGCTTTTAGTACAGCTTTTCATTCCTCTAAATTCTAATTTCTCTTCAAACCAAATTGCTAAGTCACTAATTAATATATATCTTTTTCTCAGGAAAAAAAGTAAACAAATATTTAAATGGGATGATTAATGATTAAAGACAGAAATGAAATCATAATTCCTTTACATCAATACAATTTCTGATTTTGTTTCTATATCTATTAGAGCATGGAGTAAGTTTACAAAAAATAATTTATTTAATTCTTTTGATATTTTTTGGATTGATAGATTTTGGATATTTTAGTTTAATTAAAAAACATGTTTTTAATTTATTACCATATAAAGATGTAAACTTTCTGTTAATTAACACAGTTTTGTGCGATTTAGTAATTAGAGGAAAAGGTAGTTTCTGTTTTGTAAGCTTATTATATTCTATGAAATATATCTTCAATTGACAAAATTGATATTGCAATATACTTGTACCTAATAGGAGAGTATCATCATGCTGATATTTACTGTGTATTTTGCTAATGGATATAAGAAATAGAAAGTGAATAAAACAGTTTAAAAAATAAATGTGCAAAAATGAATTTATGCAACAAACTAGTAGATATAAAGTTACAATAATATTATGAGAAACACTGGGTACTACAATGTAAGATTTGTTAAGTTTTCATTCTATAAATGTTGGTATCATACCTGAAACTCATTGAGTGTTTTGATAAAAAAGAACTTTTCTCCACCAAAAACATGAAGCCGTGCAAATCCTAAAAAAGAAATAATAATAAAATATCATACAGTCGCTTATAAGTTAACAAACCAATATGCAATTAAGGTATAACATTTAAATAATTTGTTTATGTTTGACACATACAACAGAAAAAACTCCTGAGTTTAGGCTGTTTGTGTGTTCAATTATTTACCACATACAACAGAAAAAACTCCTGAGTTTAGGCTGTTTGTGTGTTCAATTATTTACCACATACAACAGAAAAAACTCCTGAGTTTAGGCTGTTTGTGTGTTCAATTATTTACCACATACAATAGAAAAACTCTCCTGAGTTTAGGCTGTTTGTGTGTTCAATTATTTACCACATAAAATAAAAAAACTCTCCTGAGTTTAGGCTGTTTGTGTGTTCAACTATTTACCACATACAATAGAAAAAACTCTCCTGAGTTTAGGCTGTTTGTATGTTCAATTATTTACAACGTATTGACTGGCAAATCATAGATATTAAAAAAAGCTATGATATTTGATTAAGTGAATAAATACATCGATTTGCTGATCAATGGTTAATAGAAAGAAAATGTATTTGTGAAACACAAATGTCCCTGGTCCCAACAAATTTTTATGCTGGCAAAATACTGCAATGTCCTACATTTTGACTCCATCCCACCCCCAGGGGCATGTGATGTCAGTAATGTGTGAGTAACCCTTAGATGAACTTACAGTCTATAAGTTTGTTTACTGTATCACAATCCAAACATGAAATATTGCACTTTATATGTAAGCAGGATGGAATTAGGGACAGACAGACAGACAAACAAACAGATGGAAGATTCAAACACCTGATGCTCCCAATGGACCTTTCAGGCTGGGGTAATAAAAATCACCAACATTTTCTTGCCAATCTCCTTGATAATATAGTTTGTACACTTCATCATATTTGTTATATGATAATTTAATTTGTAAAAGGAGAGTGAAACTTCTAAAAAAAAATACAGTACCACAAGCTAGGGTATGTATTCATTTAAGTTTGCTTTTTGAAGCAACCCAAAAATAATGACTAGTCCCTAGGTAATGATTATGTCATGACAGTTTTCAAAAGTAGGCTAAGGAATGTGTCATATACATAAAATGATGAAGATATGAAGTACAACAGGAATTGGAAATTTAATCTGTAAGTTAAAATATAGAGTCAAACACCTGATCATAGGACAAACACATAAAAAAAATTTTAATAGGTTTGTTTGACTTTTGATTTTATCTTATAAATAAAATTTGCAATTCTTTTGGAAGTATATATAAAGCAATTACATGTAGATAATTATTATGATATTGAAAACATTGGTCAACTCATTTTATAAGGAATTTCTGGATGTAATCTATTAAAGCATTACTTTTGAATTGAGAAATACCCAGTATATAAATGAAATCTTACCCATATCATCAATAGATACAATGAGATATGTCTGTACACCAGTCACATGAAATCTTACCCATATCATCAATAGATACAATGAGATATGTCTGTACACCAATACACCAATCATCAATAGATACAATGAAATCTGTTTGTACACCAATCACATATTACCCATATCATCAATAGATACAATGAGATATCTGTCACCATACATGAAATCTTACCCAGTCAGATACAATGAAATGTCTGTACCCAATCAGATGAAATCTTACATCATCAATAGATACAATATGTCTGTAACATCATGTCTGTATCATCAATAGATACAATGAGATATGTCACACCAATGAAATCTTACCCATATCATCAATAGATACAATGAGATATGTCTGTACACCAATCAGATGAAATCTTACCCATATCATCAATAGATACAATGAGATATGTCTGTACACCTGTGACTTACCATATCATCAATAGATACAATGAGATCTTACACCAATCAGATGAAATCTTACATATCATCAATAGATACAATGAGATATGTTTGTACACCAGTCAGATGAAATCTTACCCATATCATCAATAGATACAATAGATACACCATGAGAAATCTTTATGTCATCAATAGTACACCATATCACATGAAAATCTTACCCATATCATCAATAGATACAATGAGATATGTTTGTCACCAATGTACACCCATATCATCAATAGATCAATGATATGACACCAATCACTTAAATCCCCATATCATCAATAGATACAATGAGATATGTCTGTACACCAATCAGATGAAATCTTACCCATATCATCAATAGATACAATGAGATATGTTTGTTTGTACACATCAATCAGATGAACCAATCAGATGAAATCTTACCCATATCATCAATAGATACAATGAGATATGTTTGTACACCAATCAGATGAAATCTTACCCATATCATCAATAGATACAATGAGATATGTTTGTACACCAATCACATGAAATCTTACCCATATCATCAAATAGATGAGAATCTTACACCAATCATCATCACCCATATCATCAATACAATGAGATATGTTTGTACACCAATCACACCAATCACAATAGAAATATTACCCATCACATGAAATCTTATCAATAGATACAATGAGATATGTCTGTACACCAATCACACCCATATCATCAATAGATAAATAGATTACACCAATCATAAATCATCATCAATAGATACAATGAGATATGTCTGTACACCATGAAATCCCATATGAAATATTATGTTTGTACCATATCATGAAATCTTAATATAGAATACAATGAGATATGTCTGTACACCAATCACATGAAATCTTACCCATATCATCAATAGATACAATGAGATATGTCTTGTACACCAATCACATGAAATCTTACCCATATCATCAATAGATACAATGAGATATGTCTGTACACCAATCAGATGAAATCTTACCCATATCATCAATAGATACAATGAGATATGTTTGTACACCAATCACATGAAATCTTACCCATATCATCAATAGATACAATGAGATATGTCTGTACACCAGTCAGATGAAATCTTACCCATATCATCAATAGATACAATGAGATATGTCTGTACACCAATCAGATGAAATCTTACCCATATCATCAATAGATACAATGAGATATGTTTGTACACCAATCACATGAAATCTTACCCATATCATCAATAGATACAATGAGATATGTTTGTACACCAATCACATGAAATCTTACCCATATCATCAATAGATACAATGAGATATGTTGTACACCAGTCACATGAAATCTTACCCATATCATCAATAGATACAATGAGATATGTGTCTGTACACCAATCACATGAAATCTTACCCATATCATCAATAGATACAATGAGATATGTTTGTACACCAATCACATGAAATCTTACCCATATCATCAATAGATACAATGAGATATGTTTGTACACCAATCACATGATGAAATCTTACCCATATCATCAATAGATACAATGAGATATGTTTGTACACAATCACATGAAATCATGAAATCATCAAGAGATACCCATATCATTTGTACACCAATAGAAATCTTACAATCAATAGAGAGATATGTCTGTACACCAATCACATGAAATCTTACCCATATCATCAATAGATACAATGAGATATGTTTGTACACCAATCACATGAAATCTTACCCATATCATCAATGGATACAATGAGATATGTCTGTACACCAATCAGATGAAATCACCAATCAATAGATACAATGATGTCTGTACACCAATCAGATGAAATATTACCCATATCATCAATAGATACAATGAGATATGTTTGTACACCAATCAGATGAAATCTTACCCGTATCATCAATAGATACAATGAGATATGTTGTACACCAATCACATGAAATCTTAGGATGAATATGTCTGTACCCAATCACATCATCTTACCCATATAGATACAATGAGAATGAGATATGTCTGTACACCAATCAGATGAAATCTTACCCATATCATCTAGATACAATGAGATATCTCTGTAACCAATCAGATGAAATCTTACCCATATCCAATAGATACAATGAGATGGACACTTTCTCTTGAAATCTTACCCATATCATCAATAGATTAGTATGTCTGTACACCAATCAGATGAGCTTTTATACTATGAATCTCTAAATTCTCTTCATTGGGACACTTTCTCTTGAGTTAGTGCAAATAAAGATATAAAGATATAACGTCCATCAACACTGTCACATACACAACAAGCATTACTGTGTTTCTGTAAATTTAATTAAAGTGTCATCAATTAATAATAATGTAAATAAACCATGCATAATCATTGGTTCAGCTACCTTGGTTTAGCTTTCATTAATGTCACTCTTTTCTCATTTAAAAAAAAACAAACAATAAAGTCAAAACAAAGGAATATGGTTTGCGAATATCAGACTGAAAATTCCATGTTTACAACTTTAATGACTAGGGAATTAACATCAGAAAATGGAAGATTTTGAGTGTATAAATAAAAGTAAATACAAATTGTTTACCAAAAAAAAAAGAGTTCATAACACCATAAAACACAAATCTGGAAACATTGAAATGACAGGGATTTAACACAGATGGAAGATTTTGTGGAAAGTAAAGGCAAATTGTTTACAAAAAAAGAGTTCATAACACCATATCTAAACATTGAACAAACACAGATCTGTGGAAAGTACAGATATGGAACCAGGTTAATGACTAGGGATTTAACATCAGAAAATGGAAGATTTTGATTGTATAAATAAAAGTAAATGCAAATTGTTTACAAAAAAAGAGTTCATAACACCATATCTAAACATTGAACAAACACAAATCTGTGGAAAGTAAACCAGGTGTTATGGAGGACTACAATGTAACATTCTCTAGTGAACTAGTTTGTGTCCAACCTCCTAAATTATATCAAAACATAGGGTATAATTCATGACCATGCATCAAAAATGATGTTTAAACTAATTTCAAAAATGTAATATAGTGAGAAACAATTCAAATAGCAAAACAAGATAATGGCCTATACCAGTGGCACAATTTACCCCAAAAGACCCCCAAATACCCTAAAACACCTAAAAAAAACCCCAAAATACATGTACAATTTATCAGAATAAAGTTGCATAAGTAATAATTTTTAATGCATTTCCTTCAGCATAAATATTTCATAAACAGCTAAAAATAAAAAAAATTCAACATTTATCAATAATAACAACTCTCTCACGGAACTTATACAGTTACTGTCATTTAGTGAAATAAAGAGCCAGATCAGTCTTCTGAAGTTTTTTGTTTTATAATTCCTGCGATATTCTTCTTATATTATGTTAAATTTATATCATACAAATTCAAAGTAACATGAAAAATGATGATTAGATAGAGATTCTACAACGAGTGTTAGTTGATTATCATGTTTATCTACCTTGAATTATAATTTTCAAGTTTGAAAAAAGAGGTTAACCGATAATCAACTTACATGAGTTGTTGAATATGTTTTTATCATTAATGAAAATTAACTTGTGTTGTAGAACATTAGCCTACATCACATCTAGACACCATTGGGCTCTCATTATCGCATCAAATCTGTACTTCACTTCAATCACAATTTCTCCAGATTACATCAATATTTATACTTGTAGGAAACCCAACATTGTTAGAGACTTCAATAAAAGACCCTGTTCTTTCCAATTACTTTTATCACCAACAACTGGCTTGATGCAACTTCATATATTAACATTTTCATCACAGCACTAGTGCAAGCTCAGCCAAAAAGTAGTGTGTGTCAAAGTTCATGGTCCTATTACAACCAATGAAAATGTTTGGAATGTTTTAACCATTTGTCTTTAACTTGAAAACTTTGAACAACTGTGATTCCATTTAATCATCCATTTTTCACGGTTTTACCATACGTGTTATGGTACAAATATGTATTAGACGTCTTTACTGTGCAATAGTACATTCTGGCAACATTCTGGTATATTTGTACATTTTAAAATATCATGCTGATGTAATATGGCTTCAGAAATACATCATGACATTGGATAAAATAGCATTATCAAAGACAAAAAATTTACAGTCACAAAAATTATTCATCATATTATAATAAGAATGCTAAAATGACAAAAATTGTTTTTGGGTTTTGGGGTTTTTTTTTTTTTTTGGGGGGGGGGGGGGAGAGAGAAGGTTCTTTTTGGGTACATTTATGCTGCCCATGATATACAGTCAATAGGAAATATCTAAACATGATTCTTCTGGTGATTGTCAGCTTATAACATAAGTATTCAATAGTTACTAAAAACATTTTACCATCAATGTGACAATAATGATAGCCAAGTGCAGTATAAATGGCCAGAATTCTAGTAATTTTGGCACTGAGTAATTTCAGCACTTGTATAGGTAACTTTGGCACTTATACAAGTAAATTTGGTACTTAACTTTTCAGCATTATGTATTTTCGGCAATTAAAGGAACAGGTAATATCAGCAGCTAATATGCAAGCGCAGAGAGCTCTTTATTATATAGAAATGTTGCAACTTGAGTCAAGTCCAATAATTATAGCACACTCTTACAGTCAGAGTATTCCGGTGTGTACTGTGGGCTTAAAAAAGTTTCAACTGATACATCACAAATGATCGAGCCTCCGCATACAGATTCCTGGAAAAATGGCTGACATAAATGTCTAATCTGATTGGTTGAATTATACACATGGTTGAGTACAATGGGTTTGTGGACAGCCCGATCCTGATATAGCCAGATTAGTAACAGCCTACACAGCTTAAGAACAACTTATTGTTCAACTAAAACAATGCCAAATAAGCCTTACCTATAATTTGGCAACAATTTCAGCATGATTTTAAGTGAGTGAAGCAAGCACTTAATGGTAAGGGGCAAACCCGAATACTTTAGTCATTATATTCCATTCACTATGTCTACAATCACTGCATTCACCTCGTAGGATGGAGAGAATCAGAACTTGAGTGGATGACTGGAATTGATTGAGCAGGAGCTGAAATTTTTTTTCAGCTGCTTGGGTTAAGGACTTTTTTGTTAAATTTTGCCTGGGTCCTGTCCTCTAACATATGGGTCCAATTACAATAAATCCAAGTCAGACTTTTGATACAATTAATCAATACATATAACTATTATCAAAGATGGGAACACAAAATTATATATAAAAAAATTGCCACAAAATCATATTAGAAAATGACGATTGAACTTTACAAAGGAAAAACATAAACTAAAAAAAGTTTAGAAAGAAACTGACAGAATAGTTAGTCATTGATTCAGACTTAGGTCCTCGGACCCACAATGCAGGAAAACGACAGGGTCCGAAAGTAAAATATGAAGGCCCCGGACCTCGGACTTCAAGATTTTTAGCCCCTGCCAAGTTAGGTAAGGGGGTAGAATAAGTTGTACATTTGGCTGCTTTTAAATTAATTTTACATTATGATGTTACATTGACAAAGCTGTGCTTGCTTCAAGTCAATGACTTAGTTCATTCATGTTACATTTATTATGTGAATATCATTTCTACAAAAATGCTTTTGTGTCGAAGATCTTGCTTCAAGAGTGGAAATTTCAATGATACTTTGGCAATGGTCAATCTGAAGGTTCATATTTGGATGATCATTAAGAATAAAAGTTCATATAACATGCATTGTTTGTATGCGGTCCTAACTTGATGAATATCAAATGTTATAAAAGAGGGCTCAAGTTTTTAAAACTACATCCGGGGACCCGTTTAATGGAAAAATTTTGTTCGAAGATTGCGCGTGACATAAACAAAATGTCGGAAATGCAAAGTACTATTTAAAAGTGCAAACGAAGTAATAAACTACCACACTAAGATACCGAGACTTGGCATAACGACTGGTTGTACAAACCCGATCACGAAGCGCCTCCATTATTCTGGTAATGTGATCTCACGAAATGATTTGGAGCTGAATGCCATTTATTTAATTCACGAATCCCAATAGTTTCATTTAAGTTTTAGCACCAAGGCATGATGATTAAAACAATGATGCGGTTTTTGATAAAAACCTAACCCTTGATTCTGTCACATCACCACAGGGATGTAATTTGATGAATGCCTTCGCCCTCTCCATAGGTTTACCTATGTATTATTTATAATGAGTGAACTACGATCGCTTTAAAGCATGCCTTTGCTCATATTACTTTAATTTAACAAACCTTCATTTGAACTGCACACTCATACTGGGGAGGTCTAATTTTTCTACTCTCTTCTATTTTTTCATTCTCACGAGTTTCTATTTGTTCCCATAATTCGTCGAACCACTGATGTAACACTTTGTCTATCATACGATATGGTTGTGGAAGTTTGTCCTTAAGCTGGTCAGGATCTGTAATGTAATCATCGTCATCTTCCAGAGGAATCTTGTCTATGGACGGAGGTGTAAAATTGACGTTCTTTCTAATGTAAACGGGCATGTTGATTGAATATAATTGATACAACGTTAGTATAACCTATTGTGATAAATACTGTTTAACAGATTCAAATAAAATAGGAATGCATCGCTGTTATTTAGATCACACTTTTGTCAGTTTTCAAATTTCCTAGCGTATCCAAGTCGGCCATGACACAGGAAATGAAAACAAACTTTATAAGTATTGAAAACATACCGAGCCCGATTTCTACATATATGAAAATTCGAATTCTCAGCCTTGACGAGAATCAGTTTCCTCATAGTTTATTTTTCATAATTTAACTTTTGATGTATATCACTCAGACTAAAGCCATTTATTTAAAGAAGATTACCAATGAACAAGAGTTTGCTTATGGTGAAAATGTTAACTGGCGATCTTTTAAATCGGGATCGGAATTACTTCAATAGTAAGGAGTAGGGAATTGGCAAGTAGCTTCCGCGTTACCTTTGACCCGGGAACCTGTCAACACACGAGAAAGCAATGACAGTCCTTTAGGAAGATAAGTTCGACAAACATGAGTAGTTCAAGCGATTTAGTGACTTCCCTCATAAAATTTAGTGCTCAGACTAATGGGAGAGACAAGTTGTTTCGGTAAGAAATTATTTTTGTGAAAATTAGATTTCAGGTTTTTACATTATCCAATTTGATTTGATTAGTCTTTCTAAATATAGAGAAGTTTATGCCTACATTTAGTTCATCATATGTATGAAGTAGAAGTAATGGTAGAACTAAATGTTCCTACTTAAAACCCTCATGCTATCTGTCACAAGATATAGGTGTGTGTTATATATCGTCTGTGTTTGTCTTGGGTGATCAGGATAAATGTTTTTTTAATTTATTTATTTATAGTTTGGTAAAATAAATGGTCACACCCTAGTTTATAAAAATTACATTTCATTTCCAATTGTTTTATTCAAAAAGCATACTGTCATCTATGTACACATGTGCATCTTCAATATTTCATGTTGAGTTATTGCCATTTTTATCTGACATACATGTACATATATACATGTATGTGGGTGAATGTCAACTACTGTAATGTTTACATTCCAGATCATAAATGTAGTAAAATCAGTATTAGAATTATAATAGAACGCAAAAGCTCTTATAAATATATATATATATATATATATATATATAGAGAGAGAGAGAGAGAGAGAGAGAGAGAGGAGGGTCACCTTCTTTCTTATTACAATGGTGTCCTGGACTAATTAGAAGGAAAAAAATCAGCTCATGTCTGAAATTTGCATGAGACATGAACAGAATGTCAGAACTACATTTACATAAACTTCAACCTGATCCCTGACCAGTCATCCTGAAACAAATGAACGTAATCAAATCAAAATCCAATGTTTTAGAAATTTTGTTTCTGGTCAATTAATTTCTGGAACAGTGGAAGTGCTATTATGTTCTTAATATTTGACATCAGAACAAAATTTTGATGTCACTTTGCAGGAAAGTTGTTGCCCATGTGAGATCAGATAGAATTCAATGCTTTTTCCCGATTTCTGCTCCTGCTTCTAATGAATTATCGTAATTCATATTATTATTTTAAAGCAAGAAAAGTTAACATATTACAAGCAACTGCTGATTAATGCTTTCACCCTTTGCTTAGATAGTACATGTATCAACAAAAATCTTTCATACATGTATACATATGTAAATACATGTATGTGTAAAATAAGACATATTTCTGTCTCTGTTAGGATGCTAACCTGGAACCCAAGGCTGAGAAATCTTGAACACTACCAATATAGCTAAACTACATGTATATGTAATTTCCGCACCAAATCTCTTGGAGTTGATTTTTTCCAAAGTTGATGTGCTTGGATAGTCACATACAGGACTCTAGGGAAAGACATTCTAATGTTGGAACTTAGATGGAAGGAGCACCATATGTTTACCCTGTCACATGCTAAAAGGAGCACCATATGTAAATTATGTTTACCTTGTCATAAGATAGAAGAAGCTCCATATACATGTATTTACCTTGTCACAAGCTAGAAGGAGCACCATATAATATGTATTTACCCTATTATATAATTACCAGCTAGAAGGAGCAACATATGTTTACCCTGTCATAAGATAAAAGAAGCTCCATATATTTAACTTGTTACAAGCTAGAAGGAGCACCATTTGTTTACCCTGTCACTATCTACAATGTAGAAGTAGCACCATATATTTCCCCTATCACTAGCTAGAAGGAGCACCATATATTTACCTTATCACTAGCTTGAAGGAGCACCATTTGTTTACCCTGTCACTATCTACAATATAGAAATAGCACCATATGTTTACCTTATCACTAGATAGAAGGAGCACCATTTGTTTACCCTGTCACTATCTACAATGTAGAAGTAGCACCATATGTTTCCCCTATCACTAGCTAGAAGGAGCACCATATATTTACCTTATCACTAGCTTGAAGGAGCACCATTTGTTTACCCTGTCACTATCTACAATATAGAAATAGCACCATATGTTTACCTTATCACTAGATGGAAGGAGCACCATTTGTTTACCTTATCACTAGCTAGAAGGAGCACCATATGTTTACCTTATCACTAGCTAGAAGGAGCACCATATGTTTACCTTATCACTAGCTAGAAGGAGCACCATATGTTTACCTTATCACTAGCTAGAAGGAGCACCATATGTTTCCCCTGTCACTAATTAGAAGGTGCACCATATTGTTTATTCTGTCACTAGCTGGAAGGAGCACCATATATTAACCCTATCATTAGCTAGAAGGAACACCATATGTTACCCTGTCACTATAGCTTGAAGGAGCACCATATTGTTTATCCTGTCACTAGCTAGAAGGAGCACCATAATTATATTTGCCCTGTCACAAGGTAGATATTATATATACAAGGACATATTTCTAATATCCACAAGGCAAAAATTCCCAATGCATAATGCATGCATTTTCCCACTTTGATGAAAACATTCCCTATTTGATGTTGAGCTCATGACCATAATGAAAAAAAAAATACTGTAAGGGGGTATTGCATTTAGATTTTTATGTGTGCACACACTTTTTCCCAATGTGACACCAATTCACATTTAAATTCCCAATTGTGTTGCCAAGGGTATTTTCTCAAAATTGTCAGAAAAAGACTGTCAAAGGGATATTATACATTTGTATTTATATGTACATGTACATATACAGTGACACACCATGCTCAATGACCATGATAACTACTGGGTATATATTGCATTATAAGTAGGCCATATTTAAAAAGCAACATTTGGTTTATATTTATGATTTTTATTTGAAAAGGGAAGATTCAACATACATGTAGATGTATCATAATTAGACTTTATGTAAAGTCTTGATGGATCCATGACATTCCATGTACATGGACAACAACTAAAGTAGGAGATTGAAGTACTGTATCATTCATAACTTGTTTAAGATTGTAGTCCAAGTCAACTTTGACTGCAGCTGTCTGTTCTGGTTTTAATTACTTTTTGATGATGTATTGTACCTCTTAAATTTGTTAAAAAAAGATCAAACAAACAAAATCTGAAGTTATAAATTCATCAAACGATTTATTCTATTATTCAACTGAATTTCTGTGTTGAGAACTTTTGCTTCATATAATTGGTGAAGTAAAGACAGGAACTGCATTTCACAATATTGAAAATATTTACTATGGCATATGTATGTTTTAAATGATAAGTGGCCTTTTTGTAACTTCTTTTATACATGACTGGTCTGATACATTTACTTACACAAGATCAAACTGACTGATATATAATATTTATGTTTAAACACAATTTTATTATACATACATATGTACACATGTACATTATACGTTTAAATGTAAATGTATGTACATGTACCCTCTTCTAAATACTCTGACAGATTTTTTGTAGTATATGTTAAGCCTATAGATAATGCGGACAGTATTATTTCTTCAAATTTTTAACTTTGTACCATGTGGCAATCAGATTTGTAATTAAATCACATGTACGCATAATTTTGTATTTACATTTTCATTTTGTCACAAATATATACTAATAATTATAGGGCCCACAACACTTGTCAAAAACTATGGACATGTCACATAGTTGACTAATATATGAGATATTTTACATGCCGTACATGTATCTTTATATTTTCATTACAAGTACACATGTACAGTGTATGTACATTGTATGAACATGTATATATGTACATGTATAATTGTGTTATATAGTCACTTGTACATGTAGCTGTAGCTGTATCAATAGATACTTTGTACCTCATAAACAACTCTTTAGATGATATCACTGTACAAAACCGCAAGTTTTTATAAAGTGAATTTATTGTATCAGTCTAGTTATTGACCTGGTTCCTCTACATGCCAATGTATATATGTAGATATACATATAGATCAAGACAATACAAATGTATTTAGAATGCCCTGGTATATATACTGTATGGGTGTTATATATCTTCAACCATTACCTGCAGACTTTACTTTCACACAGGTAGATAAAGTCATTATCTAGGTATAAACACCTGTTAAAATACACCTTAACCGACATTTTGTCATGTTTCAGGTAGATATCATATTTGATCTTTGGAGTTCATTTTATGTGTACACGTTATAGAAACATACATACATTTGTACATGGGCAGATTTCACATTTTACACAAGTGGTCTAAGTTTTATTCATACATGTATATAAACACAAGGCATTTGGCTAGAGAAACCACTGACAAATGTCCATCTCCAGATTTGTCTGCAAGGAGTATAAACAGACAGGGGTCTATAGGGTGTTAACTAGTTTGGGAATTGCCATCTACCTTGAATTGGGGGAAAATGATATCAGTTCTACACCTTAACAAATTTTTACAGTCAAGTAAATGGTTCTGTAATTTTTGGTTGCATGGCAGTAAAGATATTTGCCTTTAATTATCTTCCATTTTTAGGCTGTTTTCCCTTTAGTCCCAATGTATCAAGAAATGACTTAGAGTTATCCCAAATAAGATGTACAGTTTCCCAAGTAATGATAGTCTTGGTAGTTTGGTATTTAATGTTTTAGTAGGTTTTTGTACGATTAATTTATTATTTGAAATTCTTTAAAAATAAAATTAATATTTTATACAAAAAAACAAAAAACAACCCCGCTAAAAAATTGTGTAATTTTTATATCAAAGTCAGCAAAATCACTGCATTTCTACCAGGTCTTTTAATTGCAATACCATATGGGATTGACCATCTACAGGTACACATATCCCTGAAAAGATAATAGATTCTTCTTTAAATCGATGGCCAGTCCAAATTAATTTGTCTTTAGGAGTAAATTAGTTATAATTGTTTTATGGTAAAAATTTAATTGTTTTTCACTATATATCATCTATGTTTTTTTGGAATAATATGGTAATGATGGTGGTCTGGTACCAATACATGGTACAACGTTTTAGTCTTGCAGAGGGAAATGGGCCAAATGTCTGCCCCTTTTCTATGTATATAATGTGAAAAATCTCAGAGGCAATTGTACATGTATATACATGTAGATTATTACAGAGATTGCTGCAGGATGAAAATCCATTATAATTTACAATACCGGTATATCAACAACAATAACAGAGGATTTTCAACAAAGAAACATTGAGATAATGAATTCCTAAAGTCAAAGTGTGGCAGAAGTAAAGCATTCATTAAAAAATTGAAGGATGGCAAAATAAAATTAAAGTTTGGCACACATCCACACTTAAATAGGCCATGGTGGTCCTTAGATTAGCTTCTAAACTAAACCAAAGTCTCCAAAACCATTTACGTTTGCTTCGTAGAAAAGATGTTTATCTGGAATATTGAAGGTCCAATGTTGCATTCTTGGTTGATCTATACGGGACACTCATGATACAGTCATGGGACATATAATATATTCGTCACTTATGATATTTTCTTCTTTGTTTTATATAAAACCAACAATTTTTAAATTCTGAAAAAATCCACAAATCTTACCAGACTTTGACAAATTTGTACAAATTTATAGTAGGATGATTTCATATTTCTAAAATATATGCATTTTTAAATTACCATGTTTATTTACAGAAATGTCAGTATTTTTCTCATGTAATTATTTTACAAATTCCGTTATTATTCTTTCAGTCTAATGAAATATGTCAAAATTTACATGAAATATTTTCATCCTCCACAGAATCATTATTTTCTCAAAATAAACAAAGAGTATATCTAGATTTCCAAAAGATTAAAAATATGTATTCAATTTCCTTCATTTAATAATAAAATATTTGAAATATTGCTTAAATTAGTGTATTTTGTGGGCATTTAAAAATTGTTGGTTTTATATAAAACAAAGAAGAAAATAAAATAAGTGACAAATATATATGTCCTATGACTGTACATGTATAAATAATAAAACCTGGACCAGTACCTACATGTATAGTTTTTTCACTTGTAAATGACTGTGTTTAAAATTTGCTTATTGGGTTTTTATTAACACTTTTCAGATTTGTGCAGTATTTGTGTAAATGTGTTTGGTGGAATTGTCAGCGCAGACATGAACTGGTGGATAAACTTAAGAAGATTGAATCGTCTATGAGCATCACTAGAAAATGTAAGTACAGTAGAGACTGTCAAAGGGGCTAGCAGATTTAGGTCACATAAGACAGGGAGTCACTTAATACATACCAGTTTATACATGTACAATGGGACACCTACAGTCACAGGGAGTCTTTATATACAGGGGTCACTTTAGCAGCCTAGACTGTGCATGTGTATCAGAGCTTATAAACAAATTTAAAATCATGTCTACCCAGTACATGTATCAGGGATAAATATCATCAACATGGTGGTCTGGAGAAAGGCCCTTTCCAATGCAAAATTTACTATTTTTTTTCCAATTTGGAACAACATTTCTTAAATATGTTCACTGTGTAGCCGACTTTCTGTATGGCAACAATGGAGAATTATCAAAGTTTTAAAAGTACCAATCAGTCTTAACTTTAATGCCTTCATATAAAACCATGTTGTCAAATAAATAAAAGAAACTGGATGAATAATTTTTTTCATCTTTATTGCTATAAATAAAATAACCACAATACTTACTTTTTTCTCAATCCCTGTCCCCCAAAAAATACAATTGTAAACTGGAAAACAGAAACATTATGAATAAAATTATTTAACAAATTGTTCTCTTTTTCAGTGCTGCGACTTGGAAAGAGTTTAGACTTTGTACAGGCTGCCCTAAAGACAATACACATTAAAGATGGAGTTATCCGTTACACTGTTACCCTCTCGAAAATCAGCCAGGCCATTTTTTTACTGTTTGACCACATTATTTATTTTCACAATATTGGAGTCATTGTCACAGATAAAAAGAAATGGTCCAATATTTCAGCAGAATTTTGGGTCTTGAGTCTAATTCTGAATTTAGTTAGGAATGTTTACGATATAGCGAATATAATTTCACGGGAACAAGAGTCTAGAGCGAAATTGGAGACAAGTCGAGAAAGCAGAAATGGGGATGCAAATCATGTAGGAGCTGTTCAATCATCTCAAGGGAATTTACAGTTAGTTACAGAATGTGTTACTGAAAATAAGCCAGTATTCTTGGACTTAATAAAAAATCTTTCTGATTTAGTGCTTCCATTGAATACTTTAGAGAAAATACACACTAGTCCAGGAACCCAGGGCATTCTTGGACTCATATCTTCTGCCATTGGCATTGCGATAGTCTGGAATCCATTACTAAAACTAGTGCCATAATGCATGTCCAAGATATTAATTTCGTGCACAATAAAAATTAACATCTGAAGGAAAAATTTGATGTTTTTATTTTTTTTAAATGGTTTTAGATTCACTCTTTTTTATTTTTTTACCAAGGGACTCGAAATATTCTTCAAATAAACCTATCGCCAAATGTCTGACACGTAAATCTCCATGTGTGTTTTTGACGTCATTCGATTGTGATGCCATAATCACACATATGTTTGACTGGCCATTTGATTGTGACGTCATAATGGAAAAGTCTGCCAAAAGGTGCCGTGTCAGGCATTTGGGGATAGGTAAATTGTTACTGATATTTACTTTTTCTCATTGAAAAAAAAAATATACAAGGTACATGTATTGATAAAGACACTCCACAGAGTATTTGATTTTTATTATCTTGGTTAGTGCTCATAATTTGCTCATGTACATGCATGTATTGTTTCAGAGGTTATTTTGTGTACGTTTTGTGCTTGAGGAGTACATGTAATGCATTTTCCCTGGATTATATCTATGTAAACATTACTTATATTGACTCAAACATATTCTGTCCATAAACAGATGAAGAATGTTTATATTAATTTGAAAACGTATGTGACTTTTTACATTTTCTAAAACTACCTTCCTCTTTACTTTTATGGGTTGTTATTTAATAACAATCTATTTTTGTTTAACTCTTTGAGCTATTCTGCAAGTGTCTGTTTTAGTTAACATCTTTTTACTAGAAAATGTTGTTCAATTTAGAAATTAGACTATCAAAGATGAATCAAATATCTTGCATGATTTGGTGAAAATGAAATTGGTTTAGTTTGATTTTTTAAAAGATGAATATTTTTCAAAGATAAAATACTGCATACATGTAGTTCTTGTTTAGTCTACATGTGCCCTTACACAAAATAATTTCAAATTTTTATGGATTCATTTTATTGGAAAATTTAATATTTTCCTAATAATGTCTTTTTTTGCCTTGTAATCAGTAAAATTAATTTTGCACAATTTTGTTTAACAGTATTTGAATGTGAGTTAAATAAAAAACCTGGAACATAACCAGTTCTGTGCAAAACCTTCGATTAGAATTTGTAAAGTGTGTAACCAGAAAAGAAGTTTATTATAGATTATGTTATTTTAAGAATTTTTATTATTTACATGTGTGCCGCAATTTTTAAAGTGAAAATAATGACCTTGATGTCAAAAGCTGTGTATAATTTAGCCTTTCATGGCCTGTATTGATGTACATAATGCGTCTGTATAACTATTTATTAAAGTTGTTGTCCACAAATATTCTACACCTAATGTGCCTTCTACAAAATTATCTGGAGTATTCCAGGATAATGTTATAGACACCATACATGAAACTTTTGTCTGTGTGGTTGTCTCTTATTGTCATTTTGTAACATGTCTTTAGAGGTTAAAATGTTTCTTCAAAAATATGAAACTATTGTGTGAATGTTTATGAATCATTGATACATTTCAGTTTTTTCAAATGCTGAATTTGCATATGATTCTATACTCCATTGGCTTGAACACATGTTTCAGAATAATAATTTTGGAATATTTTGATGGAATAAATCCAGTTGTTCACAGTGTTTTGTATTCTTGTATGGGATGACAGTTTTATATTTTTTCAGGAAAATGTGTTTATAAAATTGTAGTTTGCAAATTGTATATCCCAAATCTATTTTGTATTTTTATCAAAATGATTTTTCAAACAAAAAATATAAGGACAATGGTTTCATATTTTCAGTCTAAAGATATATTTTATGATCTCTGAATCTTGATCTTTTTGATGGATTGTATACATGTATTCTGTATAGTATCATTCTTACTATTGACAACAACACATAGAAAAGAGTCAGGCATAAGTGTTTGACAAAGGTATACATATTTCTTGTAAGCAGACCTACTTACTGGTACCCACACAGTTTTGTTTTCATAATCTTGATCACGATTCATGATTTCAGATAACTCTAAAGTCTGCTGATAAGACGGTCTCAAGGTGTTAACTGCGGCCAAGTGGCTAGAGCATCATGAGATACACCATGGTCTATCTCATATCATAAAATGGAATCTAACTTGATTCTATGCCAAAAGGATATTGCCTATTTTTTTGCCAGAGGTTGGCTTTTTCTTAGGTAAAGAGTTACCAGACTTTCTTCTCAGTCGCTCAAAAGAACCTGGGCATCAATAAGACTCCAAACTGAATTTTATTTTTACTGTTTTAGCCCTTTAAGTATCATGGATCATTACATGAAATCTACAATATGAAATAGGAAACAAATATGCATATTCTGTGGAATTTTTGTTTTCCATAATTCTTGTTAAGAATAAGAACTCTTGAGACCTTTGTTTTACCATTTAAGTTTAGTTGTTTGTTAAATGTTCTTTATGAAGGAAATCATAAAATATTTTTTGCAAAATAAATACACATTGTATTATGATTGATATTTCATCCTTTCAAGCATATCATTGTATATGTAGATTGATGATCTATTTTCCTCTATGTACTTGATTTACTGCCATGTTTAAGCAGTTATGTTTGAATTTATATCATAATTTATTATGCTTTACAAGTGGTTGCTTCTTATAGATTTGCCATTCATACAGACTTAGTTTATGTATCATGTTACGTCATGCTATTCGACCCACTTGTGCGGTTAAACTAATCAATAACAGAATATAATATGATAACCACCAACCAGTTTGTATTCTGATGTATTTTGTCATAACTGTAAAAAAAAGTACTGGCTAATTCATATTTCTTTTATTGTACTATAAACTTCTGTTTTATTATTTTTTAATCAAGATAATTGATATATGACATTCATATAGTTGATTTATGATATGACCAGTTTAACAGTGTTTGGTTAGATAAATTCATCAAAAATTAAAAGATATTATTGCACAGTTTCAAACAGGTAATTTTTGTCAAAAGTATGTATAATACATAACGAAACATTTTATTATTCTTGTAATCCAGAAACAGTAATTCAGTAAATATTTACAATTTATGATATTAGGAGAGTTAGAAATAAGTTATGGACATTTTAAAGTAGTAATTCAAACAACCAGCTGTCTTGTTCATTTTGCTACGCTTGTTTGATGTACCTATTTCGTCATCTGATTGCCTAGCTCTGTGACATTAACATACAAGGTATATTAAATCAAAACCATTATTGATTGCTAGTTTCTTGTTTGTGTTTTTCGCTCAGAGTGACGTTTTTGTTGTTTTTCAGTGGTTCATAAAGTGTTCAAAGCAAGCAGACATTTTATAAACCATGTCAAAATGTCGACCATCTTGGATTTAAAGGCATTTTTCCACTGAATTTCAAAAAGTTCTAATGTTTTGCTTAAAATGTTTCTATTTACTAGAAAACATTTGCTTCAAGAATTACATCCCAATATTATATATGCTTTTCGTTGTTATAGTTACGTTCTGCCCATCATGTAATTACCCAAAGCATTTTACCGATAATCAAAAGAATGAACAAAACAATTTGTGAAAGTATTCCTTTGACAGCAATATGGTTGAAAATTAGAGTGAAATTGTATTTCAAAGTCGACATAAAATGTCTTCATGCAACACTTTATAGTTATCCATCTATGCCATTTATGAGAACAAGATCTTGTATTTTTTTGTCTTTTTATCACAACCATTATTTTAATTTTATCAAATTTTAATTTTAACAGTGAATTTAAAGATCTCAAAATAATTTAAATACATTAAACTTTGATATAATGTTTTACATTTTTGTTATCATTTCCAGTAGTTGTTATGGCAGCGTTTTAAATATAAAACAAATGGGGGACTAACAATTAAAATAGTCATGTTTACGTCGGATTTCCTATTGTAAACTTTACATTTTACCGTAGAAATATCCCCGTATCACCTGTTTAAAGTATGTACTACACAATCATAAATATTCGTTGAGGATTTAATTTAACCAAAATCATCAAAAATAAAACCTAGCCGAAATATTGTACTTGAGTGATTTAATTTTAACCAAAATCATCAAAAATAAACCCTAGCTGAAATATTGTACTTGAATGACACGCAGTAGGTTGATGATCTCGATAAGAACACACCAGGGCCTGTGGTGGACAATATACATGTACATCTCTATTAATACCTGTGTATTATACCGAGTAATAATCTATATAGTGCTTTACTTTTGTTTCATACATTCAACTCTGAGCTGAACTGATAAACAAAACTATATGATTTTACAGTATTACATATACAGATGATACAGGGACATTACTACTCTTAAATATAGAAAATTTGAAATAGAAAAGCTGACGTCATAACGACTGTAGTCTTCAAAATGGTAGATGACCATTTCATATACATACAAAGACAGACTTCTGTGTTTTGATTCAACAGAATTACTTGATTGAAAACGGATTATTATGTCGATAATAAATAATAAGATATCGAGGAACTGTAAATGTACATGAAACTGATTAATAATTTACTGATGTAAAATAAACATCCATCATTTACATTTATAAACGATAGTACTAGATAATATCGATACAGAATTTCTACATTTCTGCCTGTCTTCCAATAGTTTGTGTTAACTGTACAACCATTGGTCATTGATACTAAGAAAGTTATCGTTAATTTTTTTACAAACACAGGTCTGTGGGTTGGTAGCAGGTGTCACGGATGAGTAAGTGTCTCTTATGACGACTCGCACATACCGTGAAATATGACAGATCAGAATATAAGTATCAGATATAAAGATACATAAGTATTTATCTTTAGGACAAAGGATGTATAGGAGACGAATTTGGAGCCGAACATTTGGACAGATACGGACATCTAGGAATCCAGAAGTGGGATCAGATAACATGGAGGAATAAGCATTCCCTCTTGACCGGTCACACCCGCCGCAAACTCACAGTCAAATGAACTAAGTGAGGAATTAAATCCTTATCACAACTGGTACAGACGACTATACTTCATGGCCACATTCAGTTAAAACGATTCGTGAACAACTACCTAAGTTCAACATTTCTGATCGTATATGATTATATCTGTACTTTCGGTATTTCCTTTGAAATGCATAAGTCGCATACTGTCTTATAAATTATTTCAAAGCGACAACATCTTCTATATTCGGCACCGTACATTTACAGCGATGATTAAAAGAAAATCGAAATTATATCCAAAGGCAACTACATTTGAATGTATTCAGTACGCCTTGTTGATAAAGTGTACTGTGAACGTTCGATGGATATAGTCAGGCATTGATGAATTGGTGTTAATGCTACTCATGCAGCTATATAGAACTAACTTCATACAGAATATGGTTATATGGGTATATGTTTTTGTATATTATACGGTTCGTGCCTGAAGTTTTGTTAGAGTTGTCTCTCTTCCGTCATTAAAAAGGCCATGTTAAAATTTACTGATGCATATCTATTTCAAATTTATAGGTAACCAGAGTATCAACAATGATATAGAAACTTACCATCTTATGTTTATCACAAAAGGGGATAATGAATATAATAATGAAAAATGATAAACTGACCGGGTCAACTTTTAACTGATTGACTTAATTGAAAATTAGGACATATACCAAACATCAGTTAATATGAACCATTTTGACCATTGTCACTTAAATGATTTTGATTGTAGTGTGTGTCCGGTTGTTTTTGTTGTTGTTGTTGTAATGTATATCATTGCCGCATTTAATGTTTTAGCTCATATCACGTAAAATATAACTCATATGACTCATTTCGCTTCATTAAAGATTTTATTATACAATGCGTTTTAGCTATTGAAAATTATAATCGCCACTAAAATATTTGTAAACGGCAAAGTTGACCAATAATACAGCATCTTATTATTTATGATAACTAATCGACACTTTGAGGGAAATAATTTCTTCTTCTGGTTTATTTCTATAATCATTCGACGTGATATTTATATTATAAAACATCTCAGATACCAAAGAATAAATCTTTAGGATGTCCAATCTGGTAAAAATGAACAAACATGGACCTCTGGAAGCCAAGAGGTGGGATCATGGGGGAGTAAGCACCCCCTGTCACGCCCGCCGTGAGTCCACAGTCAAGTCCAAATGAAATACATGAGTAACGAATCTGGTATACATTTGTATATGAAATGCTCATATGTTGAACACGCCCTGGCATATTGGATCATTTGTGAAATATAAACTGCATATGCGGTGACTGTGGGATATTACTACTTAAATGTGGAAAATTTACGATGGGGAAGCTGAAACCGAAATCTAGAACGTACGGCTTTTGAAACACATTTGGGTTTGTCATATGATCTTGTATGATACCATTTTCTGTTTAGAAACTATTTTAAAAATAGCTCAACTGATGAAGTCTTATTAACACAGACGATTGTCTTGAGCATCATATTTTGGCTTTTATCGCAAAACTAAAACTTTGCTAGATCTATTTTGTTTATGATATGCACAATGTTCCATTTCTATTAGTTATTTAACGTCAAACTTGCAGTTAAATATTCAACGTCATATCTAATGACACAAACAGTAAAATCAGAAGAATAATTGTTGTGTCTCAGTTACAGAGACTATCAGACATAATTCTAAAGTTAACTTTAGCTCGCAATTTTACAGAATAATTATGATTGTTAAATATAGATTTTACCGTTGATCACAGACAGTATGTTTGCATGTTTGCAGACGAGCAAACTATATTAATTTCCGAGTATATGTTGGAATTTGTAATTATTTTATTGCTTCACAAGCTGGTGATGATGACATTGTATAATTTTTCACACTATAAAATTATTAACAATACTTAACGGTATAGGTTTATATAAAAAGGCCAATACAAATGCTCAAGACGGTTGCATCCGTCGATAAGACTTCATCCTAATTATAAATAAATATATATGTATGTATTGTCCAAGCGGTCTACGAAAAGCCACTATAAAAGGATATCTATCTTAGCTTTTGATGATTTTTAAGATTAATCCGATGCAGTTCGAGCGAAATATTACTTTAGCACAGAACAATTGGCTGAACTCATATAAAGCAATTTATTATAAATGATCTACTGAACAATTTAAAGAAACTTATAAAGTGCGTTAGAACAACTACCAAACCATTACGAAAGCTTCTGCTTCTGCTGCCGATGATGATGATGATGATGATGATGGTGATGATTTATTCAATTTAAAAAAATATTAACAGCAATAGTCAGGACATCGTTAATATATGCTGATTTTGAATGCGTTTTTCTTTTTTTAAATTATTTGGCTAATGCAAAATGCGTGGATAAATATATTTTGCATGTCCAACAGAATGTAACTACATTCATTAGCTGTTTCATCAATGTAATTCATTTCAAATAAGACAAACATATTGTCCGTCGCTGATTATATACAGTGACTTCCTTTCGTCAAGCAAATTAAAAACTAAAGGGTTATTTTTTCCCAGAGCTTGCCTATTTCTCATAGAACATTTGCGACAAATGTAGTATGCTAACAGGGGACGCCGGCTCCTTCCGGACACCTGGTCCCATCCCATTTGAGATTCGCATTTGTTTCATATTGAGACCGTTATTATATCCATCTTTTATTCTGACGAGTTTCGAATGTCAATTGGTACTCTTTCATTTTTACTTCTATTATATTGATGTTATCTGTTTTTCAAGAGTCATAAAATTGAAATGTTTAGATTTTAACGTGAGTGTTAGTCAATTTTTCTAATTATGGCAAGAAACGAACTTATAAATATCAAACAAACATGTATTAATATTTTTTAAAACAGAGTTGATCTCTTTTGTGTTATGTGCGTACGACATTGAAAAAAACAGATGTCTTATAAAATAACATGTATCAGGTGAATAGGATTGGTATCCTGTAAAGGACATCATAGTTAATTATCTATTCATTCTAAATTCGAGCACAACTGATGAATGTTTGGTATTATATGTTTTAAATATTATTAGCCATTGTCCATTTTCTGCATTCTATAAAATAAACATAGTGTAATTGCGAATTTTTTGTTTGAAATATTACAAATTGTCATTTCTGTGTCATTATATATTCCTTAACACGACAATGATACAAGGTTGGCTAGCTTTATTGATATTCTATGCAATGAGTTTCCAAAATACAGTAAATGATTTTATAAAGCCATTGAACCGGTATCAATTGAAAGCAACTATAAAGTAAAAAATCAAAGCGAATACTTGGTTATGTTATGTGAACACAATCTCTTTTAAATATGAGAATATCAAGTAAATTAGAGAAAATATTAGTTTTGATTTACAGACGCCATGTTTTTCTAAGAATTCATACACATTTATACATGGTCGATATGTACGAATGAATCGTTTTCGCTGTGGTTGGATTTAACATTGAAATGCGCTCGTGCGTAAACACACAACACACACACACACACACACACACACACACACACACACACACACACACACACACACACACACACACACACACACTGTCACCAGTGTTATTTTATTCCATTACTAGTTCAAGCACACGACAAACTGACAAACACAATGGTATTTCTACATATAGCTTCAATGACGATCTTTACCTGATTTCTAATATACTTAGCAGTTTAAAGTTTTAATTACGTGTTAATTCACTTAAAAATGTTGATATATACGTATCACTACTGCGTTCCTAAGACTAACCTCAACCCTAATTACTAGCGTACGAGTTATACATCATTTCTTACATTTATTTGACTAGAGTGCTTGTACTTTAGAGGTCAGATCGTCTGCTTGCGTGAGCGCAATAGGCTTTGTGTAACACAGAATGCATCATACGCTGTAACATATCAATCTCAATTGATATCTGTGAATTAAAATAATAACACAAACACTGACAACAAAGGCTGAGGAAGACGTTTGTGATCACGCGCACACATAAGAAATAATTATCCATAAGGACGAACATACGGTATAATCACTAACAGAATCACCGTTGCTAACGTTGTTCCAAACAAAAACATCCAAAACAAACAACGGTCGATGACCTCGGCGGCCTCCATCCATCGTTTTGTAAGCATTTCTGATCTGTCTTTCTCGTCTTCTTTTTGCACCAAAATATGCAATCGTCTTAAAATTTCTCTCGTTTCACTTAACCCTCCATTGTTACAATGATCAGCGGCCTGATGACCATTTGCATGAGATTCTTGAGGTCTGACGTCACCGTTTTCGTATTCGATTAGTCCACATCCAGAATCACTAGAGAATGTCGGCTTCATCTGATAGTACTTTTCTTTATGTGTGCGAACAACTGGTAAATCTTCGCTATCATCTTCCTCGAGATCGGCAGTTACATAACTTAAGGTCATGCAGTTTAATCTACCCAAAAATATAACCATAGTTCTGAACCATGATGGAAGATCCACCTCCTTGAATCCGCGTATATTTATATTTGAAGTTAAAACTGCCATAACAACAGATATAGATGTAAGGGACATTATGGTGGTGAGATATACACCTGAAATATATAAATCAAATATATGTTACTTCATCATTTTAAATACAAAAAATGTTAAAGTGTTTCAATATGTTCAGATTACTTTAGGCCAACATAAAATATATGTATGTTTCCTGTTACATGCCCAAAAGGACAAATAGTAACTAGGTAAGAAAAACACATATTTTTGTCTTTCAGGGAAATGGAAAATAGGCAAAACTGAAAAAATTTTGTACTCTGTAATTTTTGAGAGCCATTCACAATTAAAAGTTAACACTTTATTTTTTTGAAATAAAATAAGACGCGATTCAAACGACGAATCCCTTATTTCAATCCGACGTCAATAAAATTTTTGAAATCGCCAGCCGAAAATGGTGTCGGTCGGGTAACGGGTAACACACACAAAGTGATAATTATACATTATTTTATATTAACTGTGTGTAGTTGTATACGTTTCAATACTTGTTCCTTCATCAATTATAATTTAATTATCATATATCATTTAATACGAGATAATACGATTGTCTAGCGAGTTTTTAAATTTAAGAACAAGGTATTAAGATTTGTTAAAACTACGTTGCGATTTTTAATTGTACATTGTCTGATTGAAATAATATGGTACTACACTAAACAACATGGAAAGAATAAGGTTATTGTTGTGTACATGTGTGCGGTATGCAGGGCATTTCATAAGTTAAAAATCCTTTTTCAAGTTGTTTCATTCAGTTCAGTTTTGTCGTAATAGTTTTCACTCAAATCATATGACTTCAAGTGAAAGTCGGGCAAGGTCATTTCCGGTTATATAATATTAACATTGACAATATTCCGTGATATCTTGTTTCGACAAGTGACATCATTTTTCAAATCTGACCCATATCACAACATGGTATCCATATTCCAGGTCATATATACGACGATATGTTTAACAGTAAGTTGCTCTACTTCATATCATTTGAACGTTCCCGAATCAGACTGGAGATATAACAGCAAAGTGTGTATAGGAATGAACACTAATCACAAAACTTTTTAATATTGGATTGATCTGGGAGATACCGTCAGTATCATGTGACTTTTCTCTGGCTTCGCTTTATGATCGCTAAATTCAAAGTCAATAAGATTTTATATTTTAACAACTTATGAAATATGAACAATGTATAGTTTGTTATCAGCTCTGGCAGACTTTAAATATACACGGGATTTATTAGAGATATGCTATTGTCTTTGCTGCTCTATTAAATTGTAGTTCTGTATTACAAGGTGAAATACATGAAAACCCATTATGTTATAAAGTCAGTGTGGAGATTTCCATGTTTCATGAGAGTTGCGAGATAATATCCCCGTTTTAGACTTTCATAAAAATGCATTACTTCATTTAAATGCAAAGTGACTGAGTCATTTAGGTAATTCAAAGTATAATGTGGTTCACATTTCAACCCATGAATCACGATGCAAAGAAACAAAACGATTATACAATGCATATTCTCGCTTTATGTATATAGATATATTAGATTACCTATTAGAGGGACGAAGCTGGACGTAGCAGGCATATTTTCGGCTATCAACAACATGAAGACAGAAAACGCTAATAACACTGTCAATCCTAGGGACACTTTCTCTCCACTCTCTGGCCTTATCCAAAAGCCTAACATAGTTAATGAGGATAGCATTACACATGGTATGATGACGTTGTATGTATAATACAACGTTCTACGTCTAATATGAAGTATAAACGTAACGTCAGGAAATGGCACCTCACAACACTGATATCGCACTACGTTACGGATTGATTCTACATCCAGTAACTCCCATTCTCCATTGCTAACAAAGTTAGATAGATCCACCCCTGTAGATCTGTTGAATACATCAACTTGAAATCCGTCGTAAGCCCATGATCCCATTTTCATCTTGCATCTCTGATCATCAAACGGATAATACGTAATGTCAATCTCACATGTACTCTTTAGTTTCACAATTGGTGGCCAAAAGACGTTTCCATCGTATGACACCATTGCCAGTGCTTCCATATACCCCTGGGTGTAGTCCTCCGCACTAGAATGATATATATGCAGTTAAATATAAAACATTGTATAACTATATCATATAAATCACAGATACCATAGTTTAAATTTCCAGGATGTCCAGGATACAATTTACAAATATTGTGAATATTTGACAAACACAGACCTCTAGAAATTTAGAGGTGGAATCAGGTGTCATGGAGGAGTGAGCATCTCTTGTTGAACGGTCAAACTCGCCGTGAGTCCAAAGTCAAATTCAAATGAAATACATAGAATACCAAGAGAAAAATGAGCTTTTCCAGACGACATAATTAATTTCAATATTTATTTTCTTATCTGTGAACCTCAAAGGGCGCAGTGCAAGCGAAGAGAGAGAGAGAGAGAGAGAGAGAGAGAGAGAGAGAGAGAGAGAGAGAGAGAGAGAGAGAGAGAGAGAGAGAGAGAGAGAGAGAGAAAGAGAGAGAGAGAGAGAGAGAGAGAGAGAGAGAGAGATATAGAGAGAGAGAAAGACAGAGTGAAACAGAAAAAGACAGAGAGAAACAGAAAAAGACAGAGAGGGGAGTTAGAGAGGGTCTTTACCTGTTGTATAAAACAATGTCTGGTAACCAAACCTTAGTACAGGGAATACGTAATACAGTAAGATTGTTGTATTCAGTCGGGTCCCAAGACAATTTTTCATCTCTCCACTCCTGTTAAAAGAAACCATTTTCTTATAAAATGTAGTATGGAACTACTGATTACTATGAATGTTTACAGAAGAATGATTTCAAAATATATTTGTTCTTATTGTTTTCTTGTTCCTATTTATTAATTCTTTGTAGAAAATGTTACAATATTAACTGAGTAACAAGTTAAAACAGAATCTAGGTGTTTTTCAACAAAGTCTAATATAAATTGAATACAGTTTCCCCCTCAATCTGTCTAATGTAATCAATTTATTTATTCTATCATTGTACAAAACGATATAGAGAAAATACAAATTAAAATCATAACAATGAAGATATAGTGCAAATGTATGTAAATATTCAACCTAGGAAAGATAATTTTAATAAATCTACGTAAATATTTAGTAACAGAAATTCTTTTAAAGAACAATTTATTTAAATGTTAAAGTATTTCGACCATTTAACATAGGGAAATGTTAATTAGTGAACATTTCATACAAATTTATATTATAGAAATAAATGTTTTAGATATATATTATTGTTTAGATGCTGCAGAACATTTGAAAATATTAACTTTACACAGTACAGATATCTATTTTTTTTCAATTCAAAAATTACCTGCCAAAGTCAGTGATACAAGTGATATCTTTAAAATGCAAGTAAATAAAAGAAATAATGACTCAAATGTACATGTACATATATCTTTACTATCCATGTTTATGCTCGACATAATCCATGATCGATAACAAAAGTTGATTTAGACAATGAAATTGATTACTCAGCTTCGATCTAAAATGGTTTTGAAATCTTCAATATGATCTACATTATCATGCATATCCATACATACAATAAATATAATAATTGCGACTGAAACCCACTGATCTCTGTCTCGAGTGTATTTGTATTTTGAAAATATTCAATTTTTTGACTACGTATACTTAACACATATTTTGAAGGTCACTTCTATTGCTTTTGGTAAGTGTTTTCTGGTATTTCCATTATACAAAACTGTCCTATGTTGAATACAACACGCAATTCGTGCTGTGAAACTGATGTAGTAACGTAAACACTGGTGAAGATGCTACACAGGTTAAGCATTTTAACAATAACCTAGTTATAAGGGCACGCAACATCAGTTAAAGCTGATTATCCTGCCGTCATACTTTGCATTATGATGTATATCTAACAACATGGAGAGTGTTCGATTGGCATGCAAACTTACAATACCTAGAGCTCAATTACCTTCTGTAACTTTAATTAAATGTTCGCTTGATTATAAAGCATCACCTTCTAACTGAAATTAGAGACGTTCCCAATATTTAAAGCTTACAATCATCCATATATACGGGGAACGTCAGTTTTATTCAGAAGACATTCACGCTTTGAAAGTCGTTGTAAATTATTTGAGAACGAATTCAATTAAACAAGAATGGAGGATTTTGTACAATATAGTGTGCAAATATGTTTGTCCACGTACGTTCGACGGATTTTGGCCATACATTTAGATTTATTATTTGTCCTATACTCTCTCTATTTAAACATTCATTTGAAATTGGAGCTCAACCGATGAAGTCGGATTAGCAGAAATGACAGTATTGAGCATAATATGTTTATGATATTAAGAAATCAAATATCTTAATTTGATAATTTACCTGATCTAACCAAACGTTTGTTGTAATCACTTGATTTTTCTCATCCTGAAAGAAGAAAAGTATATATAAATATATATATATATATATATATATATATATATATATATATATATATATATATATATATATATATATATATATATATATATATATATATATATATATATATATATTTTAAAGCTTATTCATTTCTCTATAGATCAATCCACTTTGATATTCTCCAAGAAGTTAGGTTTTATAAAAGTTTCTATTCAAGATAAAATACTGCTGGTCTAAGGTTGAAAGATGATGGTGTTTCTATTTGTTGTAAAATTGAAATAATTTTGGATAGCTTGCGGCTAATGCAATCTTTGATTGACTTTTTCAATTACTTTGCAGCACATTTATCTATTTAAAGTTGCGGACTTTGTTGAAATTGATGTTTTATGTTTTACGAAAAACCCATGGTTAATATTAATGTCGTAAAAAGACTTAGATAAATCGTGATAGAAAAAAAATCATGCAATTACTCCATGAGAAAACGATGGAATGCGTAAATAAATGGACCTCGAATCTTACAATTTTACACACTTAATGAAGCTCGTCAATTGCGCCAAGTCCGAGTATAAAATTGTTATGGCAACATTTAGCATGATAACGAGCACGCGCATATACAATCTCATAGTGTCTATTATCATACATCCTCATATAAACATGAAATATGTGTCTGATGTGAATGGATTTATATAATTCCTATTTGCAGGCATTTTTTAAGAAAACATGTCACGTAATTGTATTTTATTATACTGTAGTTTGGACAGTATAGCATACTTTCTTGTATGTGTTACTGCTAGAGATAAGTCAGTCGTTCAGTGTTGGTATAACAAGAAAAAAAGTATAGAGTGTAGGTGATCTATTCGCAAGACTGTAAACCTAGTCATGACTTAGTAATAACGTTCGACTTGAATTTTATTTTAGTAGGCTAATTATTGTTTTTACATTATGCTGAAAAATGTTCACTTATAGAGATATCACATGTTTAGGTGACACTGGCATTAGGCCGAATTTTCTGCCCCGATTTTAAGCGATTTTTTGCGGTAAAATTAGGTGCAAAAGTCCTCCCATGTACTTTCTTCGTAGCAAGATGCTGTGACATTTTCACAGTTTAGCGATCATTATAACCATCTATTTCTTATCGCTGACGTCTGATATTTGTTGATATGTTTACTTGATATTTTAGATTTATAAATCCATCGTTACTAAATTATGGCATAGCTTAATTCCATATCTATTTGATGTTTATTCTAGCTACCCATAATTTTTTGTATTCACGTCGTCTGTCTCCATTTTGAACATAAGAAAGTGTAAGACGTTCGTTGATTGGTTGATCATGATACAACAATGAATATGCATTTATAATCAACCAATCAGCGAACTTCTTAGATATTCTTATGTTCAAAATTGCTTCGAAGAAAGTATATGGAAGGGCTTCTACCCCTGATTTTACCACAAAAATCCGGTTAAAATCGGAGCAGAAAGTTCGGCATAATATTTGTATGTGCTATGGTTTGTCACTTGTGAAGGTTTCATGCCACGTCTTCCATGACACAGGGTCCCGGTTTTAAGACTCATTTGAAAGACCAGTGACTTTCATGTTGATGCTGGGCGCTTGACAAAGGAACAATCAATACCATTAGAAACATTCTGAAATTATTTAGTACGACGCAATACCGGAACTAGATCCCTGGACCTTCTATTTGCGAATCGAACGCTCTACGCGTTGATATATTGCAAGACTTTGATGTTTCGTGTCTCTGGATGAAAGTTAAAGGCTGGGGCAATGGAAATACAAACATAAATAAGCTTCCGGTATTGATGAGCGTGTGTTAAAACTTACTTGTTCCCATTTGTGACAATTTTCTGTACATTAACAGGTTTGAAATAACACTGTCCCACCCAGGTTTGACATAAGCTGTGCTATTACTTCGTGTAAATAAATCACCAAGAATTGTTTTGGAAGTGAAATCTTTATCTTGATATAAATAATCTTAACAAGTCAGTTTAGATTGGTTATCCAGAATGATGTTTTCTGAAAGGCGAAACCTCTCAGGATGGAGACTATTAGATATATACATAGTGGGATATAAACATCAAAGTCTCGTGTCAACGAGAGCGTGTAACGTACTCACAAATCAAAGGTCTATATTGAAAAATGATAACAAGATGGAAAACCATTGAGAGAATTACTTCGAAATTCGAAACAAAGTTTACATTGTTTCTTGTGCATATCCTAATATTCGTCAATTAATAGATACGAGCTCAACTGATGAAGTCTCATTGGCAGAAACAATGAGCATTTGTTTTGGCCCTTTTGGCAAAGCTATAACTTTGGTAATATGTTAATAATATTAACACGTATTACATTTGTCGGTCATAACAAGGAAATAATTATATTGCAATAGTTATTATGAACGTATTATGTACGAAATGTATCCAGTCAATAAAAGGTCCATTAGTCTCTAAAACAATTAACATGATTGATTAATTATCCCCATACGTTATAGAGTAATAAAGTAGAACTATAACACCAGTTTACTTGATATATTTCCTGTTATTTATCTTGTATCAGTGGTACGCCGTCTTCATGTCAATATCAGGCGCAATAAGAATACATACCACATCAAATATCTGGGTAAGAGTAATTCCTATTGATACGTTGACCTGGTGTGATGCATTGAAGACAGGCCTAGTGTTCCGATCATAATCTTTCATCAGCTTCTGGTATAACCTTTGCTCATCAGTCAAAATAGATTTTGTTGTGTTGATACAGATTTTTTCTGAAAAATAAAGTGGTGCAGGCATGGTTGAGAATATTTACGTAGTTGTATGTGCATTCTGATTTGCGAAACTACATACATTTTGTTTGGGAAACTCTTAGATTGGACATTTTGCCACTGTAGTGTAGATTTCCTTTTCCACACACTCATATAAGATTCTATTAATCAACCCGAGGTATTGACAAGCTACATGGGCTTTGTGTGATGCTAAGATACATGGCGTTTTTGTAATGGGGATGCAATGCACAACTGTCACGTCAGTCTTATTTAATGGTATATACATTTATTTGAAACATGGGGAAAAATAATCACATATGGGTTATCGTGTGAATAAAATTTAAACCTTTGTGCTATCAATCTTAAGGAACAATCTTGGATTTGACATCCAGATTCATACCAATCAGATGGAGGTTGCCTTATCAAAGTAAAAACAGACCAATAAGGCATTCATTATAAAACAACACTTAGATTTAATATAAAGTTTTTTTTAATGAAAATATGTCTTTTAGTGTTTTATGTTGATATGGATATTAAATACAAAGAATCGAAAGCATATTCCTCCAAAAGCATCTAAACGTGCAAACACAAACACTTTCATCTATGCTTTCAAACTGAATAGGACATTTGTAGCACCTGCCCCCATCTCTGGATTTTCAGAGGTCCGTTTTTGTCCAATATTCAACAAATTTGTATATTGTATCCTGGATACCCTGAAGATATATAATTTGGTAACTGAGATATTTATACAGACAATATTTGTTATGTCTGATTTTTGTCTGGTTTGTATCACGTTCCTCTCCATCTATATCATGCCCGACATATAGAACATGATGGATTGTCTTAAATATCACAGACTTCATCTCAAATGGCGTGACGATTTGAGATCCAATTCTACCAATGTTGTTTACGCATACGATACCATACAAATTGATAGGATTATCTAGAATTAAAGAGAAATCATTAAGATAAGTCTAAACAGTCGGAATGGCAAGTGGGCAAGTGTCAGTATTATTTTAACATTACGATTGGACAAATTGTACTGTAGGTGAACAATGCTATTAATCAGTGCAATCTGTAGTAATTGATGTTTTACTCAGAGAACAGCCTTAGCCACTAATCCATTATTTTATAGAAATAAAATTCCTTTAGTAATTTAAACAAGATACACAGGTAATGTAATTCGAAACTTTTAGGAAGTTGCAACCATTTGAATTTCCTCTAGAAATGAAGCAATCATTTTAATGGTATTTTTGTATTTAAAACACAAAATGTACCTTAGAACGGGTACATCTGGCATTTGTGATCCTATGTCATTGCTGTATTCATTTGTTATATTGTGCAAATAAATTATAAACCGCAAGTTGTCGACAAGTTAGGAGATTACGATACAAATTACAGAAATACATTGACAACGTATTGATTCGAAACAGAATCTGACGTGTTCTTAGAACAAAGACATTAAGGACAGAAGATGTCTTTTACAAATTATATTTTAATTTTTTCTACTTTTACTACTTGTACTTGATTACAAAAATAACTAAGAGCTATACACAGACATAAAAATCTTATATTTTGTGAAAATAAGATCACGTCCAGTGTGGTATGCATGTACAAATAGTAAAGTTAAATTAATCAATTTCAAGTGAAAAAAGAGCCAAATTGGGTATCTCAAGCAATATTTTCACAAAATATATAGGAACTGAAAAATTGTTATGCCTGTGTTTATCTTTTTGTTATTGTATATGACTCTTAGTAGTTCAAACGGAAAGAAATTTGTTTAAAATTCAGCTAATGCTCCTGTACTGTTGTAGAATACAGAGTGAATAAAGGCCTGACTGTAGAATACTGAGTGAATAAAGGCATGACTGTAGAATACAGAGTGAATAAAGGCATAACTGTAGAATACAGAGTGAATAAAGGCCTGACTGTAGAATAGAGAGTGAATAAAGGCCTGACTGTAGAATACAGAGTGAAGAAAGGCATGCCTGTAGAATACAGAGTGAATAAAGGCATGACTGTAGAATACTGAGTGAATAAAGGCCTGACTGTAGAATACTGAGTGAATAAAGGCATGACTGTAGAATACAGAGTGAATAAAGGCATGACTGTAGAATACTGAGTGAATAAAGGCCTGACTGTAGAATACAGAGTGAAGAAAGGCATGCCTGTAGAATACAGAGTGAATAAAGGCATGACTGTAGAAAGCAGAGTGAATGAGGGCATGACTGTAGAATACAGGGTGAATGAGGGAATGACTGTAGAATAGAGAGTGAATAAAGACCTTACTGCAGAATAAAGAGTGAATAAAGACCTGACTGTAGAATAGAGAGTGAATAAAGGCATGACTGTAGAATAGAGAGTGAATGAAGGCCTGACTGTAGAATAGAGAGTGAATAAAGGCCTGACTGTAGAATAGAGAATGAATAAAGGCCTGAAAGTAGAATAGAGAGTGAATAAAGGCATGGTTGTAGAATACAGAGTGAATAAAGGCCTAACTGTAGAATAGAGAGTGAATAAAGGCCTGACTGTAGAAAAGAGAGTGAATAAAGGCCTGACTGTAGAATACTGAGTGACGAAAGGCATGATTGTAGAATACAGAGTGACGAAAGGCATGACTGTAGAATAGAGAGTGAATAAAGACCTGACTGTAGAATAGAGAGTGAATAAAGGCTTGACTGTAGAATAGAGAGTGAATAAAGGCCTGACTGTAGAATACAGAGTGAATAAAGGCCTGACTGTAGAATACAGAGTGAATAAAGGCCTGACTGTAGAATACAGAGTGAATAAAGGCCTGACTGTAGAATACAGAGTAAATAAAGGCCTGACTGTAGAATAGAGAGTAAATAAAGGCATGACTGTGGAATACAGAGTAAAATACAGTACTGATATATAACCCGTACATAATGTAATTACTGTCGTAGAATACTGAGTGAATTAGAGTACTGATACAGAACCCGTACATAATGTATTTACTGTCGTATAATACAGAGTGAATTAAGGTACCGTTATAGAATAAATAGTAAATAAAAGCATGGCTGTAGAATACACAGTGAATTTAGGTTTTGAAATTTTGAATTTTGAAAAATGTTTTACATCACACTCAACAAATTGTCAGTTATATGGTGGTGACCAGTTTTTGATGGTGGAAGAGAGAACCCCGTTACAATGTACCCGGGAAGAGACCACCTGCCTTCGCAAGTAAACTGACAAACTTCCTCACACAAATCAGCTTAGGTTCCAGTGGGAAATGAACCTGAGCTGACCTGCGGGAGACTTCATGGCTTAAAGCACGATTCTCTAACCATTCGACCACGTAGGCCTTTTAGCTATTGATGTATAACAAAGAAATAATTCAAGTACCGTTTTTAGATATTAAGTGAATGTGGGTACGGTTTTAGAATTAAGATTGGCTTTTTGTACCGTCAAAGATATTATATAAAATCTTATATAAAATCGTATATAACTACATATTCAAAGGTGTTTCGTAGTGACAAGAAAACGATGAATATTTTTGACAAGAAACTTGCTAAATTGTGATGATAGCTCATTGATTTACTAGTCAAAATTAATTATTCAAAGTGGCATTAGCTGTGTTTACAAAATAATTCGACTTCTTCTAGTTTTACTACTTGTACAATATTATATTCATATATATATATATATATATATATATATATATATATATATATATATATATATATATATATATATATATATATATATATATATAAAATAAGGTCCAATGTGTGAAAATAGGTCAGGAAACGTTGAGTTAATCAATTGCAAGAAAAAGTGTCAAACCTGGTTGTTTCTCAATCAATTGCAAGAAAAAGTGCCAAACCTGGGTTTCTCAAGCAATTTTAAGGAAATAAAGAGGAATTTATATATATATATATATATATCTTTTTGTTCTTGTATATCATAAAATATATAAATAGTGAAAAAGGTTTTGAAAGAAAAACACAGCAAATGCCCCTTTATAGAAATGAAAATTTTGTACTATGAATAAAACATTTCGACTATTGAACTGTTGAATTAGTTTTATGTATAAAAACATTTTTTATGAATCAAATACTCGTGAATTTATCGAATAACTATTATAAACAAGATAACTTACACTGGGTTAAAGCTGGTTATTATAATGCACATCGTCAAATAGCGGTTGGAGTAAAGAGGGACAATTCATAATTCAGTTGTTTGTATTATACCATGATATGGATAAGTTAATAATATATGCACAAATCAATTAAACTGTCAATTTCAAAGTCAGTCTAGTTAGGCTGATATATATTCAAAGTATTTTAGGACTTCAGGTGTCATGTTCATGAGAATATATATTATGTCATTTCAAATTGGATATTGATCGACAGAAAGCAAATGTCGCCTCACAAAAACGGTTTTATGTTACACCAGAGGTTGGATGAATTAGTAGAATGCATTTGATTTAACTAGAATTGTATTACAAGGAGAAACAAACGACAGAAATATATATATAACAATTATATATATATGATACATAGATATTATGTTATTTTTATATAAGTGAAAATCGATATAAGGCAAGCTAGATACTGTCTCTGAGCCGATGGTTCTACAGAACTGTGACTGAATGTGACTGAATTTACAAGTAAAACTGAAGAAGTACCAATCGATAGTCAAAACTCAAGTCCATTATTACGCGACGAATTAGATGTGTAAATGGTCTTCACATGATGAACAATTGAGAATCCCAATTGGAATAAGAGCAGGTGTCCGGAAGGAGTCAGCGTCTTCTGCTGGAATGTCACACTCGTCGCAAACGTTCCATGAAAACCTTTCTAGTCCAATTCGGTGAAAAGGTCAAGTTTGGTGATAAGGTCAAGTTCGTTTAAAAGCATGATTGGTGAAAGGGAGTCACTATCTGTGGCTATACTCCAGAATACTATCTAATATGTCATAGAGGGGGCTTCATAATGTTTAACAAGATCCCCGTGTCGACCATAAAACTTATTAAACGACAACTCCAAGCGTTCAACAACGTAACATTGTGTAAATAATTGCTTTCTGTTGTCTCATTGATCTCTAGCTCAACAGGATACATCTGACCGAAGTAATTATGAAATTATGAATTATTTATGGACAGAACATTGTCTATATACCTGTAAGAAAAACTAAACCGAGATGCTAACTTTTTGTTCCCTTTGGAGAGCAGAGACTGTATAAATTCCACTTCATACGATTACAAAAAGATATGAGCCAACAGAGGTGCTCATTTGGTACCCATTGAAATGTCGAAAAACTTTTCCCGCAAAAACCACGAATTTGTTGTCTACTAGAAATACCAACATCTTGATAATATCGTCTTCAATATACTTGTTATTTGAATCAGAGTGTTCTTTCACAAAATAATTTTCTTCATGACCTAACACTAATATTATATCTGCGATTTCCATTTTTGTATACAAAAAAGTTTTGCATAATATATGTTAATCTGTTTTTGAGTTTTTGATGAGGAATTGTTGTGTAAAGCGTCGAAAAATCAAAAGACTTGATGCTAGTTATATGTTTATGAAGTTATTTTAAATGTTACAACAATTCTTTAGGATCCACATCTGATTGAGTCCGCTTCTTGAGTAGGCCGTTGTACAGTACTTCTGAAGACCTTGTTTAATATGTGTAAGACGTTTGGTGAGCAAAAAAGATAAAGGCTTGGTGGAGCACTTTGATGACCCGCAATGAATTGGTGTTTATAGGTATTTTTGTGCATCTTCGGAATCCAATAATTATATATGGCAGTTCAAGTACCGTATCCCTTGTGGGTATTCCAAACGAAGTGAGAAAGAATTTATGATAATCTAATATTTCAGAGGTAGAAAAATCGGTTAGAGAGTATATAGGGTTAACAAACAAACTGTGACAAGTTCACAAAACTAAAGCAGAACCACGCAACTAATGCAACTTTACAACTAAAGCAAGTCCACAAATAAAGCAACCCATCACCTAAAGTAAATCCACAAGTAAATCAAATCCATAACCAAAGAAAATCCACACAACTAAAGCAAATCCACAACTAATGCAAATCTACAACTAAGCAAATCTACAACTAACGCAAATCTACAACTAAAGCAAATCTACAACTAAAGCAAATCTACAACTAAAGCAAATCAACAACTAACGCAAATCTACAACTAAAGCAAATCTACAACTAAAGCAAATCTACAACTAAAGCAAATCTACAACTAAAGTAAATCTATAACTAATGCAAATCTACAACTAAAGCAAATGTAACTAAACTAATCTACAACTAACGCAATTCTACAACTAAAGCAAATCTACAACTAAAGCAAATCTACAACTAAATCAAATGCATACAACTGAAGCAAACCCACAACTAACGCAAATGTACAATTGAAGTAAATCTACAAAAAAGGCAAATCCACAACTAAAGTAAATATTTCGCTGATGTCACTTTTTTTCTATCCAAATTTCGAGTCAGGAGCATTTTTTGCAGACAAATCTATCATTGGTATTATGTTTATATATATATATATATAAATATATATATATATATATATATATATATATATATATATATATATATGTGTGTGTGTGTGTGTGTGTGTGTGTGTGTGTGTGTGTGTGTGTGTGTTAATGTAAAAATGAATTTAAAAAGTCGGAATTTTCTACAGTCATTAATTGTGTCCCTTTTAACAGACTTCGTAGAGTATTCATACACTGCGGACACCAAATGTGTCGATGATGTTTTGTAATTCTACAATGAATATTCCCATTGATAAACAATTACTAACGTAAACGATGAGACATCAAAATGTTCGGCGTACGTAATAACTTCATATAAAATCGTCAGCTTTGTACAATCTCTATATCGCTCGCATATGGCGTTTAGAACTCCCGAATGATCCGATATGGTAATATCCTCCATTCCAAGTTACTCCCATGAATAGAAATAAGCTATTGATTCCACACGGGTATAATGACTTAAATTCAAAATAAGTTTTGTCTTTTGTCAAGATGACCTTGTTTGCCAATACAATTTCGCTACTTGTCATACTAATGCTGAACTATTTTGTAAGACAGAGCGTGTTGCTGTTTATACTGATTATAATTTTAAATTTGGTATAGACCACGGAAGTGACCGATAGTGACCGTTCAACAGGGGATGCTTACTCACCATGACACCTGATCCCACCTCTAGATTTCTAGAGATCCGTATTTGTCTGATTTTTACCAGATTTGTATATTGTATCCCGGACATTCTGAAAATTAATGCTTTAACGTGCCGCAATGTTACGCCCTGTGTAATGATCTTTTGTTTGCGATTACTCTGTTTCACTAAGTGAAATGTTGAGATGCCTGTACGGTACGTCTGTACCAGTTGTAACGAAGATTCGTTCCTTACTTATTTAATTTGGATTTGACTGGGGACTTACGGCGTGTGTGACAGGTCAACAGGTATTGCTTACTCCTCCACGACACCTGATCCCATTTCTTGATTTCAAGAGGTCCGTGTTTGTCCAATTATTACCAGATACTTGTACAGTTGTTTCCTGGACATTCTGAAGATTAATATTTTGGTATCTGTGATTTTTATCAATGACTAGGAGGCTCCTTTATGACAAATGATCTTACCAATGAATTTGTGTGTGTATGTGTCCACATAGTTTATTTTCCATTATCTTACCTATGAATTTGTGAGTGTATGAGTCCACATGATTTATTTTCTATTATCTTACCTATGGATTTTGCATTGTATGCGTCCACATGATTTATTTTCTATTATCTTATCTATGGTTTTGCGTGTGTATGTGTCCTCATAGTTTATTTGGATTAGACACTGATATCTATAATATTAATAATTTTGCTTCCTGATGTCATTGTAGGAAAATATTTTTCTTGGTTTAATTATTCTTGAAAGATGGTAATCTGTACACGAAGAATATTATTTTTATACACTGAAGAATAATCTATCACAAAGTTAAGTTGCATATTTATATACTCTTTATTCTGACTTTTTCTTTTGCATTAGAAAATGGCGCATGCAAAAGAGTTTATTCAGTGACCAAACACTGTGATTTAATTGATCAGTGGTATATACTACACATTTTACAATTAGACTTATGAACTTATGATAATTAAGCTAATTACAGAAAACTAATTATAGGATATAAAAACCAACATTATAATACCACGCTCATCTTAATAAATAACATTGTTCTTTTCATATTACATGGTTCAATTATTTCTAAAATTCTTCAGGTTGCGATATCTCACAGGAGTTAAAATATCGATGTATAATTAGAAAAACTCTCTGTATGATTGATCAAAATAATCTTTTTGCTCAATTAAACATGCGGAAATACGTATGTGGTCTTATACGGATTAACTTATAACATTAGTAGCCGGTCTAATGGAATGACTAAAAAACCTAGGGTAAGTATATGGGCCATGGTCTATTGACGTTGTCTATACAAAGATATATAAACATCTGATATTTCGTCACTATCTTGTTATATCGGTAGATCAAAGCTTAGCTAATGATCCGTGTCAAATACACCGACATTTCCAAATTAAAATTTTGTTAAAAAGGCATGAATTTATGTTGTTTAATTTAGTGAGAAAGTTTGCTAGTTTACTCTTTCCGGGTACATTGTTAAAAAGGCATGAATTTATGTTGTTTAATTTAGTGAGAAAGTTTGCTAGTTTACTCTTTCCGGGTACATTGTGAACGTGTTCTCGTATCCGCCATTAAAAGCTAGTCACCACCGTATGACTGAGAAACGGTTAAACGTGGCGCGTTGCAACACTCAAACTCGACAAATACATCTATATGTCTTTGTAGATCGATCAAATAATTGTAAATATTGTATTTAATAAATTATCTGGCATTTAAAACATAGCTAAGTGCCATAGGAGACAGTACATATGACAAAAACTACAATATGTTTGTACATATAGTGTGTAAATTATCTCGATTGCTAATGTGATGTTGCACTTAGATATTTGATTACGACCTGTTAATAAACTAAATTATTTCACGTGTCTTAAATATCATTTTCAAGGATGTTTTTCGACGGGTGTGGCATGCTAATAGGTGGCATTGACTCCTTCCGGGAACCTGGTCCCACCCCGTTTAGGATTTGAAATTGTTTTTTGTGTTAAACCGTTGTTATATCTAATTTGTCGCATTTTAATGGACTTGGAGTTTCTAATCTGTCTCATTTTAATGGACTTGGAGTTTCTAATCTGTCTCATTTTAATGGACTTGGAGTTTCCAATTTGTCGCATTTTAATGGACTTGGAGTTTCTAATCTGTCTCATTTTAATGGACTGTTTCTAATCTGTCTCATTTTAATGGACTTGGAGTTTCTAATCTGTCTCATTTTAATGGACTTGGAGTTTCTAATTTGTCGCATTTTAATGGACTTGGAGTTTCTAATCTGTCTCATTTTAATGGACTTGGAGTTTCTAATCTGTCTCATTTTAATGGACTTGGAATTTCTAATCTGTCGCATTTTAATAAACTTAGAGTTTCTAATTTGTCGCAATTTAATGGACTTGGAATTTCTAATCTGTTGCATTTTAATGGACTTGGAGTTTCTAATTTGTCGCATTTTAATGGACTTGGAGTTTCTAATTTGTCTCATTTTAATGGACTCGGGGTTTCTAATTTGTCGCACTTTAATGGACTTGGAGTTTCTAATTTCCATTGGTACTTCGTTATACTTTCCCATCACAGGGCAGAAAATAGTTGATCACAGAACATGGGAAATAATCGATTTAAACAGAATTGATGAGTAATGGTTCTTTTGTATGAAACAAAGATGGAAATATGTGAGTGTGCCCTCTATACGTTTTACATTAGGATTTGTGCTGTTTTTGAATATTAGTAAGTATGCTCCAACAAAAAAAACCTGCCTAAATTGGGCGGATCTTCATTCATTTGATCTACATGTTTTTCATAACAAGCAGATGACTTTGTTTTCATTCTTTGACTTCTATGAAGATTCTCTGCGTTTTGCCAAAATTCTACTGTTTATGGAAAGGATTACAATAGAATAATCACTAATCTTTATTTTAATTACAAAAATGACGCAGGAGGAAATATTACTCCACCTATAAAGATTCAAACATTGGATTGTTGTTTATGCAACATATCTATATGTCGTAAATAAGCCCTCCCATGATGTATGTAAATCTTGTTTAATACAATGAAAACACGAATTATCTATTTTAAAAAGACATGTGTGTTGTCTAGCATTGCTGTAATTTTACTGTTATTTTATCTTATCTTTTACAAATAAATTGTGTCATACTATTCAGGCCTTTTCTGCAATACATATATTTTGTATTTACATAACAATGTATGTTGATTTTTCTTAACAATGTTTTTTGACAAAGCAGATGCAATCCCACAACAGATGGCACAAAAGTAACGTGTGCGTTTGATAATTGAAATTGAATATGATAGATAGTTCATATTTTATTCTCTGTACTGTAAACACATATTAATTAAAGCAACAATATACGTCTAATTTAACCAGCCTTATGTATAAAATAGTATATTTCATTTCAGTTTTTTTATTTGTTTCCCTGTCGATCAACACGTATTGTGACAAAAGAAAACTATTCTCACGACAATTGACAGAAAGCTTAAACCCTACAGTGAAGAATTATCATGTTAATGTCCAATGTTCATTGGTTTAAAACAGATAAGAATCACAGATACTGAAGTGTTGATCTTCAGTATGGCCAGATTGCATATACGAATCTGATGAATATTGGACAAACATGGACCTGTGGAAATCCCGAGATGGGATTAGGTGCCACAGATAAAGATGTGAAAATTAAAGAAATGTAATGAATATCAGTATCAAAACCGAAACGCTTATATATATAAGATTCCTATAAGAAGAAATAAACAATTTTTAAACCTCCATTAAATAAATTCTTTTCTCACTTATATCATTTGAATTTGACTGGACAGACGGCGGGTGTGACCGGTGAACAGGGAATGCTTACTCCTCCATATCACCTGATCCCACCTCTAGATTTCCAGAGGTCCGTGTTTGTCCAATATTCACTAGATTTGTATATTTTATCCTGGACATCCTGAAGAATATTATTTTGGTATCTGTGATTTTTACAAATTTAAAATCCATACTGTTTCTGACAGACATTAATATTCAAAGTTCATATTGAATCTCCTCCGGTCTAAATAGAAAATAATGCTCCTTTCAAATTGTGCTTGCCTTTCTTATCTTGAAAATTAATACCAAATGATTTTGCCAGATATGACTATCGATAACATAATTCTTATCTGATATATGTGTATGATAGTTCGATTACAAGTTAATCTATTACCCAAATTTCTAAGACTAAATCTACGCAATTTGTCACATTAATTATCAGTGGCCATGTTTAATGTTTGTGTCAATAAAATGCGTTTTATTTGCCATTCCATTCTGCGTATATATTTCAGTGTTATTGTTAAGGGTATGCAGTTTTAAATAAATTGGCATATTTTGTATTATTTAGATATGCAATTTAGCTAATGCTTTAAGTTAAAATATATTTCTTATCGTATTTCTTCAACAACGGGTATCTCCGGTTTAATGTTAGTCGATTTAGGAACGATAGAATACACGTATTTTCATGTGATTGATGGTTTGATAATTCGATATGCCATGGGTAACAATTACAACAATTAACATTACAGTTGCAGCTAATAAAAACCTGAAATAATAACAGCATACCACTCAAAACTGTGTGTCTTTATCAATATCGAGTTGAAACAACACGTGATCACACACAACAAACCGTGATTAAAATAGACGACAATTGCACTTTTGGGAAAGTTGACGGAAGTTTTTGTTCTGAAATTTTGATTGATTTTGATTTTGTATTTTTCTTTCTTTTACAGTTTCTTTAATTAATTGGAACGAGAGAATAAAATATGGCACCATTCGCAGTAACTAATTACAGCTTTAAACTTTCCGTTGGCACAATCGCAAAGTAGCTACATGTTTGACTTGATTATATTTCACAGAGCAATGACTTGTCATTGTATTTCATACAAAACATCTCGCCATAGGAAACCTTTGCTATATAAAGAGTAAACATTTATTTTGTGTATTTACCACTAAGTTTCGTTTTATGAAATAACGTCTATTTCTATCAGTAGTGAAAACATTCATTTGGTAGAGCATATAGATTCTGATGACCTACCTAAAGTCGCTAATATATCTAAGTGAGACCTTTGGAGAGCAATAAAGAATCCGTCTGAAAAATATCTAAAGCCTAATTATAAGATTTGCTAATAGTGATTTACAAATTGAAATTGGCGTCTCTCTTTATTTTGTGTGACTACCAGGTTTTATTAAGGACATGATGGTAAGTGAACAGAATGATGGCTAATGGGACTTGAATACTACGCCAGTTATTAGAGTGGAATGGCCGTCAAATACAATTTTTACAATTTGTTCAGAAAATACACTTATGAGCGAACAATGGGGTATATTGAAGTGCACCATTATATTGTTGCTCAGACTATTGATCAGTATAAAGGGCATTTGTCTGTAGTTACTATAGTTCTGTAAAGGTTATATTTACTTTTCAATACTAGACATTTGAAATATACCTGGCAAATGCAGTTTACGTATTCTAATTATCAAAGGAACTTTTCAGCAGTTGACAGGAATCGTTGTTATTTCGTAGGCTTCGTGTTTTGTTAAACTGTAAAACGCTAACAGACAAACAACAGTTAAAATCATTTAGACGCCATTACGCAGACTGAACGGCAGCTATTTTGGACGTCACTTTTTATAATCAGAATCCATCTAGAATTAAAACGAATCAAACTTCCTGTCAATATTTTACAAAGAATTGAAATTGATACAAGTACATTTGTAAAATTATTTAACCCATTGAACATTTAACCTAGTGTTGGAGATCTCTCTGGCTGGCAGGATGTCAATGTTGTATAGTTATTTACTTTGTAGTCTAAATCTTAACACTTTGTGAACAGTTTTTAATTGTTCATGTTTAAATAAGAAAGTTAGTTACTGGTCAAGTATATACTGCAGGTATTGCACGTGTTACGAGACACTAATCTTATTAAGCTTGTAAATTGTTTATATATAACCTGATTAAAATGCTAAACTTTTGTTGTTATTATTACACGCTTATACGCTGAGTTGAGATTGTCAAATTCATATTTGAAATTTCACATGATATTTGAGTTTAAAAAAAAAAATGGAATCATGGATACTAAAGAGGCAATGATAACGAGTTCAAACACTCTGCAATCTAAACATACACGGATTTTTTGACAATAATAACGTGAGATCATGCTGAATTGAGTAGCAATGCCCACTATTCAGGTTTTACTTTTAATGTCAGATTGGGACAATACCGAAAGGATACACTATTTTCATTTCACATTTCTCAATACAAATCAATGAAATCGGCTCTACAGTTTGAAAACATTCAACTTCAACATCATCTTCGCTGTACTAGCAAGTACGGCGGCAAACCATTCCAAATGATAGAAAATGTATCAAATATTCAGGACATATTCAAAATATTTCATTTTCAGTCCATAAAAGATCGATTTTATGATATGAGTGGTTAAAAGGTGTGCCAGTAGGGATTACGTTGATTAGTGAATTCAAAATACCAAATTCAAAACCCGTGAAGCTATGAGATACATTGATAACGATTCTGTATAAAAACCGATTAACAAATCAATTTGACAAAAATGAAAAACATCAAAAATATGGATTGAATTGACATTTCTGAACTTTTTAAGTTACAACAGTTTAATGATAAATGAGAATAAAAATATACACCTTACTAGTTCATTAACCTAATTTTTAGATGCTGACACTGATAACGGAGGAAAGTGAATACACTTAATATGTCAATAATTAGTAAAACACAAAATCGTTATATTTTGATATATTCGTGGTCATAAAGGGTTACCCGTATCGTCTATAAACTGGATAAATAATTTGATTTTATTGCACTAAACTTGTTTGAAATTAGATTTGGTCTACTTATGTATCACTAATAGTTAGGAAACAGTTCAGGAAGCCGGCTAAACCACCTCCAGAAGTAGTTTCAGTGCTTTACAACAGTATCTTAGCATGCAAATACGGCGGTTAAGATATCGATACAGAAGTAATGAGACAGGTAAATAACTGGTTGTGATATTGTTTTTGTTTTTAATTAAGTTTTGACACTATGCTTTAATCAAAATGAAATACTGTAAAACACAAACAGACATACACTATCATCGTTTTACGCCAGAATAAGCAATTTTGAAAATGTTAGTCATTTTGAAAAGGTAAATCCGTTGTTTAATTCATACCTTCAACTCAATGAAACAAGTTTAAAACCTTTTTGAAAACCAGAAACAAAACCCGACACTATTTTTCTGTCAATTCTGTAATTTGCCCTTAGCAGAACAGAGACTTGGGGTATACAATAGTAATATCAACAGATTTTTCTAGATTTTTTCGAAGAGAAATCAATCAAAATATGTATTAGGATAATAACAGTACTGATCAAAACGTTTTTGTCTATAATAATTATAGCACAGTACAAACATTAGCCGAAAAAATGTCTGTCAACTTTTCTAGAACAGGCAAGAAAAACAACTTATCATATCGTGACATATCTTAACAGCATCAATAACCGACGCTAAATTCCCAATTTATAAGACATTATTCTTATGTAGTTATACATATGAAATGATATGGAGCTGAACTGGTCAACGTTATCAAAATGAGATAAATGCGGTACATTCTACTTAAAAGGGTTTAACTAGAATCTTGAGTATTGAAGAGTGTCCTTCATATCTGAGTGCAGAATTGATTACGACGTTCACCTTCTTTAACTAACATAGAACATTTATAGATACTTTCATGGTTTATTTGATGTCAACTTAAATAAACCACTTTCCGGGTTTGCTGGGACTCACTGTAGTTGTAGTCTTTCATAAGTTACACAAAATGAAATGTTGAGTTAACTGGTCGATATAGCGGTTGTTGAGTTCTCTGTACCAATTGTGATTCAGATATGTACTTTATATTTTGATTTGACCTAGGACTCGCGGTGGGTGTAACAGCTCAACAGGGAACGCTTACTCATCTATGGCACCTTATCCCACCTCTGGATTTCCAGGGTCCGCCATTGTCAAATGTTCGCCAGATTTGTATATTTGTATAATATGTTGGTTTCCGTGATTTTTTTTCAGATTTATCAGCGGTATTAAACATATTTGTCCTTGATTAGTAATTTCTGCAATGCTAAACATCGCACATATGTTTTCGTTTTTTGGTTTTCCTATATTTTGGTTTTGTCATTATGTTTACCAGTAAATACTCCTTTTATAGATACATATCAGAATTGGCGTGTTCATGAATTAGTTTCTTCGTTGCTTGTATTCTGAGAATAAATCGGCAACAGATTGGAATCCCGATATGATTCACATTTACAGAGCTAATATATAGTAACCGACATGACTGTGACATGTCTTGATCATACGAAGCCTAATTTAAGTTACAAGAACTCATATTGCGCTTACAAAAGTAAAATCACTATGTTATGTCGAAAAACAACATAATTTAATTAGATCATGCTATACTGCCCATTGATTTTGAAAAATATCAATGCAAATTTTATTGAAAGAAAATTTTGATAGAAGAAGAGGAACAAATTCGACAAAATGTGTTTTGTGAGCTGCATCTCTGTTTCGCAAGCAAATAGATTCTGACAGTAGTTATTTATGTTAAAATTCATCCGATGATATTACAACGGTATACCTACATTTGCTTCTAATTCTAATAAACTGGAAAATTTTTGTTTTCTTTTGAGAATATATTTGTGTCTGCAATTCTATATTTAACACATCCTAACCTTTTCGTTTTTAAAAGTATCCAACGTTAAAGATAATAATATGTGTCATAGCTCATCATATATCCATTTATCTCGATCTTTATATTAGTGATATAAAACATCTCAGATACCAAAGCATAAATCTTTAGGATGTCCAGGACACAGATACAAATCTAGTAAAAATGGACAAACACGGACCTCTGGAAACCAAGAGGTGGGATCAGGTGCCATGGAGGAGTAAGCATCTTATCTATTCCACTACCACGATTAAGTGATTAGTAATGTAATTGGTATACTTGAACCCAGTAGTGATCAATCGTCTACGCAGTATTGGCTACGTTTTATTCCTGACATATTTTAATTTCAAATTTAACTGTGGATTTGTGGTGTGTGTGTGTGTGTATGAGATCGGTCAACATGGGATGCTTACTTCCCCATGGCTTGTATTTTATTCCACCTCTGTGCTAGGAACGATTATGCTAGTCAGTGCAATTTTAAAGTTAATATGCTTTATTGAAATTTAAATTCGTCAAGTTTAAGAAAGGGTTCACAAGACTCCACCCCACCAGGTTACATATATTTCACTATAGCCAGTAAAGTGTCAAAGTAGAAACTGTGCGTGGATGACTGATCGGTTGATATTCTTGATACATTTTACGCCAAATGACCTGTACTCGTTTTACATTACACTGTAACTCAATTCAAAGGAACATTACATGCGTTTACCAAAGATTCATTTCGATTTTTGTTTACTTTAATTGTACTTGATGTACAATAACAAATAAGAGCTATGCACAGGCATAAAAAGTATTGTATTCCTATATATTTTGTGATCAGATCAAATGTAATATTTATATACAAATAGTAAGGTTGAGTTAATTAGTTGCAATTCAAAGTGCCAAACCTGTCTTTCGCAAGCAATTTTCACAAAATATATAGAACTTGAAAAATGTTTATGCCTGTGTATATATCGTTTTCGATATCAATCTATGTAGAAGAAAGCGGGGTTGAATAAAAACACGGCAAATGCCCCTTTCAAAATATTCACAAAGCGATTAAATAACCTGAATATAACATTTCCAGGTATAATATGATAGTAAGGTACACCTACCTGTAACTACGCTATGGAAGGCCGACAGGAACCAAAGGTATATAAAAGTGTACAGAATGAACGGAAGCATATCTGAGATTCATCTAGATGATCCAAGCATTTTTTAAATAAAACGCTAATAGAATCTTCTCTCTTCGGGAAAAAAACCTGCAAAAATAAATAATAATGAAATGATTGGCATATAATCATTCATCAGAGTATAATGAAGAAGTACCAATCAATATCCTATAATCCATGTCCATAAAGACGATAAATAATATACAACAACGGTATCAACATGATGACCAATTGCGAATCTCAAAAGGAACGCAAGGTGTCCGGAGCGTCGCAAATGTTCCATGAAAACCTCTCGAGTTCAGTCTAAAGGACATGTTCGGTAAAAAGGTCAAGGTCGTTCCTTCAGTTTGAAATATGCCAATGTTGTGGCCGAATTGCTACAATATCAATATCATGTTTCGATATATCTTGTTATTTCAGCAAAAGTAGATATATGGCTTATATTAATAGGAAGCAATCTTCTTGTTCTCTAGTAAATGAATTCGCTAACAAAATTATTCCAAAAAAGATATATTAAACATACCTCTACTAAACTCCTCAAATATTCATTATATGTTATTTGCGATTCGGGTTTAATATGTTAACAGTTCATCAATAAACAAGAAAATAGGAAAGCTGTGACATATATCAAAATAGTGGTCCAATATTTATCTGGTTCTTTATACTGCGAAGTGTTTTATCATGCCAAATACAAAACAAAATGGGCGAATCACAGATCATTGTTACATCTGATGCCGCAGTAAATATGGTTTTAAGTGATATTACTTTACATGCTTTGTCCGCCCATCTTAATGGCTATAAAGAATTATGCATTGAAGTAGAATTGCATTCATAAAGAATGTTTCTGTCATATTCTGATAACGTGAAATCGGTTATGTGTATTTGTTGTAGTAATTAAAATATCAATTAATTCACGTGTAACTGCTTTATTTATTTGAAATTTGCAACTGTTTTTATTTAGATAAACGTTTAATCTGCATATATATTTGTAAGCATCGTGTCTTTACATTTTCTGCATTTGTACCTGTGCTCCAATGTAATTCTGTATTTGATTTCAATGTTGCAAACACCCACAGTATCATCTCATTTTTTTCAAAAAGTTGTCAATGATTACTGCAACCATTTTTAATCACACATGATATCTTTTTTTCGTCCCGCTTGCAGTAGTCTTGTGTTAGAGTGTTCGATTTTCTTTCTATTGTTTGTTTAATTGTTGTATTTCATATTGGCAAGAATGTTTCACTTATATGAATATGTCACCAGTTTTTTAAGTGAAGTACCACATATTTTGATCTGTACTATGAACTGACGACAATGCAATGAAGGTTCTTTTACGTACCATGCCTGCCGTGACATGGGACTTCGGTTTTTAGCTTCATCAGAAAGACGTGTTTCTTTCACTTCGAATGACGAGGACTTGGCGAAGGAACAGTCACTACCATTTTAAAGTCTTTGGTAAGACCCGGTGCCAAGGATCTCTCACCGGGACCTTTGACTTGCTAGTCGAACGCTCTACCACTAAACAAAGCGGAATTTGGATCCATGCTAATGGGTCGTACGAAATACTTTTTTGAAGGGATATGAGTTTCCTTATGAGGCTCTCGACATGCAAAGTGAGAATCATGGTTATTTCGGATGGGATTTGAAACCGTGCCGAGTCACGGGAAGGGTTACATAAAATAAAAGATACCAAAGCATAAATCAATAGAATGTCCAGGACATAGATACAAATCCGGTAAAAATGGACAAACACGGACCTCTGGAAACCAAGAGGTGGGATCAGGTGCCATGGAGGAGTAAGCATCCCCTGTCGACCGGTCACACCCGCCGTGAGTCCATAGTAAAGTCCAATGAAACACGTGAGGAATGTATCCTCGTCACAATTGGTACAGACGTCTCAACAACCGCCAACGAAAAGGCAACTCAACATTTCACTTAGTGAAACAGAGTAGTCGCAAACAAGACTATTATACCGACCGTAAAACTTGCGGAACGTTGACATTAAACGCGGTTTTCGATATCCCTGTGTCAATAATTTGTCAGTGAGTAGTTTACCTCCGTATATGAAATCTTCATATGTTGTGCACGCCCTGGCATATCGGATCATTTGTGAAATATAAACTCCATATGCGGGTGACTGAGGGATATTACTACTTAAATGTGGAAAATTTACGATGGAAAAGCCGAAATCGTCGTGTTTATCGTATAGCTTCGTTGCTAATTTCCCGTCTGTGTTTATATTTAGTAAAATGTCTAAGTATGAAGCGTGTGTGCTTGATTCTGTTGTATCTTTAATTTCTAGTTCGCTGGGATATATCGCATTGACATATGTATGAAAATTGTCATTATTAATTGACAAAACATCGTCGATATATCTAAATGTCAAATTAAAGGACACCGCTTACTTTTTCTTCTTTTGATTCAGCAGTTTCTGAATGAAGTCTGCTTCGTATGAATAAAGGAACAGAGCCGGTGACCTCTCCATATTATTGAAATATTCTTTGGGTTGTAAAACAATGATAAACCAAACGAACCGTTTTTTATCCCTTTACATTTGTTCAGTTTTTGGTCCCTTTACATTTGTACAGTTTTTCGTCTCTTTACATCTGTACAGTTTTCTCCCTTTACATTAGTACAGTTTTTCGTCGCCTTACACTTGTACAGTTTTTCGTCCTTTTACATCTGTACAGTTTCGTCCTTCACATTTGTACAGTTTTCGTCCCTTTATATTTGTACAATTTTTCGTCCCTTTACATTTATACAATTTTTAGTTCCTTTACATCTGTACAGTTCTTAGTCCCTTTACATCTGTACATTTTTTCGTTACTTTACATTTGTGCAGTTTTTCGTTCCTTTACATCTGCACAGTTTGTTGTCTCTTTATATTTGTACATTTTTTCGTTACTTTGCATTTGTGCAGTTTTTCGTTCCTTTACATCTGCACAGTTTGTTGTCTCTTTACATTTGTATAGTTTTTCGTATATTTACATCTGTACAGTTTTTTGTCCTTTTACATCTGTACAGTTTTTCGTCCCTTTAAATCTGAACAGTTTTTCGTTTCTTTATATATGTACAGTTTTTGGCCCCTTTAATTCTGTACAGTTTCTGGTCCCTTTACATTTGTACAGTTTTTGGTTCCTTTACATTTGTACAGTTTTTCGTCCCTTTACATTTGTACAGTTTTCCGTCCCTTTATATTTGTTCAGTCTTTGTCCCTTTACATCTGTACAGTTTTTCGTCCCTTTAAATCTGTACAGTTTTTCGTTTCTTTATATATGTACAGTTTTTGGCCCCTTTAATTCTGTACAATTTCTGGTCCCTTTACATTTGTACAGTTTTCCGTCCCTTTACATTTGTACAGTTTTTGGTTCCTTTACATTTGTACAGTTTTCCGTCCCTTTATATTTGTTCAGTCTATGTCCCTGTACATTTGTACAGTTTTTCGTTCTTTTACATTTGTACAGTTTTTCGTCCCTTTACAATTGTACAGTTTCGTCACTTTACATTTGTACATATTTTCGTCCCTTTACATTTGTACAATGTTTGTCCTGTAACATTTGAACAGTTTTTCGTTACTTTACATCTGTACAGTTTTTCGTCCTTTTACATTTGTACCGTTTTTCGTCCCTTTACATTTGTACAGTTTCGTCCCTTTACATTTGTACAGTCTTTGTCCCTTTACATTTGTACAGTTCTGGTCCCATTACATCTGTAGAGTTTCTGGTCTTATTACATTTGTACAGTTTTTCGTCCCTTTACATTTGTACAGTTATCTAAGTAGATGGGTGTAGTAAAGATGATGTTGTTTTATACAACTACCAATTTAATGGAATTGGATTCCGTTTTTGCCTAAAACCTTAATATTTCCGACAAATGAAACTTATCATCCTGATCATTTGGTGTTAGATCAATGAACAGTTCTCCGGGGTATTGAATCAAACTTAGATTTTATCTATTTAAGAGATCTTAGATTCTATCAACACTTTTATCCAATTAGATATGAACTACAATGTGGTCAAAATCACGTTTGATAATTTTAAAGGACCCACCAAGAACATTAAGCTGCAAAGAGGAGGATTTTATTAATTTAGTGTCAGCTGTTTAAACAATTCAGTGACAATACATTATCTACTCGAACGATATGACTTGAGAAAGGTACATTTGATACAAATATTAACAGGCATTGCAACCTAAGATAGCAATCAATCCACGAAAATAGTGACGAATGCAAAGGTATTGAATGATTTGGTCGTAGACGGGATTACTATGATTCATTATATGAAAACACATTTAGAGACGAATGTATTCTGATATCACCATAATGCATTTTAACATTAACACAAGTTATGTGATGGAAACCTATTTGTATTTGAGTATATTCAAAGTCATAGTGTTCACTTATGCAATGTTGTATATATATATATATATATATGTATATATATATAAAGCCATCAGTTATATAATGCATTGTGGTGTTTGATCTTTATCTTTATCTTGATATTTTATATACCAAAACGAAAAAACTGTTAATATAGAATAACAGTATACCTAGCCAGAACGTGATAGTTGATTGTACTGCAGAAAAAATAATGTAGTGATGGGGGACAATGTGTTCGATGTATGCCCTGGTTAAGAAAAAGGATAAAAATATTGTTAAACTATTCCAGCTGAGATGGTTTTCCGGTCAGAATCAGTGAAAATTTGTGTTTCGTTTTATGGTTCTTAAGATGCATACTATCACTAATATATTACTAGCTCTCATAATGATAAAAGTTATTGCCGGATACATAACTGCTTGTAACTGAGAAGATTCGCATAAAAGATCATTTCATGAGACTTTCATATATTGCCATAATACTATTCCCACTTTTTCGTATGTCATAATTATATGAACATAATATGTTCAATAAACATAGCAAAATAGCATGGCGTTATATTAAATGTACTAGGTCTTATAGTTTAATGGGCATTAGCTGTGTTTTTTCTCGACCTCCCCTTTTTACTACTTAGATTAATATACAATAACAAAAACACAGGCATAAAAATTCTTTGTTATTGTAAAAATAGAAAAAAATCGTAATAATTTATTTTGGTAAGCACAGATAATGCCACTGTAATGATATAATGCTTTTGTTTGTTTATATTTTTCAGTTCAGTTTTAAAAATTAAGTATAATTACAGAAGAAAATATAATATATATATATATATATATATATATATATATATATATATATATATATATATATATATATATATATATATATATATATATATATATATATATATATATATATATATGGAATCTATCTACATTCTGGAAATATCTTGCGTGATAGTTATTGAATGTGATGTACATTTATAAACACATACGGTAAATGTCTTCTTGTGTGAAGGTGAAATATTTATGTCTAAGATATCAATTTATCCTGTACTTAATCGGATAATATCAAAATGTGGGATTCACCTTCTATTGAATAATAACGAATTATCCGTGATAATTGACAAATAGACCTAGAAAAACATGCGCAGCGATTTACCATTGTGTACTTTAGAAGTAAATACTTTAGGATGATCAGTTTGGTATCTTTCTGGCTGACAGAAAATATAAAATAATGAAATTTACAATCTTTACAAATAATAAATGTAAATGACTGATACTGTCTGAGTAATAGCTAAGAGATAATAGATGATAATTCTATAAGTATGTGTGTAGGTGTTTTGAGAGAGAGAGAGAGAGAGAGAGAGAGAGAGAGAGAGAGAGAGAGAGAGAGAGAGAGAGAGAGAGAGAGAGAGAGAGAGAGAGAGAGAGAGAGAGATAGTGGGAATAGGGGAAAGGTAACAAGAGAGGGAAATGTACATGTAAATGCAAAACAGTACATCATGGCCTTAATCATATAATGAAAAGTAAGTTATTTAGTATCATGTAAGAAAAAACGAAAATGTGCACTGGTTACAATTCATCAATATTCATTTTAACGATAATCGTAAACTCGCAATGATATCAAATCCTCTAATAGTAGCTCACGTACGTTATATGTAAACAGACTGAAGATATGTGATATGTAAAGCATCAGGCGGGTGTGTCGTATTGGAAGTAGTTTCACCAAAATATTGTAAGAAAGATTACCTTGAATGACTGATTAAATCGAAAGTTGTATCCCAATCTTGACTGACGTACCATTTCAGTCTATCAGCTTTTTGATGATGTATTGCCACTTTCTCTTAAAGCAATTTTATATCTCATTTGTTAATCTATTGAAAATAAACCATTCCACATTACTTGCTACATCCCTAAGATGATATTTATTGTTTCTGAACAATCGATTTCACCGAATCAATATACAAGTTAGTTAATCTAAATAAAATCGGACAGAGTTATTGCAAATTCTGCGTAATGAACACATCGAGTGCGCCGATTTTTTTTACATGTTTCTATTAGTAGGTACTCGAGGCTGTTTGTAAACGTTTCAGTCTTTTTTAATGTATTATTTCCTTCGTGTATGAACTTCAGTGATAAGAATTTACTTAATTTAGTATAAATTTTTTCACGGATGCGTTACGCGTTTTCAAATTATTGACTTCTGAAAATTAATTTCATACCGTAACAATGCAGAAGATCAAATAAATTAAATTATGCATTATATCTTACAGTGTGATTGCTTTGCTGACTATAGCTTGTTTCCAGTTAAAATTCATTCATGCGTTCCACATTACATTTACCTAAAATCATTTGTGTAACAGCTGAGATTTACACAGCGTCTTATCAAAACAATGTGATTCAATTTCTTTAGAATGTGTAACATGAGTATATTGTTGCTAATGCACGTCAATACAATATGTTTCCAATTTATAAGATCAAGTGGATTATCATACAAGATACGATAAATCACAAAAACAAAATAAATAAATAAATGATGTTTTGTTAAGTATTTATATTTCAAACCTAAACAAAACTTCTCGTAACAATATCTTGGTGATAAAAAAATGACAGCATAATGATGTATTTAGATTTTACTTGTATCGTGTTTTTAAGAATCAATACGATGCGACATTTGTTTATGATGGATGTTTTCATTATTTGTTTAAATAATTATATACCGTCAAGTAACAAATATGTTTTACTTTTATATCTAAAACATCGACTAAACTGCTCTGTACCATCCTAAACAATTATGAATATCAAATCCTTCACAAAAACAGTTTTGCACCTTCGGTGTGAAAAGTAAATAATACGTAACGATTGTATGGTGCCAGATCTTTGACATTTTAATTAATTTCACATCTGTAATTTGAATCAATCAGTTTCATACAATATTATATACATTTTACATGAAACATGTTTCAAGTAATCGAACACCCGTCGTTTAGTGTTATTTTTTCATCTTAATTTTCCAAATTTTCAAATGGTTTCAAATATATAGAGAAGAGAGAGCTGGATATGTAATCACGTGGAAATTAATTACAAGTAAATCTTAACACTAAAATAACAAGAAAAATACAAACGCACCTTCCCCATTGGGGTTCGAACTCTCAACCCTTGCACTAACCGCCTGACTGTCATGCAGAATACCCCAACCATTTATGCAGTGTGTGTGTGTGTGTGTGTGTGTGTGTGTGTGTGTGTGTGTGTGTGTGTGTGTGTGTGTGTGTGTGTGTGTGTGTGTGTGTGTGATATGATACTTTTTCCTATAGATCTTTCCTGCAAAGTTCAAAATGTTTGTATTTCAGTAATTATACCGGATGGCAGGAAATAACGACTTGCAAGTGACAGTACAGCCATAACCATTCAAGGACAGACGTTTTTATAAATTTAAGTATAATTACATATGATATAGTATGTGAATACATCAAAACAAGTACCAGGTATTTATTTACGCGAACTATAAATAACAAAAGATGTAAAACCTTAGAAATCATCTGAAAGAAGGCAATGAGAAAAACATACATCTTCACTGGCATAAAGAATGTTTTCTACAACGCGAGCCAGTAGATTCCTGTTTGTTCTTTTTACATATTTATACATCAGAATGGTGCATCCTTAACTGGATAATCACTCATCCTAATCTATGATTGACAAAAATAATTTTCAGAATCAACAGAGGTCTGCAATTTTTACAGGAAAACCATATCTGACCCTAAATTTGTAATGTGGATAATGAAACATATTCCTATTCCCATTCAGATCCTGAAGTTTTACAAGTAACAATATAATCAAGAGGTGCAGCAAGTATTATAGTCAAAATAATAAATTGAGCTTGAGTATTGATTAAATATGGTGATTTTGGATCCAGATGCATTGGATTAGCATTTCATGATATTAAAGACTTAAACAATTAGTTGTGAATTATTAAACAGCGTTATTACTGATCGATATTTACTTCAAAACGTGTATCTAATTAACTTGGTTTAAAATATATGTCCTATATGAATTTGAAGTTAAATGTATACTGAATTTCATCATTTATAAGATCTGACAAAACAAAATTTTAATTTCATGTACATCCAAATAATCAGTAGGAAACCTTTCATCAGCTCCACTGGCCAGATTTTTATTTTAGATTTGATTTTTGTTTTACCCCACACTCAACAATTTTTAGTTATATTGTGGCAGCTATTTTAATGGTGGAGCAAACAAACCGTATATTATGTACCCAGGAAGAGACAACGGGCCTTCCGCAAGTAAACTGGCAAACTTTCTCACAAAATCAGCTTAATTTCCAGTGGGGCTCGAACCTGTGCTTACTAGAAATATTATATCGAAGAATTTATGTTGAAAGACAAAACTAATACAGTATATGTAAAAAAGATCAATGAAGCGCAAGAAACAAATAAAGTAAAATATGGAGGCGAAATGAAGTAAACATGTGAAAAAATATTAATAGGTTACAAGAGTGAGGCTATAAATATATGAACAATAATTTGATATGTAGGAATATAAAAATCACTTATACCAAAGTTTTAATCCACAAGATATCCAGGATACAAAATACAAATTTGGTGAATATTTAAAAAAAACATGGACCTCTAGAAATCAAGAGATGAGATCAGATGCCATTGAGCAGTAAGCATTCCCTGTTGACCGGTCATACTAACCGTAAAATTTGCGGAACTTTAACAAAAAGCGAGATTCTGGATATCCCTCTGTCAATAACTTATCAGGTAGTAGTTCTCCTGTGTTTATGAAATGTTTTATTAAATGATATTTATATATATATATACATATATATATATATATATATATATATATATATATATATATATATATATATATATATATAAATAAATATATATATATATATATATATATATATATATATATATATATATATATATATATATATATATATATATATGTATATGATTGTTATTATTAATTTGCAAAACATCCTCGATATCCCTAAATGTCAATTAAAGCTTTTTCTTCTTTTGATTCAGAATCTGCTTCATATGAATAAAGGAACAGGTCAACCAATAAAGGGTTACAATTTGTTGCCATGTGAATGCCGATAGTTCGCTAAAAGATTTCCAGACATTACAAATATATTAACTATTAGAAATTCGAGCCTTCTTTATATCAATTTCAGTGTATTTATATAGAGAGTAATAGTGGTGATGCGCGAAATAAGTATGGTAACATATGGCTAGATATTTAAATTTTGGGGTACCACTTTTAGTGAATAAACAGATGTCGATGATGCTAACAAATCTCTCTTTTAATTTTTCATGTGGAGTTGTTGTGTAAAGAGTAGAAATGTCGTATGTTTTGATACTGTGAGTTTGAAAAAAAATGGTGCGTCCTTAAATTTTCTAAAATCTGCTTAGAATTCCACATCTTATTTCAATCGCTTCTGGAATACGGAACTGTACAGTGAATTATTGAAAGTATTTTGGTAAGGAGTTAAAATATTTAATGGAACATTTGCTGGATCAAATAAATTAAATTGAAATTGAAATTAAATTATCCAATATAAATATGGTAGCTCAAAATCAGTATCGGTAGAAGGTACATCACAAGAGCGTAATACGGACACATGATATGGAATGATTTCGTCCTTTTACAGTGGGCTTCATGTGTGTGTAGATTACCGGAATTAGTATCAAACCCTGGTTCTTCTAATAAACAATTCAAGTATTGTGCCTTAAAAATAAAACCTATATTACTGGACGAGTACAAACAGGCCATGTAGTCTTTCCAACTGTGTAGTCTTTCTAACTCGGTAATCACTTCTGGCTCATTGAACACAGAAATGATAACGTGTATGCATAGTCCCTTTAACATTTGGAAATCATAGATTTTATCAACCATCGTATAGGTTTTAACCACTCACTCAGAAAAAGTGCCTGGTACCTCGACTTCATGTTTTGGCCATCGTCTGGTATAATCATCGACATAATTCAAAACTAAACTGAAATTCTAATGTCATTTTCCAATATATTTCTATGTAATATTTTAATGATTGACCTGACTGAAAATTCAATGGAATCTTGTAAACTTTTGCAGAATTGTGAGGACGTATGTTGATAATTTTTTCTAATTGTTTTGGAATGTGTCAATTTCTTTTTGTATAAATGTATAAGTGACAAGCGCCATATCTTTCTTTGCTCATGGTTGATGTCGTCAACAAGATACTTATTGCAAAGAAAAAAGTTGTTTCACAGAAACAAATCCTCAAAGAAATTTAAACCAAAACCCAGGAGAACATAAATTGACTTTTTTTTTTAAACATACGAAATGTAACTGATAAAAATGCCCTCAACTGATCGAATGGCGATATGACGATTCTTCAGACGAATTAAAGGGGAAATGATAAGGTGTCTCAATGATAAATGAACTGAAAAGTTTGAATCTATGATATAAATAGACAATATTAATATAGAAAAAATAATCAGTAACAGATACTACAGACGAAATGATTGATAAAGATTACAGTCATAGAGATAATAATGGATTATTTCAAAGATGAGATTATGTATAACGTCTATGATAAATACAACACAGATAAGTACGGTTTGCGGTGTCGTGTATAGATTCTATACCATTGAATGTTTTAACATTAATAGAGGTAGTGAAAATCATCATCATCATCATCATCATCATCATCAATATGATTATCACTATTATTATTATTTCATTATTATTATTATTATTATTATTATTATTATTATTATTATTATTATTAGTTTTATCATTACATATATATTTTTTGTTTGTTTTTGTTTTTGTTTTTTTGTTTTTTATTGATAAAATATCACTAAAACATATATTTGATATATTGTTGTTGTAACAAATTGAATAAAATCGGCATAACATTATATTAGATATATTATTGTAATTGAAAACCCAGATATTGTTAATCTGATGACGCCAACTGAATGCAATCTAGAAATAAATTTTCAGCAAAACTTTTATATCTTAATTATTCATCGCAAAGTGAGTTTCGGATACTATAATATGACTCACCTTTTGTTTGGCTTAGTTTGTAACAATTTGTCTCTCAGATAGATACATGCAATATGCATTTGTCTGAATTGAAACATTTGCTGGTCCACAACCATTGACAATTGTTACACGGTGGTATAGTCCGATGTTTAATGTTTGGAACAGACGAGTAGAAACAGTGTGTAAAGGCTTTGCAGAGATACAGAGAACTTGTTTATACTAGTCGGGTACCGTGCAAATAATGTATTTCAATCAACAATGAATCATATTTAAGCCTAACGAATCTGCTGAGCAGCACTTTTTATAGATCCGTATATTTCCCAAGGCAAAAACGACACACATAAGTAAGTATTTTCCGGATACATATCATATGAACAAAACAAATTAAAATACAAATCTTCAACGTATTTGCTATTCACAGGGACAAGTTTAACACGTGTAAGTAACTAGTCGAATTACATTATTTAAAGTCATTCTTCGTAATATGTCGTGATCAAGGTAATAATGTTATTTGATATTTTATCAAACGTATGGTTTAGTAATTACTTGACCCGCTGGACATACCTACATCCATCTGAAATTTTAGAAATGACCGACAGGCAGTGATATTTTACTGCACGTGTTGATACAATGAACTGACAAACCGTATTACCACTTTTTGTTTCAGAAATCTACATCTTTTTTAAATTTGAGCTCAACTGCCGATTTCTTATTGACATAAATGATCTTATTGAGTATTTGTTTTGCAACTATATAACTTTGGTATTATTTTTATAAGATTTAGATTGTATAACTAATAATAATACACTGTAACGCAATTATTCAGAAAATAGAAACTAATTGCAATAGAAAAAAATAATTGATACTGTTCAATGAACCTTTAAATAAAAAACAAAAATGTAGAATGAAATGGACATAAGGTCACATCTAATGGAAACATATGTACACACGATATGTCATAATGATACAGGCTTATTTTGTGTTTATTTAAACTCGTGTATGAGAGAGAGTACATTTACACCTAAAATGAATAGTTCTAACATGCTAAATAAAAAATTAAATGCAACGGAACATACGACGTAAAGTAACTTTGTATCCGATACCTATGTAGAAATGATAAGATTGTGGTATAAATATGCGGGATATACTCACTGATATTTATAAAACAGTTGACAGTCCAAGTTTGTAGATCCAAAAAGTGAAAAAAGTATTCCAGACTTCAAACGTTAGCGTATGTGTTGTATTACTGGTCACAGACGAGTACACAGAGCTGTTATATCTAAATGTCACTGGCACTTAGTAGCACAATCACTAAATACCGATAATAACATGAAATAGAAGTTTTGGAAAATTAAACCATACACTTTAGATTGAGACAAACGTAGACCATGTAACTCAAACAACATATATCAAGTTGACATATTCTCTATCACTTTTCTTTGCCTTCTTTTCACTGACAACAGGCAACTGATATCAAATTTAAAACTGTATGTGCACCTACAAGCGTCTCTTTGTTACAGGATATGACCACATATGATATCACCTGACATTTTCAAAGCGCTCATGCTCCTTGAATCACGCAATTTACGCGACAGATATCCCGACTTTTACTTATCTTCCGTACCTACAAGTTTCCAATTAAACACATAACGAACGCGAATGACATAGACTTGACATAAATTTCTACTTTTCTGAACCTACATTTGTTTCTGGAACACAAAAGTTTACATCTGTTCTCTGGACCTACACGTTGTCCTTGGAACACGTAACCTTTGTGTCTGATAACAGCTTGATAGACAGTTCTGTGTACCTATGTGTTCAGTTTACGTAAGTAATTGATTGTGGGCTTCTTTACCCTGGATGTTAGGACTGAGCATGTGTATTGATTTAAATGTCAGTGAACAAGTATATGGTAAAACATACACACTCCAAAACGTTTTGTGAGGATCAATGAAAAGGGGAGAAGGGCGAGAGGTGTTTATTTAAGATTAAGTACTCATGTGTGTGTATGTATGTATGTATGTATGTATGTATGTATGTATGTATGTATGTATGTATGTATGTATGTATGTATGTATGTATGTATGTATGTATGTATGTATGTATGTGTGTATGTATGTATGTATGTATGTATGTATGTATGTATGTATGTATGTATGTATGTATGTATGTATGTGTGTATGTATGTTTGTATGTATGTATGTATGTATGTATGTATGTATATGTATGTATGTATGTGTATGTATGTATGTATGTATGTATGTATGTATGTATGTATGTATGTATGTATGTATGTATGTATGTATGTATGTATGTTTGGTTGTATGTATATTTTTCAAATAATAAACTCAGGACCATTTCATTCCGTGGTTATTTTCTAGTCACTGGAAATGTAATTTACGACCAGGACTGGGAATCAGTTACACTTTGAAGTTTATCTATCAAAGTGGATTGGATTCCCAAAAGGTGATCGTATCTTGAACCTTTCAAGCACGAGTTGAATGAGTTCGACCTAATATTAGACGAACCAAAACAGTACTATTTAGTAATTTGGGAAAGACGTTTAGCTATTTGAGACAAAATCATGGGGAAATATGTTGTGACTAGGTTTGCATTACCGATGTTGGCAATGATTAATTTTCACTGCTTATTTTTATAGGCAGCTAACGTCCGGACGTAATTTTAGCAAAAAGGGATATACATGTATATAGCATATTAACGATTAAATATACAATATATATATATATACGATTATAATATACATATATATATATATATATATATATATATATATATATATATATATATATATATATATATATATATATATATATATATATATATATATATATATATATATATATATATATATACCTTATTTAAACGTTCATATGTTATTTTTTTCGATTGATCATTAAAGCCCAAGACCCGGTTGCACAAAACATTGTTAAATTTAATCTACAGTTAGCCCATTGGTTTAACATTGGTTAACGTCACGTTAAATTTAACAGCCTGTTGTGCAACTGGGTCCAGGAATGAAACAGACTGAATTTTCTGGTACATTTAAGTTGTTGAATAATTATTTGTATACTAGCAATTTCCCCTGCCTAGTGAGATATATTTGAAAACCCGTGCAAGGGTGTAAATGAAATGACACACAATATATTACTGTTTATTCAGCAGGTGAATCAATACATATATAATATATAAGGCGGAAGAACTCAGACGAGTAAATGAATTTCTTTTATCCAAGTTAGGACATTATATTAAAAAACTAAGAGAAACAAGAACGTTTTCTTCTGTGGTTATAATGGGAATACTTATGAACATAAATATTTGTCACCAATCTTTAAACCTTAACAATAGCTAAAAATCAGGCGACACTAATTTCAACAAAGGGTCAAGGAGTATTTAAAATAAGTTAGTGTAAGTAATATTTAAATATCCAACTGAAAAAGACGTACAGGTTGCACTAGTCATTTCATCTGAAAGAGGACACCTTGAATGCACCAAATAGGATTCTGTACGTCCGTTTAGGATTGGTATTACATTTAAATTGAATAATGTTTAAGAGACGTGAGAATAATCGTTCATTTAAAGTGTGGGCCGAAACTAAAGAATGTCATTAATGATAGCAAGTAAATACATTTCATCAGTTATCAATGAAATACAAACTGTAAAACTACATGTAACGCTTTCTATAAAGAAATGTTTTTTACACACACACACACCCACACCCCCACCCACCCACACACACACACACACGCACGCACGCACGCACGCGCACACACACACATATACATTAATATAATATATCATATACTGATTCTAAACTATCTATACGTTTCTTTATCTGTACGTGTATGTATCTATAGTTGTCTGTATCTTTACGTTCATGTGTATATACATTTCTGCATCTGTACGTGACTGTATTTATACGTATCTGTATGTATATATATGTGTTTCTATCTATGCGTGTCTCTCTATATACGTGTCAGTATCTATACGTTTATGTATCTTTACGTGTTTGTATCATATACATGTATCTATAAGTGTCTGAATCTATTCTTGTCTCTATATATACGTGCCTGTATCTATACGTGTTTCTATTTATGCGTGTCTCTCTATATATATGTCTATATCTATACGTTTATGTATCTTTACGTGTTTGTATCATATACATTTATCTATAAGTGTCTGAATCTATTCCTGTCTCTATATATACGTGTCTGTATCTATACGTGTTTATCTATATGTCTCGACATCTACATATGTCTGTATCTATACGTGTCTGTACATGTAATTGCTTGTATCTATACGTGTCTATATATATATATATATATATATATATATATATATATATATATATATATATATATATATATATATATATATATATATGCATATATGTTTGTGTGTTTGTGTGTGCATGTATCTATGATGTATAAAAGAGTCAGTGACTAAAATACAGACATATAGATACAGACACATATATGGAGAGAGAGAGAGAGAGAGAGAGAGAGAGAGAGAGAGAGAGAGAGAGAGAGAGAGAGAGACAGAGAGAGAGACAGAGAGAGAGAGAGAGAGAGAGAGAGAGAGAGATAGAGAGAGACAGCAAAATCTAAAGTAATATGTCTTGAAGGGGGTATGTCTTGAAGGGGTTTTAAGATTGATCAGTTTTATATTTGTACCGTTAACAACGTAGTCAACATAATACATGTATTTCAAAATGTACATACAACCCCTTGCTAGCAATATTTGGAATATCGAATTTAAATCTGTTTTAAATTGTGTTTACATAATCATAACATAAACATATTTACTCAGAATTCTGACTCACATTACACAAATATTTAGCTAAGATAGACATATTTACAGTGTTTACTCTTAGGCGGATTTGGAAACATATTTAGGTTGATTTTTTACCTTTTTGATACCACTTTTTGTTTCACAAGTCTACATCTATTTCAGATTCGAACTCAATTCATAAGAATTGCCATTTATCATAATAATTGTCTACAGCCCAATCGTTTCAATAAATCAGAAAAAATAAACTTTAATACCATTACAACTGCAAAGTAAATCTCTATATACTTCACACTTTGCCTATATAATACAAGCATGTTGCAATGTATATCTGTGTGTCATAACATTCTATTGCATCTGATTTCACCTCTGGATTTCCAGAGGTCCGTAATTGTCCAGTATCCACCAGATATATATATATATATATATATATATATATATATATATATATATATATATATATATATATATATATATATATATATATATTGTATCATGAACATCCCGAATATCAATACTTTGGTATCAGTGATTTTTATATCTATTTAATTAGAACGAATGAGAGAAATATTTATTTAAGGCAATTTAAGTTACAATCAATATTTATCAACTGTCTAGTGATGTTATCAAATGACGATAAGGTTTCTATCTGAGTTTCAGGTACAGTTACAGTCAAATAAAAAAAACACATTCATTTGATAATAACTAATCTATACGTCCAAAGTTATTGTAGTAAAGTTGTATTTTTCCAAATTATCCTGTTATCAGTGCCGTACAAAACCATTAGAGTTTCTGATATTTAATTACTACTAACATCATAACAAATAAAACAATAATCTTTATAATGAAGCTGATTATTATCTATACATTAAAAAATGTTTTGTTATTTCAGGTTAAAATGCGTAAAAATGAACAATGGTGAGATAAAAGGGAACTTTTATATTTCTGATATAGTAAAATCTGCTTTAGCGACCACTTGTGTATAAAGGACACCTAGTCACAAAGACCATTATTTTACTGTCCCCAATAGCACCATTTGTGTACAAATCGACTTCTATATAAAAACCTCCTCCCTATAAAGACTGGTTTTGTTCTGTCCCAAAGAGGATCTTTATATACAAGTTTCACCGTTTTCTCTTAATATGTCGATATTTTTGTTTTGTGATGCAGATGTTTTAATGAAAACACAAAAGTATGAGTAATGGAAATAAAAAAAATATTTGTTATTCCATTACAATTTAGATTATCATCTAATCAAATTAGCAAAAGACATGTAAAACATTCCTTAACTGACAGTTTAACCATTCGAGTTTGTGTCATCAATATCAACTTCACCTTAATTTTTAAAATACAACTCCGCCATTCGGTTAATAACTCCAATTAGAATATTTTATACACATTAAATTACCTAGGAAATATTTATAAATCAAGCACACGATGTATAACCATGTGTACAATTGAAGACGCCATGTGTTTTAATATTATGTTTAAATGTCTTATTTGAAAAAGAAAAACGGTTATTGACATAAAAGAAACAAACCCTCTGAAATAGACAAACAGACGTAAATAATCATTATCTGGAGTGTGTATTTGTTTGCTAGAGTACACGTGAAGTTATCTTATTAGCGGACGTGAAAAAACAGCATACATATGCATATGAAAAAATCACATAAAATTGAAGTACAGATTCTTTGATCGTATTCCACACTGATATTATATAAAAGTCAAGTTATTGTATAAATGTAACCACCTGATTAACATTCCATGTGCGTTTACTCAGACAAAGATAATTTCAAGAAATTTATTTTTTCTTTCCAGACCTGATGTGTGTGGTTTAAAATGGTGGCATATGTCTCCTCTCAATTTCTGTAGGCTGGGTACCATTTGGTGCAAACAGAATTATTCTAGTCGAGTTATAAAAGGATTTATCAAAACAAAAGAAACAAATTTATAGATTGTCTTTTAAACACAGTAATTTCTAGATCAAAAAGCAGCTAACATGTCTAAGGATGTATTTTTTATCATTAGTGTTTACAAAAATGCGAATACATTTTGTGTTTAAGTCAAATATCAAAAGATACATAGACGTTGTAGCAATAGAATACAAATATATCACTGAACAACTACAGGTTAAATTTCCTGAAACACATCTAAACTACAGAAGAATAGAATTAACTTCCTTTAAAGCTTCATAGTGTCATTACATAGACAGAACGTACACCATATTTTACCTCATATAAAAGCAACAAATGCAATTTGAAATTCGTAATCACGAAGTATGTCGCAATCTGAGGCACTAACTGACTACACAACAAAAAATGAAAACAATCTCTTGAATATCATGATTATAGAGTTTGATATCTTGTTGGTTTCTTGTTTATTTTGAAATGTAAAATACGAAATTCAGGTTTAGTGTTTTTGAAATACGTTTTAGCTTCCAATTTTACAACTACAAATTAAATAGTTTATAACACGAAATTCAGGTTTAGTGTTTTTGAAATACGTTTCAGCTTCCAATATTACAACTACAAATGAAATAGTTTATAAAATGTCGTGAATTATTGTGGTAAGAAAATTGCTTTATGAAACACAACAGTGCTTCAGTGTGGAGTGTAAGCGTATGATCACAGTAAATCCCGATTTTGGAGGTAAATGATATACATGCATGACGTAAAACATATACAAGATCACCAAACACGCCCGTAAGTTTACTTAAGTTTTTCATGTTGTAGGTGGTTTTGTGTTCTCGCTTTTTGTAAACCAAAATAAATTCCGATTCTCTTGTTTGTCTAAGAAATATTTGCCATAAAATTTCAGTCTCCTGCTCAGACACATGGGCTTGCTTCCTAAAAAGGAATCAGTTACACTTTCATAATTCTTCAAGATAATATTTTGACTTATTTGCTACTTACTTGTTCATTCTGTTAAATAGACGTGGTCAAAACTACACATTGTGCTAGATTGTACATATGAATAAAGCTTATTGTAAGATTGTGGTAGAGAGACAGGAAGGTGTTTACGAAAACCTGTTGCAATCATCAAGAAAAACAGGTTCGAAAGTTCACGTTCATCTACATATACATAAACGATTGGCTATCTATTAAACTACGTTGACACCATTTATCTTTTTAATCGAGTAATTAACAAACCAAATGGCTCTATTTTGCCGCAGAGTTTGCCGACAAACTACAGTAATTTGACAATTAAGGCAGGCTTTTAAATGGGTTCGATGAGACAACGGGATGGTTTTAATTTGATTAATGAATCCATTAATGTCGCACCGACTCGAATATAAAGCAGTTTGTACGCGCTTTATGCTGTATTGGTTTATTATGATTTAGATATACAACTTGTAATTCTATCGATATATAAACTGGATATCATTATTATGTTATTTTTTCATTAACAAATTGATTGGTGATTCAATAAAAACAAAAGAGTAAAGACATTTATCACGATAAAGGTTTTCTTCAACATCTCATTACATTATTGTACCCTTTGACGTCGGAGCTGTCACGTCCATTTATATCATTTCAAAATAAAGATGATTATGATGATATGTCACGTTATACTTCCAGATTGAAACTGATTCCGATTTCTAAGGATGAGGTTTATATTAGTATTCCACATTTGGCGCCATCATGTATTGTGAGGGTGTATGTTAAGTGCTTGTACATTACGTGTGATCTGTACTAGTCATTACACAGTGTTTTTAGAGATGTGCCCTGGTGTCTGTAATGGCTGTCCATAATGTCAGCAAAGTTAATAGGAGTAGCATTACTGCTAGTATGATTTTTAACATGTTTACTTTATGTCACGTGTTTTTGAAGTCCTGTGTCACTGTACTGGCGTCAGTCCGTAACATGGGTAGCATCTGCATTTAAGTGCAACATTATTGGCGAGATGTAAATTAACAACAAAAAAGAACACAAAACACCAGTAATACAATAATATTGCTTCCTTAACACGTGGTTATGCTCCGATTCACATGACTAAGCGGGACGGAGTAACCTTTTGATGATCATCGCATGAATTCTACTCACTTTTCGTTTAAAATGAAAAAATCTTCAGATACCAAAGTATAAAACAATAGAATGTCCAGGACATAGATACTAATTCCGTAAAAATGGACAAACACGGACCTCTGGAAACCAACAGGTGGGATCAGGTGCCATGGAGGCGTAAGCATCCCCTGTCGACCGGTCACACCCGCCGTGAGTCCACAGTCAAGTCCAATGAAACACGTGAGGAGTGTATCCTCATCACAATTGGTACAGACGTCTCAACAACCGCCAACGAAAAGGCAACTCAACATGTCACTTAGTGAAACAGAGTAGTCGCAAACAAGCCTATTATACCGACCGTAAAATTTGCGGAACGTTGACATTAAACGCGGTTTTCGATATCCCTGTGTCAATAATTTGTCAGTGAGTAGTTTACCTCTTTATATGAAATCATCATATGTTGTACACACCCTGGCATATCGGATCATTTGTGAAATATAAACTCCATATGCGGGTGACTGAGGGGTATTACTACTTAAATGTGGAAAATTTACGATGGTAAAGCCGAAATCGTCGCGTTTGTCGTATAGCTTAGTTGTTAATTTCCCGTCTGTGTTTATATTAAGTAAAATGTCTAAGTATGAAGCATGTGTGCTTGATTCTGTTGTATCTTTAATTTCTAGATCGCTGGGATATATTGCTTTGACATATGTATGGAAATTGTCATCATTAATTGACAAAACGTCGTCGATATATCTAAATGTCAAATTAAAGGACACCGCTAACTTTTCTTTCTTTTGATTCAGCAGCTTCTGAATGAAGTCTGCTTCGTATGAATAAAGGAACAGGTCGGCCAATAAAGGAGTACAATTGGTTCCCATAGGAAACAAGCTTAAAACAAGCTTCACGGGAAAACATTTTATTCCTTACTGCATATTTGAAGTTATGGTGACAAGTAGGAATAAAAAATCTCGGATACAAAAGTATAAAGCTTCAGTATGTCCAGAATACATATAAAATTTAGTGAATATTGGACAAACAAAGATCTCTGGGAATCCAGAGGAGGGAGCAGGTGTCATGGAGGAATAAGCATCCCCTGTTGACGGCTACACCTGCAGTGAGTCCACAGTCAAATTTAAATGAAGTAGGTGAGGAAGAAATTCTTGTCATTGGTACAGATGACTTAAGAAACGCTATCGATCGGGTAACGGGTAACATTTTATTTAGTGAAACAGAGTTTTTTTTTTAATTTTGAATATTGTTTTACGCCACACTCAACAATATTTATGCTATGCGTTAGCGGTGTCTTTTAATTTGACATTTAGATATATCGACGACGTTTTGTCAATTAATAATGACAATTTTCATACATATGTCAATGCAATATATCCCAGCGAAATAGAAATTAAAGATACAACAGAATCAAGCACACACGCTTCATACTTAGACATTTACTTAATATAAACACAGACGGGATATTAGCAACTAAGCTATACCACAAACACGACGATTTCGGCTTTCCCATCGTAAATTTTTCACATTTAAGTAGTAATATCCCTCAGTCACCCGCATATGGAGTTTATATTTCACAATTCATCAGATATGCCAGGGCGTGTACAACATATGAAGATTTCATATACACAGTTAAACTACTCACTGACAAATTATTGACACAGGGATATCGAAAACCGCGTTTAATGTCAACGTTCCGCAAATTTTACGGTCGGTATAATAGTCTTGCTTGCGACTACTCTGTTTAACTAAGTGGAATGTTTAGTTGCCTTTTCGTTGACGGGTGTTGAGACGTCTGTACCAATTGTGACGAGGATACATTCCTCACGTGTTTCATTGGACTTGACTGTGGACTCAAGGCGGGTGTGACCGGTCGACAGGGGATGTTTACTCCTCCATGGCACCTGATTCCACCTCTTCATTTCCAGAGGTCCGTGTTTGTCCATTTTTACGGGATTAGTATCTATGTCCTGGACATTCTATTGATTTATACTTTGGTATCTGAGATTTTTTTTTTATATTTTAATGGACCCGGTTACAATTAACCCGGGAAGATAATATCTGCCTTCTGTAAGTAAACTGGCAAACTGTCTCACAAAAATCAGCTTAGGTTAATGCGGAACTTGCGCTGACAGGAAGTGAAACAGGGTAATCGCAAACAAGATTATTATACCGACCGTAATATTTGCAGAGTGTTGACAACAAACGCGATTTTAATATCCCTGTATCAACAACTTGCCAGTAAGCAGTTGATCTATGAATGTGAATTGTTTATATGTTGAATATGTCCTGGCATGTCGGATCATTTGTGAGACAAAAACACCATGTGCACTATAACACTATATATATATATAAATATATATATATATATATATATATATATATATATATATATATATATATATATATATATATATATATATATATATATATATATATATATATATATATATATATATATATATATATATATATATATATATATATATATGAAGGAATGTAAAATGGCTCTATTCATGCGAGATGTTCAACATGTGATGTTATATAAAAGATTCAAAGAAAAGAGGTTAAAACATAAATCTGTTTATAGATATTATATTATATACCAGTAATACGTTCTTCGATTACTACAGCGATATTTCAGATTTTGAGAGGGGGCATATCCTAGGATAAATTATATTCAAAAAATCAGACTTCAAAATATGAAATTGTTGAAGAGACCTCGTAGTGCACGAGAACTGCTGCATGAAAATGAGATTTCAAAGCACCGTTAATCAGAATATTTTAATTTAATTATATCTCACCTATGTTACTTCTCTTTTGATATCAAATGAGAAAGAAACTGACAGGTGCTTTATTTTATCAATATTTCCTATCTTTTATTTTAGGCACAAATTCAAAGTCATGACTTCCGATTATAGGATTTGAAAGTATGAGTTACAACATAAGGGTACAAAACAGAACTTCCTGCTCAGCATTCTTGTATTTTGGTTACCTTGCTATCAATTTAAAACATCTCAGATACCAAAGTATAAATATTTAGGCTGTCCAGGATGTAGATACAAATCTGGTAAAAATGGACGAACACGGACCTCTGGAAACCAAGAGGTGGGATCAGGTGCCATGGAGGAGTAAGCATCCCCTGTCGAACGGTCACACCCGCCGTGAGTCCACAGTCGCGTCCCAATGAAATACGCGAGGAACGAATCCTTATCACAATTGGTACAGATGTCTCAACAACCGACAACAAAAAGGCAACTCAACATTTCACCTATTAAAATTGAGTAATCGCAAACAGGACTATTATACAGACCGCAAGATTTGCGGAACGTTGACATCAAAAGCGGTTTTCGATATCCCTGTGTCAATAATTTATCAGTAAGTACTTTACATCTGTATATAAAATGTTCATATGTTGAACACGCCCTGGCATATCGGATCATTTGTGAAATATAAACTCCATATGCGGATGACTGTGGGATATTACTACTTGAATATATATACTCGTATAGCTAAGTTGCAAATTTCCCGCCTGTGTCTATAGTAAGTAAAATGTCTAAGGATAAAGCGGGTGTGCTTGATTTTGTCGTATCTTTAATGTCTAGTTCGCTGGGATATATCGCATTGACATATGTATGAAAATTGCCATTATTAATTGTCAAAACATCGTCGATATATCTAAATGTCAAATTAAAGGACACCACTGGCTTTTTCTAAATCGTTTATTTTCGAACTTTTGTCATAATTATTCAATACCATTTTGAGTTTTAGTCAAGTTGTATAACCTTAATGACCTTTCGAATAGGAATTTTCATACCTAGATATACTTAACTTTTATAACACAGTTTGGATTTAGTGAAAAGTTATTTATAAAGTTTAATTACACTAATTTATATAAGTCATTGAAGCCATTTAAGGATAAGTCCTAAAGTTAATAGTTGAAGTCGTTGAATTTAAAAGACAGTATGCTTTTGTCGCCTTGTATTGAAGGTGCCTTGTTCTATGTTTATTGTAAAGTTTAAAATTCTAATTTATTTTTGTTTATTATTATCATGTTAACGTGTACAATGCAGTCTATCGCATTTTTTCACTTTTCAATTCATGAGATTTAAACATGGTCAGAAAATTTAAACCTTCAGAAAGTTACCCATAGAAGTATAATTAGAGTGAAACAAAATTGTTATCGAGATTCCGAATAGACAAGGTAAATACCTACAACAACTGGGAAATGGTAATGACTTACAATATCCAGACATAGTCATAACATGCAGTTTCGGGAAACTCTAGTTAATATTTATTATGATAGGAAAAAAGGACTAGAACGACAGTTATTTCGGTTTGAAGCTGGCAATTAAACAGGTAATAAATACAGAATAAAATAGTAATATTTGTTTACAACATCACACACCTAGGTTTTGTAATACTGTATGCCTGGACATTTTCGGCCCTTGTCATTTCGCGCCCTTTTACAACATAAAACATATACAACACGTATTAGATTCGTGCTAAATCACCACACTCTCAAGGCTGAAATGTACGTCCATGTCTCGATTATTTACCTTGAGAAGTCTTCTTTCATTATAACTTCATCCTCTCATCGAAGGACGAAAATTTTACGGGGGCGTAAATTTCAGGTTGTTTATTTCAATGATTTTTTACGGGAGCGTAAATTTCAGGTTGTTTATTTCAATGATTTTTTACGCCACACTACTTAAGTCATTATATATGATGACATCGGCCGTTAATGGTTGAGAAGAGAACTTGTAAATTGTACCGGGAAGATACCACCGTTTTTCACATGACAACTGGCACACTGTCGTACATAATAAGCTTATTTTCTAGTGGGACTCGAAACTGTACTGACTGGAGGCGAAATGGTTGATTGTTGAAGATAATTGTGTTTTTTATGCCAGAACTTATTAAGATATAATTTAAAGTCACGTGAACCTGTAAAATTAAACGTATGATTAGTTCGCGTACAAGAAGTCTATAAATCATTCTGTTGAAAGTAACATTTCTGGAAACTATCAAAATATATTATAAGTCGACTTGCTGTTCTTCCCAGCATTGATGCAATTCGTGATTTTTAGCCAGTGTGCAAATATGGTCAAACTCCTAATAGCAGTGTAAAACCGCTTCACATTGTGATGTGCAAATTTATAAAATGTCATTTACTTATGAAAGAAGAACGTGATTATCCTTATTTTGGGGGACAATTTCAATTGGGGACAAATTGCCTATGATATGACATAAGTCCGATACCAAACATAAAGCAGTTTACGACGTCATTTCAAATGAGAAATATTTCCCATGTGTAAACACATCTTCAGTGACTTTAAACTAAAATAACAAAATTGATTTAACTTGGCAGACATCTTTTGGCATTAAGATATTACAGCGTTCAGAAAATTTATGTCTAAAACGAATGTCATCACAGTGTTGACAAGCGGTTGGAAGCAATATATTGATGATACATTGTTGAGAGTCACAGTAATAAGCCATTTAGGTCAGACCCGAATTAAAGCTCAATTTCATCATTAATTTGATCATGAAACCTGTGTATTTGAATGGTAAAATATACTTGATTTAATTAATCTAGTTAATGGAAAGGAAAATATTAAACAAACGTGATATGAAATACAATAACGAGGTTGGCAGGGTGTCATTGCATATCGTGAATATATTTTGTAATACGTTAGAAAATAGGAATACGATATATGAGCTGGAAACCTATTACCACTGCGTAAATATATAAAAACTAAAGAAAAATATCAAAGTCTTTTCGTCAGTGAGTCTTGGTTTAACATAGTTTCCATATATATTGATAACATAATACATCTGTCTTGGATCAATATTGGCGACAGCTTGTACAGACGAAGTGTCATAGTGTGCAATTATTGTTAACATAAACACAATATAAAGGTATATTGTACAGACTTTGTTACAAGTATGTACAAACTGTTACAAGTAAGATGCGTACATGCGACCATACCGTGTCTGTGTGTAAGATAAGGTGACCATATATTACCATCCTCCTTTAAATGTCGATATTCACACGTAAAGACTACAATGATCAGAATTGATCCCATAGTCATCGTGTTACTTTTAGTATGGAGTCAAGAGTATATAATGAATTATAGACTCGAACTAGGAATGAAGAAAAACAATCACAGCCATGACTGAAAATGAATGAAACCGTGCTGTGAAATTGTTGTTTTACATGGAGAGCAGATTTTTTATTTAATTTGGAATAGCGTTTTACACCACTCAACATTTTTGCGGTTTTATGATAACACCATATTTTTCTTAATTCCTCTATAGCTAAGATATTTGATTTTAGCTGCTATACAATTAGATTTATTATTTGACCTTGTATGATACCACTTTCTCTTTAGAAAATAAAGATCTTTCTTAATTTGTAGCTCAACTGATGACGTCTAATTGACAGAAACGATCGTTATAACTTTGGTATTATGTTTATAAAATATATATATAGCGGCGGCCAGTTTTAAATCTGGAGAGAACCAAGTTACAATGTACTCGTCAGGAGAACACCGACCTTCTCACATAAATAAGCTAAGGTTCCAGCAGGGGGTCGAATCTGCGCTGACCAGAAGTGAGAGACTTCATGGTTCAAAGCGCGATAGCCAAGGAGTCCCCAGGAATGCAGAAAGATCTTTTTGTTTATTTTGCTGTCTATTAATAATTTATCTTCCAGCGTTAAGGTCTGAACAACTGATTTTGTGAATATAGAAATCAATATACTTCCTGGAAGATAGAATTAATTTCTATATGGAATGAACATCCAAGAAAATTCAATCGTGTCATTTAGTTTTGTCTATGTTTTATAATCACTGGGTCGTTGCCATTGCTGGTAGACCGCTTAAGTACCCGACGGTATATATGAGCCAGTACAATGCCATGGTATTTCAGTAACAGATGCTTATTTTATACTTAAGTAATGGATAGCACCGTTTAAAGTCTTAACTTCCAAAAGGTTAGAAAGTGATCATTTTACACTGGTTTTCACGACTTTAGGAATACATTTAGGCCATTCTGGCCATGTACTCCTTTTTTATTACCACTGTCCATCTATTTTACACTCGAGCTTAACTGATGACCTCTTATCCAGTTTCTGCCAGAAAGGTCGTTTTGAGTATTTTCCTCGGTCCCGTTTTGAGTAAGTTTAACTTTGGTATTATGTTTTTAATATTTATGTGGCGTTGGGAGAAAATAAAAATTAATATGTAATGTTATAATGTGCTATTGGTGTAAACACTAACGTCCATATTACGAATAGTATCATTATCATGACAACGTAACGAGATGCAAAGGAAGACCGAAAATCAATTTGGATGACTAAATGGGTATAACTATTTTTTTCAAAATTCCGTTTTAGTACTAAGATTGACATACAATGAAAAAAAAGGATAAACACCAGCATGAAAATACTTAAATTCCGATTTGTTGTAGCAAGCGCTTGAGAAACTCATTTTGTCAATTTTTCACTTGCAATTGATTTATTCAACCTTATTTTTTGTTTATGTATATCACACTGGGCACCTTTTTTCAACAAGATATGCAGAAATATAAGATTTGTTATGCCTGTGTATAGCTCTTATTTGTTATTGTACATCAAGTACAAGTTGTAGAGGTATAAAAAATCGAAATAATGTTTTGGTAAATACAGCCAATGCCCCTTTAAGTAGTTGTATGTTATGTAATCTGATGATATTTCATTGCTTTCTATAAACCTTTTACTATACAGATTTAAACAATTTGTTCAATATACACAGCTATATAATTACAAAATGATCTGTCTTAACACAGATAAAACATATCATTCTTCACAATACATACCTCCAAATTTCGTACAAAACCACTACGTATATGCCCTACATTACGGAAGCGTATTAGTGCCAACTAATTTTTTTATTTCTCGTTTTGCCAACTTTAAAGTTGGCTTTTCCAACTTCTTTCTTGGAATTTCCACTTTTTAAGTTGGCTTTTCCAACTTTTTTCTTGGAAATTTCCAACTTTTTTTCTTGCTTCGCAACTTTTTACTTGGCTCTTCCAACTTTTTTCTTGAAATTGCCAACTTTAAAGATGGCTTTTTCAACTTTTGTCTTTCAATTTCCAACTTTTTTTCTTGGCTTTTCCAACTTATTTCTGGACTTGTCAAGATTAATATAAATATGGTCCAATTTTATAAACAGGCATTCGCACAATGTGCATTGAATAAATTTGAACATCTATAACGTAGTTTTCAGCTTTAAGATACCGTAAATAATGTCACGAAACGGTACAACTACTGATTAGCAATCAGGCGAATCTTCGCCAAAATGGTGGAGTTAAAAGGAAAATGATGATACATCTACATTGAAACTATCCTGAGAGGCCATGGTAGTGACTCATATTACCAGAAATTGTGCGTATATTCGGTGAAATGTAACATTGGTACAAATAAATTTAAAAAAAATGGAACGTAATGAATTATTTAAAACCGTAGTTTATTAAATGGATGTATTTAAAGTTTGTTTTCGATATGATTCTACAATGCCATATTGCTCAAAGCCTTATATACCTTCAGGGGTCGACTTTTTTTTGGAGGGGGGGGGCAGCATTGCAAATTTTGTCAAGTCAGTTCATTTATTTTCAGTACGTCACAAGACAGAATATTTACTTTCAATCTTTTTAGGGACAAATTTAAAAAAATTTCTTTGCCTTTGTGATCAAGTTTGTAGTATAACGTAGTGGCAGAATTAGACATGTTCAAAGGATTAACATAAATGTATACTAATATAAAAAATTCAGATACCAAAGTATAAATCAATAGGATGTCCAGGACATAGATACAAATCCGGTAAAAATGGACAAACACGGACCTCTGGAAACCAAACTCGGTAACTGCGTATGACATTAATAAACACGTATCTTTTAGTGGTTTTTTCAACACCCTGAAATGAAACTAAGCCTCAAGCTGCTAATATGTCGCATTGATTATACATCTCAATAGAAGATTATCTCAGCAAACATACTGCATATGAAATCTTTTTATAATGATTTTACAAGGCATAATACTTTATTTTTGACTTGCAGACACTAAATTGTTGCATCTTTATTCTTCAGAAATATTCCGTTGTCAAACTAATTAACTCTAAAAACAAAGAGAAATTCAGCAGATATAAGCTGAATGCTCCATTGTTTCTTCATGTAATGCGCACAGATACATATTGTTTTGTGATAGGAATGCCTAAGATTTATTTGGTACAAAGTTGGAAAAGCCAAGAGCCAACTTTAAAGTTGGAAATTCCAACTTTAAATTTGACAAAACAAGAAAAAAAGTTGGAAAAGTCAAGAAAAAAGTCGAAAATTCCAAGAAGAAAGTTGGAAAAGTCAACTTTAAAATTGGCAAAACGAGAAAAAAGTTGGAAATTCCAAGAAAAAAATTGGAAAAGCCAACTTTAAGGTTGGCAAAACAAGAAATAAAAAAATTAAGGTGACCCTAATACGCTTCCGTACTACATAGCTAAAACGTTAAATGGGAAATGAGTTTTAAGTTTATTTTGTTTGTCTGAACTTGTTGCTATGAAACGTGTGAGCCAATATATATATATAAATATATATATATATATATATATATATATATATATATATATATATATATATATATATATATTATATATATATATATATATATATATATATATATATATATATATATAAAACTAAAATGACATATGGCACGCAAAAATCTAGTCTAATTTTCGGGGAGACCTGTCCCTTCCTTAGGACGAAATTATTTAAATGCGCATTAATAACGCATCCACACACTTGTCAGCCGAAATACGAATCACATTTCTTTGTTATCATAGTTTTAAATTATTCACTTTGCTTAAAATTTTTATAAAGATGACACATGTAGCATCTCATTCATATTGCGGTTGTGTGTGTGGGTGGGTGCGTGTTTGTTTGCGTATGTATGTCTTTGTATGTAATTTATGTAATTTTAATCATTTAGTCCTGAGGAAGGTATAAGTCGTCCTGAGAATTTCATTACATTTTTTGTCCGTGTCGTAATTCATTTTAGTGCTTTTTATAATTTGTTTCATGGGTTGTAACTATTTGCTAAGATCCAACACCCTAGGATGTACAGCGTTGTTATATATATACCGAGCTCTTAGCAAGTTCGAACTCATCAATTTTTATGAACTGTCCCACCATGAGCGGTCTTAATATTAGTGGATAGATGATAACAGATAAGGCAAGTGATATACTTACAATTTCTAAATGTTCTGTCAAAAATTGAAAAACATGTCATATATTAATAACGGATCAAGTGTTCACCAGTAATCTGACAAATAAGCATTACAACACCAGAAGCTGGGATCATCTAGACTGCAAATCATCTAACGTTGTTGACGGAATTGAGTGTACCTTGTGTGGTTTGATTTATGTTGGCGAAACTAAGGAGCCCTTAAATAAAAGAGTATCTGGTCATCGATTCGAGATTAATAATGGGGGAAACCAGATACTCTATCGACATTTTAACTCTCCTGACCATTCCATCTTGTCTATGAGAGTTCGTATAATTGAAAAAATATACCACTGGACCAACAATCCCACCTTGAGTACCCCCTTCCGTAGACAAAGTGAAGAATTTTGGATCAAACAGCTTGGCACTGCATATCCCTATGGATGTAACGATAATATCCAAAGTGTAGGCAATCTATCAAGCCCACTGTGTAATGGTGTTAATGTGATGGAACCTTTTAATTCTAACGTAAGACGTACACGAAGTCACGGACATCGTTCGTACAACCGACCCTACATACACGATGTCACTTTTTCATCTCTTTTACCTTACGTTAACAAAAAATTGGGTCTTCATCACATTCGCAGTAAACTTTATTCTGTTCCTTTTACAAATCTCAATAAACTTTTTCAACCCCAGAATATATACTGAACTCCATTATAATGGACATCGCTTATCACAGACTGTTTAAGCCTGCACGCGTTACATACGATGACTGTTCTGAACAGAAACGTCCTTTCTTTAAACTTAAATTCACAAATAAAGGCATACACGCTTTAAACATTGGCAATGTTCTAAATTACTAAAAAGTTCAGTCCTGTATTCCACCATATTTTAAACTGAAGAGCACGCCTTGCATTTCATATAGCTATACACCTAGCATCGCATCCAAGCTATTCAATTACAAACAGGTTTTGTAGTGCCTAGACATCAACCATCTTCTACACAACACCGTCACATGTTCATGTGCTTCATCTCCTTTCAATACTATATACAATACTATCGGGCATGTCATTACCGGCGACGTTTCTATTGTTGGAAATGAAAGCCTCAAAAATCTTATTTTAAGGGGCCCTAAATACCGGGAAGCCCGTTCCTTTAATTGGCGTCAGAATTTCAGTTTAGTTATGGATTCTCTTGAAGATTATGCCAGACGATGGACCAAACATGAAGACGTAGAACCAGACACTTTGTCTGAATGGCTGAAAGCCATACGATGGTTGATAAAATCTCGTATTCGAAAACTTAAAGGGACTATGAAAACACGTTATCCCTCTGTATTTAATGATCCAGAAGTAGTAACTGAACTGGATAGGTTACATGACCAATATATACTGGTACCAGCAGACAAAGCCTCAAATCATATAGTTTTTATTTGTAAGGCACATTACTATAATTGTTTATTAGAAGAACTTGGGTTTAATACGAATTCTGGAAATCCTACATACACACGTAGCTCACTTTCAAAGGACGAGATCCTTCAAAATCACGTGTCCGTATTACGCTCATTTGATATACCTACAACGGATACCGATTTAGAGCTACCACATTTATACTGGATACCTAAACTTCATAAAACCCCATATAAGCAAAGATACATAGCAGGATCCAGCAAATGTTCTACCAAACCTTTATCTTTACTCCTTACCAAGATATTGGCAGTCATTAAGGAGAAACTTCAACAATACTGTACAGTTGCTTGTAAATCAGATGTGGATACTTAAAAATTCTAAACAGCTTTTAGAAAATTTGAAGGCACACAATTTTTCTCGAATTCACAGTATCAAAACTTATGACTTCACTACTCTTTACACTACTATTTCACATAAAAAATTAAAAGAAAGACTTTTCACCATAATAGACAACTGCTTTTTCACTAAAGGTGGTACCCGAAAATTTAAATATCTAGTGATTGGCTATCAGGATACTTATTTCGTCAAACACCACTCTGATTCTACACATAAATATACTGATCTTGATATAAAAAAACATGCTGGAATTTCTAATAGACAATATATTTGTAATGTTCGGAGACGTGGTCTTTCAACAAACTATCGGCATTCCTATGGGAACCAATTGTGCTCCTTTATTGGCCGACCTGTTCCTTTATTCATACGAAGTAGACTTCATTCAGAAACTAGCGGTGTCCTTTAATTTGACATTTAGATATATCGACGACGTTTTGTCAATTAATAATGACAATTTTCATACATATGCCAATGCGATATATCCCAGCGAACTAGATTTTTTTTATTTTGATTTGATTTTTTTGTTTTACGCCATACGCAACAATTTTTCAGTCATATGATGGCCTCCAGTTTTTATTGGTGGAGGAGAAACCCCGGTTACCCGGGTAAAGACCACCGACTTTCCGCAAGAAAACTGGCAAACTTTCCCACTAAGCTATACGATAAACGCGACAATTTCGGCTTTCCCATCGTAAATATTCCACATTTAAATAGTAATATCCCTCAGTCACCCGCATATGATCCGATATGCCAGGGCGTGCACAACATATGAAGATTTCATATACAGAGGTGAACTACTCACTGACAAATTATTGACACAGGGATATCGAAAACCGCGTTTAATGTCAACGTTCCGCAAATTTTACGGTCGGTATAACAGTCTTGTTTGCGAGTACTCTGTTTCACTAAGTGAAATGTTGAGTTGCCTTTTCGTTGGCGGTTATTGAGACGTCTGTACCAAATGTGACGAGGATACGCTCCTCACTTGTTTCGTTGGACTTGACTGTGGACTCACGGCGGGTGTGACCGGTCGACAGGGGATGCTTACTCCTCCATGGCACCTGATCCCACCTCTTGGTTTCCAGAGGTCCGTGTTTGTCCATTTTTTACCGGATTTGTATCTGTGTCCTGGACATTCTATTGATTTATACTTTGGTATCTGAAATTTTTATATCCTATAACCTATATATCCTATAACAGCAATATCCAATTTTCATATATTTGATTTTGAATTGATATTTTACCTTTTGTTCTGCATTTCACAATGAAATAATTTGAAAATTATTTGGGAAAGTAAATTCTAGTTTAAATATCAAGCTGATCATAACAAGCTGATGATTTCAGGTTTATGTCAAATCAAATTATTTGTCAGTTCTAGGTCTCCAAAGGTAAATTGACACACAATTACAAACAAAACAAGTTCAAATTGAATTGATAACAGGGGTGATAGATATATTTTCGACTACAAAATAGAACTTCAGTTATACAAGGAGTCCCGTTTTACATGTGCCTTCCTATTTCTTGGAATATAGAAAGTATTATTTTTGACAGATCCCGGATGTGTCGGTAAATCTTTTTAAATCAACTGGGGATGCTTACTCCCCCGTAGATTTCTAGAGGTCCGTGTTTGTCCTATAATCATCGCATTTGTATATCGTATCCAGGATATCCTGGTGTGAAATACTTTGGTATCTTTTATATGTATATTGTATCCAGGACATCCTAGAGTTTAGTACTTTGGTATCTGATTTGTATATTGTATCCGGGACATCCTGGAGTTTCGTACTTTGGTATCTGTGATTTGTATATTGTATCCGGGACATCCTGGAGTTTCGTACTTTGATATCTGTGATTTGTAAATTGTATCCGGGACATCCTGGAGTTTAGTACTCTGGTATCTGTGATTTGTATATTGTATCCGGGGCATCCTGGAGTTTAATACTTTGGTATCTGGGATTTGTATTTTGTATTACCTGATATAGGTACAAAATCGCAATAAGTCAATAACAGTAATTTTGATATGATATTATCATGGGTATAGGGAATGAAAGTGGTGTTCGACGTTACTTAGTCAATTATAGTATTGTGTAATATAGTATTATTAGAAATACTGTGTAATAAATGTAGCTAATGTTATCAATCATAGCAGTATTTGATATACAGTCACCACATATATTAATAAAGGAAAGTAGTAGTTAATCAGCATTGCTAAATATGATATCATAACGTTTTATATAATACGGACACCTGCCGTAAAGCTATTTATATCTTGTCACTGATATTAGATTATATCTTTGTTGTGCAAAAAAGGTTTTTAACATTTCATATACATTTATATAAAAATAAATCTCAGATACCAAAGTATAAATCTTTAGGGTGTCTAGGATATAGTAAATCCTCGTCACAATTGGTACCGACGTTTCAACAACTGCAAACTAAAAGGTAACTCAATATTTCACTAAGTGAAACCGAGTAATCGCAAGCAAGACTTCATACATTTGTAAATAATATATGCATCGGACTTTACAATTCATATAGTCAATATATATACTCAAACATTAGATAGTCAGACATTACTTAGTATGACTTAAAACTTTGTTAACGTGACATAATCATATAAACATATAATGTTAGCAATAAAATTCTCTGAAACAAAACAGATAATGATGAAGTGCTAAAACGTACAAAAATAAAATATAAACTTACCAATTATTCGTTAACCTCACTATAATCGTACAGTAATACACAGAATTTTGAATGTACACTCATAATTTTCAACAACGTAAGAGGTTGTTATTTTTTAAAACATTGTTATACACAGAAAAGATCCGCCTCGGGATAAAAAACTCGAACTAGTGTTTATCAAAATATAATTAAAATCCACACAAAAGAACCAGAGCAATCAACAAAAGAAAATCCTATTGGATACGTTTATTATAAGAGGTTTTTGTTACCGATATCTCTGGAGAGAATCCTAGCAATTTGGAAGACATATATCTGAAGATACGACAGTATAGATTAAATCGGTCGTTTTTATTTGTATCCAATGATTGACGCTGATGCACAGAGGTTTGTTGACTCTGTATCTGTATAATAGATAGATAGATAGATAGATAGATAGATAGATAGATAGGTAGGTAGATAGACAGACAGACAGATAGAAGAAAAGATAGATAGATAGATAGATAGATATAGAGATAGATAGATAGATAGATAGATGGACAGATAGATAGCATGATTGATGAAGTGAACATTTTTTGCAAATACAATGACCAGCACTGGTGTTTTTGCTGACCAAACAGTCTCCCACCACACCCCCCGCTTATACTGACCTTACTCCCCCTAACATACATCCCCCCTCTCACCCGTCCCCCATATCATCCCCCATTCTACCTCCTCCCCCAATCTCCGCTCGACCCCACACCCAGAGCCCCCACCCTTACTCCCAAGCTCCCACTCCCAAACCCCACAATTGTATCCATCACCACATCACCCCACTCAAACCCACCTCACCCCCTCACCTCATACTGAACCAACACCCCCCACACTACCTCCACTCACGCAACAACTAACCTCACTACCAAAGCTTACCACTCATCTCCTACCACCACCCCATCCCTCGCCCACACTACACCACCCCCTCCCCAACTCACTCACTCGATCCGCCTCGGGATAAAAAACTCGAACTAGTGTTTATCAAAATATAATTAAAATCCACACAAAAGAACCAGAGCAATCAACAAAAGAAAATCCTATTGGATACGTTTATATAAGAGGTTTTGTTACCGATATCTCTGGAGAGAATCCTAGCAATTTGGAAGACATATATCTGAATGATACGACAGTATAGATTAAATCGGTCGTTTTTATTTGTATCCAATGATTGACGCTGATGCACAGAGGTTTGTTGACTCTGTATCTGTATAATAGATAGATAGATAGATAGATAGATAGATAGATAGGTAGATAGACAGACAGACAGATAGAAGGAAAGATAGATAGATAGATAGATAGATAGGTAGATATAGAGATAGATAGATAGATGATTGATAGATGGACAGATAGATAGCATGATTGATGAAGTGAACATTTTTTGCAAATACAATGACCAGCACTGGTGTTTTTGCTGACCAAAATAATCTGGAGAGAGAGAGAGAGAGAGAGAGAGAAAGAGACAGACAGACAGACAGACAGACAGAGAAACAGACAGAGACAGAGAGAGAATTATCAATACAAAATTAGTAAGTGTACAAAGTACACTGTATATGAAAACCTATTCTATGTTACAAGGTTTACAGCTACACTTCAGCAGTAAGTTTAACAATGAAGATGTGTTCATTTTCGACATTGGTTTGTTTTGAACAATATATATCCCCTCTATGTTTGGAAGTCTGTTTTTCTTTTTTCATATTTCATTTTTTTATCTGCTTGCTTGGATTTGCTAGTTGTTGCTGCTGCTTTTAATATTATTTTTCTTTTGTTTTAAATAGTTTTCGATAATAGTTCGGATAATAGTTAAGATAACCTTCACAAGATTCTTATAACTGGATATCTGAACATGTTTATTTTAACATCTAATCGTAACAAATCTGCGATAAAAAGAAAAGGCAGTTGTGGTGAATAGACAAATATGCCCATGGTGCACTCAAAATCTAGTCCGACTTAGAAGCTATCATTAAACATATAACGCACCTGCTTTGTTTTGACAAGAAATTCCGACAAAAACTGATTAATATTCTACTAGCATATGTTGGTCAGTCTACACCGTGCTACTTATCGAAAGAGAACCACTTCTGAAATAATTAGTACTGTCCAGTAATTGATAAAGCAATTAATTGATAAGGCGTGTAGCTATCATAATAAACTGCTACCATTGTTATCAGTTTTGGTCATGTTCGGTTAGTGACAGATAACGTGTAATGGTGATGAACATTTCATCAACATGTTCTACCAATCATATCAATATTGTAACCATATTATCATTTATTTACCTTCACAAACAGAAGAGTCCTACAAGAAAAGGCCTTGTAGAGCTATCTCATTATTATTGTAACCATAGTATAATCTATTTACCTTCACAAATAGAAAAAAAATTCAGGAAAGGCCATTGTGGATCTGCCAAAACACATCCATATCATTATTTATTTACCTTTAGGAAAGGCTATTGTAGAGCTGTCAAATCACGTCACATCCATTTCATTATTAATTTACCTTTAGGAAAGGCCATTGTGGATCTGCCAAATCATATCACATCCATAGCATTATTTATTTACCTTTAGGAAAGGTCATTGTGGATGTATCAAATCACATCACATCCATAGCATTATTTATTTACCTTCACAAACAGTCCAAGAAGAAAAACATTGTAGGTCTGTTTGATATATAACATTATATATAATGTTATAAACATAATGCAAAAGTTATAATGTTAAAGACGATTGTTTCTGTGAATTAAACTTCATCAGTTGTGCTGCAATTTTGAATAGATTTTCTAATGTGAAAGTGGTATAACACAAGGCCAAACAATGATACCTTAGGTATCAACATTTATTACCTGTGTAGAAATATCACCAACAATATAAAAGTTATAGTTTTAGAAAAGTGGCCAAAACAAATGAAAAGTAAAAACATTTTAAACTTTCTGAAACTTTCTGAATTTTGTCTTTGAGCTCCAAAGACAAATTAAAAAAAACAAATATTTTCTGAAACGTTTTGTATTTTGTCTTTGAGCTGTGTTCATTTTTATTTTTTCTAAAGCGTTCTTTATTGTATCTCTCATTCAACGTGCACCCACCAATTCCTATTAATTGTAAATTCGTATTTGTTTAAGTTCTTCTATATAAGTGTAAAATACGTACTGGTTACTGGGGATAAGGAGACATGAAGTGTTGTAAAGTAGTTAAGTACAAACTATCATTTTATATGAAATGTTTAAATGCTTCTAGCATTTGTAATTATAAACAAATCTTATTTCAAATATTCACGACTGAAACTGACATATTGTAAAAGTTAGTAAATAATTATTATTACTATTAGAAAGCTTTAATAGTATGTTGACATATAAGTAGATGTAATATGATATCGAGATGTTATTGAAATCTTTATTTTACAATTGCTCCTGTCAGTACAAGGAAAATCAAACCATAAAGACACATTCCGTAAGACAAAACAAACGTCTTAATGCATTTCCTTGACTTAAGCTAAAACATAATAAATTCTTCCATCGCGTGTGACATTTAGCCATAGTTTGGCACAAATGAATTTGTCTATAATTCAGCATACAACTAATTATCATTTGACTGTTTTACGGTGACCCATTGTGAATACTCTGAATACAAGATGCACGAACAGTTATCGGAGAATGAAAATGTACAAAAATTGACGTATTTCCATGTGATTACTGGACACATGGTTTGAAGGATACTAGTAGGTTCTGTATGACAGGACTGCCTTAGTTCCAATTATACATGAAGGATCAAACTAGACTTATCTATCATAAACAGCCATCCAACATCTATTATCCTTCTACTCGTCATTTTGTATTATAGGTAATGTTGACTTAGCAATTTTTGAAATATCTCTGTCTCTGTTGATGTCCCGAAAGGACATTTTCCTGACAAAGGTATATCATTACGTATATGGTAAATGTTATCAGTTTTTTCTCATTCCACATATGTAAGAAGAATCATTGCATTTTTAAAGCCTTAAATCGAAATCAGCATGTGACTTTCCACTTCGTAATTAATCGTCCAAAAAATAACAACGTTATCAAAGCAATAATGTCAATAATGAATATAGTATCTTTATTGTAGTAAAAACAGAAGCTGCCGTACTTAGAAATAAATTTGATTTGTGGCATCTTTAATTAAAGAAATGCTTAAAGCTTTAAAGACAATCCTTAATCACTAACTAGAGGGAAATTACCGGCCATTTATAATTTCGATGAATCGATTACGCTCTGACAGATTCAACATAGAAACCCAATGTGTGATATACATCTTAAAACATGGACCCTATATCACTTGATTTTGTTTGTATCAATTATGTCCAAACTTCCTTCTTATTTAGTAACAGCAAAAGATTTTAAAATATCAAGATATGCTTTTATTCCAAAACCAGTTTAGTCTCAAGTGTAAACGTTAAAAATTTGAAAACATATTTTAAAACTCTCACTTATCCGATTTGACAGAGCATCGTCAACATGTGATCATTTCATATACAGAGGTAAACTACTTTACATTACGTTGTTGTCACGAGTAATTGTGTTTAAATTCAAAATTTCGTCATTTTTGTTGCATATAATAATTTTGTTTGCAATAATTATGGCCCATTTGAGTCCTCGAATGCATATATACACAGGTAATGGGTATTTTGCGGTCGGTATCAGATGTTATACTAAAGTGGTATTTCGTATAGATAATAAAGTTGCTTATATTTAAAATCGTAATAATAGTTTTTACTTATAGATGGATTTGACTACACACACAATACCCCTTTTGCCTTTCTGAATTATGTATATATATATATATATATATATATATATATATATATATATATATATATATATATATATATATATATATATATATATATATATATATATATACAAGTTATATTCGTCTCGTGCTTCGCCCTCGGTGAAATTGATTTGCTTTGGGTAAAAAAACAAATCCTCATGTTTCCTTACAACCTTATATATATAATGTATTTAAAATTTGAGCTAAACTGATGAAACAATTTTCTTGAGCATTTGGCGTTTTTCTGCAAACCTTTATCTGTGGTTTTATATTCATAATTTTTACTACTAACGTGTCGTTAGAACTACTGTTGGACCATTTGAGACGCAAAGAGTATAATATACATTTATTGCCCTAGTTGAAGGAAGACATGAGGATTGTTTTACCCAAAGCAAATCAATTTCACCGAGGGCGACGTACGAGAGGAATATAACTTGTCGAAGGTAAACAAATCCTCATGTCGCCCTACAGTCATGAAGTGTAGTCTCCCTGACAGGTGACGGTTCTCGACCAATCCCTGATTGTGTTTTATTAGCGAGGTATAATAATATTATATACACTCAGTAACTGGCATTGAGATAAAAGCTAATTTTACGCTTAAGTGATATTATTTACAGCGCTCAACTGTGGAAATTTTATTTATAGAAACGATCGTCCTGGTAATTTATCGTTTTGACAACCCTATACCTTTGGTACTATGTTTATTGTAATTTCACTAACTGATATATTGAGTTTCCTATTTGATGGTAGGTGCTGAGTCATCTATAACAATTGTATTTTCCTTTGCTGTTTTCGATCTTGACTATGGACTCACAGCGGTTATACCCGGTCGACAAGTGGTGCTTATTCTCAATGGAACCTGCTTTCACCTCAAGATTTTTCGGAGTTTCGTGTTCATTAAATTCTTTTTCTGCCTTTTGGGTCACCAGACAGTTGATACTTTGATATATTTGAATTTTATATTTTTTTAATCAAAATTATTACTTTCAAAAAATTCAAACAAATACCAAAACTGTCTTGTGTTAACTACCACTAGTTTTTAAAAAGGCGTAGAGCAGTTTATTCACGCAAACAATTTACATGACTTTCTTATATAACTAGACAAAACAACACGTTATTTCATATTCCATTCATATATATATATATATATATATATATATATTCATATATATATATATATATATATATATATATATACCTGCTATAGCAGCCACCTCTATATAAGGATTACCTGTTTATAACGGCCAGTGTTTTCAAGTCCCTTGACTGCATAATTCAACTAAACTGAACCTATGTATAAGCGTCATCTGCATATAAAGGTCAATATTTTCTGGTCCTTTGGGTGGCCTACAGGTTTCACTGTATATATATATATATATATATATATATATATATATAATATATATATAATATATATATATATATCTGTCTGTCTGTCTGTCTGTCTGTGGCATTCACCATGCCAAGGTGGTGGCCATGGTTTGAAGCATAGTGCTCGACCCTAAACCCAATTTTTTATTTATAGAATGACTGATGGACATGGTAATATTTCATTAATATTTTGACAGCCTTTACATACTTCAAATAGTAGACGTAAAACATGCAAAAAGTATTTCTGCTAAATGATCTTTCATCCGGAACATAGCACGCAAATACCAGTTGGTCATAAATACGTTCGTAATAAACTTCTTGCTACAGGAAAGATAAGCACAGAAAATATTACCTTTGACACGGCATGCATTACTTACTGGCGTAAAAATATCCAAGCCCATCAACATGAAAATTATATAAAGAACGTTCACATTTTCGGCAAAGCATAATTGATACTTTATAGATCATTGCATTACTTACGTAAAATAGAGATTAATTGATCTAGTGGAAGATACCTGCACAAAGCATAAAGATGTGAAGTAAATACAATTCATGATGTCTAGTGATAAATAATGGAAAAACACCGGCTTTGTTTACAACATGGGCGCAGACATTTTGGACACCCAAATGAGCCCAGCGATCTGATTGGTCATTAAATGAAAAAATAGTTTTGCCATTAATAAGTGAAATAAAGGTGATAAAAAAGATACTATTGGTAGTACTTTGGAAATTATAGGGTTGACGGTTGAAAAATTGAAAGGGAGGGGTCATATGAGAATATATTTTCCCTTTGGTGCGGAATACTACGAGTTGTAAACAAGTGAAAATTTGAAGTAAAAATGCAACGGCAACCTATACTTTTGATTGCAAATTTTGTTATCAAAAATATTGATCTTCCACCACAGGGTACTTATTTGACCCAGATATAATAAACATGGGAGTGACAGTGACCTGAAGTTTTGTAAATTAGCATTGAGGCCTATGGGAAAATATTTGGTGGTGTCTGTCCTATAGAGAAATTCACATTTGACACATGTAGGCTGGATGAAGCCTTAAAGTAAGCCATTTCCTCATTTTTATCACCCAAATTGCAATTCATTCACTTTTACTCATACTTTTAAACAGATCTGAGGGTCTATATGAAATGGGGCACCACCAAAAATTTAATAGGTGTGCTGCCTCTACACACATTATTATGCATTTGTTGCATATTGAGATCTCTTAATTTTATCAGTATGTTTTAAATTACACCTAGAACTAATATTTTATCATTTATTGGTCAAAATTTCATCTGTTCTTGGAAAATTCAAGTATACCCTCACCCTCTCCTACAAACATGCAGATGTTCTTTTATTTAAATCATATAGTTATGGTTATGCATAGTGACTAATTTTAGCGAGATATTTTGGAAATGATGTTTCTATTGTAAATTTTAACTCATTTGAATTAAAATCAACCTTTTTGAGGTAAAGACTGGTTGATTTTCTTTTTTTTGAGGGCAAAATCTACATATTGGAGCATGTCATTTTACTCATGCAGTGATTTTGTACCTTTAGTTGTATATATGTACTGTATCTGAAGGTAAAAAAACCATCTCACTTTTATGAAAATTGTAAAATTGCATTAAACTGCATTTCAGCATATAAGTCTCATCAGTAAAATATTTCATCATGCCATAATACACTGAAAACAGTATAAAAATTAATTTAAATATATGCTGATCTGTACACAAGAATTTCCATATTGTGGTTAGGTCATACTGTGTTAACTTTGGGTAATAAAAATTTGTAAATAGAAAATTTCTTTAGAAATAGGGCGTTTTTAACATTTTTTTCATAATCTATCAACAAACCTGTAGAAGGAATATTTCAATTTTTTAAATCCAGCAAAATTGTCCAATAAGTATTTTTATCTAATTATCATACTCAAGTACCTGTAAAGATAATTATAAAGTATCAATTATATATTTTTCTGTATTAACGCATCTAATATTCATTCAAGTTGCATGTTTTCATAAGTTTTCAAAATTTTCAGTCATGCATTTTTTGTTTGAATCACATTTTTTCACCCCACCCCCTCCAGCAAATGTCACTTAACACTCTCTTGGGTTTATAGACAAAAATTAACACCTGATATTGACTTTTACTGGTTTCAAAACTTAGTATAATTAAAATTTGACTTAATTTTTCACCTGAAACAGAACTATAAGTCATATCCTTTTTAAAAGCAATTTGACTATCATTTGCACCATTTAAGTGTCAGTCATTTTAAAGTCAGACTCAGTTATCTGCCCTCTGTATTTAATTACTTACATCATGAGACTGTAAAGGGATGAAACAAAACATGGACATGTCTGAAAATGATTACATAACATATTTTATATAAATGAACACAATAAGTCTATTGAAATGTGTTGTATGTAAGGGTATCCCCTCCCGGAAGTTTTACACTTTTATTAAGGGTGCACTTCATTCCTTGTCAATAAAAGCAATTTGATGATATAAAAAAGACATAAATAAGTGAGCTTCAGAAATTCTTCTTTACTTCTGGTGCCTAATTGGTTCCATGCTCGCAATGATCCAAATTTTAAGTTTTTGTGAAGAAAAATGGTATATATTTTGTCACTTTTTTCCATTATTAAGGGGTACCTTCTACCCTTATTTGATATCATGGTCAATATTGGTAAATAATGATATGAAATCATTCAAATAATGAAATATATTTACAAACAATTCTGAATGAAAATCATGAAAGAAAAACAGACAACTTCTTCATATAATGCATTTATTTGTTAATATCAATGAATGGGATTGAGAGGTAGGGGTGTGACACATTATTGACTGTGTTTCTCTTCATGTTGGGGTCCCATCCTCATTATTAAGGGGGCTTGGTGTACAGTTAGTGAGATTTCCAAAAAATGTAATTTTGGCAATGTTTTGGATAAATCAATAGGAAAAACACCGGCTTTGTTTACAACATGGGCGCAGACATTTTGGACACCCAAAGTTGTGCGGAGGGTAAAATGAGCCCAGCGATCCAATTGGTCATTAAATGAAAAAAAGTTTTGCCATTAATAAGTGAAATAAAGGTGATAAAAAAGATACATGAATATTGGTAGTACTATTGGAAATTATTGACGGTTGAAAATTGAAAGGGAGGGGTCATATGAGAATAGATATTTTCCTTTGGTGCGGAATACTACGAGTTGTAAACAAGTGAAAATTTGAAGTAAAAATGCAACGGCAACCTATACTTTTGATTGCAAATTTTGTTATCAAAAATATTGTGTATTTATGACCCAGATATAATAAACATGGGAGTGACAGTGACCTGAAGTTTTGTAAATTAGCATTGAGGCCTATGGGGAAATATTTGGTGGTGTCTGTCCTATAACTTTAAGGTATACCCTCACCTGTAAAGAGGTCTATACCAAACACAAAGAACCGCTTGAGGTGGTCTAATGATAAAGCATTCGACTCACAAGCAGAAAGTTGCCGGTTAGATTCCCGAAACAGGGTCACACCAAAATCTTAACCGTGCCTCCACATACAAAGTGAAAGTCACGTGTCTATCGGAAACTTGAATCCGTGGTACCGTATTTAAAAGAAGATGTGGCACGTGAAAGAAATTTCCCTCAATGCAGTGACGTCAGTCCATTGTACATGTCACGTCTGATGCATTCCACCATAGAAAAGTTGATGCCATCGCATATGAGTAACAAATTACCAACAACGAAACAAGAAATGAAAAATAACAAAAACAAACCAAACAAACAAACAAACAAAAACAAACAATGAAATCAAGTATTTCAAACGTTCAACCTGCCTCTGTCATATTCATCAGTATCTATCCTTAGGGTCTGCATCAATAAATGTGCACGCAGAGTTTCTCAAAATAGATAATATTTTATTTCAGAAAAAAAGTCAAAAGTGATTTGTTACATCTTCCCAAATATCAAAATAACAAAATCGACGCTTTTGGATTTTTTGTTTACTCACATTTATTACAAAAACGTAAATAAGTAAATAATGTGAAAGTTTTTATCGTACATTTAGAAAGGGAATAGAACATTTCTCTCTTCCACAATAATTTATTTTATGTATATATAAATATGTTGTACCTGATGTTCATAGCTAATTTACATGATATCAATCATTAAAGCATGTGGAAGTAAGAAATACATCAACAAAACAATCTATATCCGTCCTGTGTATAATGCTGCGATCCAAGTGCTGAAGTCAGTTATGATCTGAAATATTATTTTTGAAATAAAAGAAAATATGTATGTATGTATGTATGTATGTATGTATGTATGTATGTATGTATGTGTATTTATGAAAAATATATACAAAATTAAATTAAATTATAAAAAAGTATAAAATTGGTATACATATATATGTTTTGTAACAGACTTGTAAAACAGATGCTTACAATTAAAAAAATGTGGAAAGTAGATAAAACAAAGCACTGATAATACTTATTCGATTTGACGAATGATAAAGCAATGTCTTAATTAAGTTAGTGTAACATTTTCTAGAATACACAGAGATATACGTGTGTCGGTCATATATTACATTTTCTAACTCACAAAAATGTAGAGAACCGTCGTGGCTCCGCGGTACAGTGCTCGAGTCGCAGGTTCGAGCCTGGCGGAGGCGGCTGACTTTCCTTGTCCTTCGGATGAGACAGTAAAAACCGAGGTTCCGTGTCACTGTAGGTGTCGGCACTTTAAGTAACCCCTACTAATCAACAGAATATTATTGAATGGGACGTAAATCAACAATACAACAACATCAGTAAGAAAAAAAATGTAATTAAACATTTGTTGTCTGGTATACAGATGTCAACAAAATTAAACATAAAATGTATCAGCGAAATATTGACCTGTAAATGACCAGTGTATCGGGGTCAGTACGACAAAACAGTACACATTCCTTTTCTATACAACAGCATGAACGTTTGAATAGCAATAACTTATTTCTGGAAATACTTTCACAAGAAATATTTTCTTTAATATTTCATTTCATTTCATGTTTATCAATAATTGGCCTCATTATCTAAATTCCAGATTTTGTTTAAAATTTTAAAACGATTATTTTGTTGTTGTTTTCGGTTGTAGATTTAAGCGTAATTACTATTAGATAAGAGGTAGTCGTCGGGACAGAATAGTGGGCACTCTTAGAGATCAACAATTACAAACAAATGCACATGTATATGACTTGAGCTTGTATTGCCATACATTTATAGGATTCCGAAGATGTACAAAAATCCCTATAAACACTGATACATTGCGAGGTCATCTAAGTGCTCCACTAAGTCTTTATCCATTTTACTCGCCAAACTGCTTACATATATTGAGCAAGATCTCCCAGGGGTACTGTACAACAGTCTACTCTAGAAGCGGAATCAAACAGATGTGAATCCTAAAGAATATAAAACATATCATATACCAAAGTATAAATCTTTAGGATGTCCATGACACAGATACAAATCCGTAAAAATGAACAAACACGGACCTCTGGAAACCAATAGGTGGGATCAGGTGCCATGGAGGAGTAAGCATCCCCTGTCGACCGGTCACATATGCCATGAGTCCACAGTCAAGTCCAAATGAAATACGTGAGGAACGATCCTCGTCACAATAGGTACAGACGTCTCAACAACCGCCAATGAAAAGGCAACTCAACATTTCACCCAATGAAACAGAGTAAACGCAAACAGAACTATTAAAAATTGAGGAAAATTTGCGAAACGTTGAAATCAAGCGCGGTTTCCGGTATCCCTGTGTCAATAATTTGTCAGTGAGTAGTTTACATCTGTATATAAAATGTTCATATGTTGAACATGTGCTGGCATATCGGATTTGTGAAATATAAACTCCATATGCGAGTGACTGTAGGATGTTACTACTTAAATATAGAAAATTTACGATTGGAAAGCCGCAATTGTCGGGTTTGTCGTATAGCTTAGCAGCCAAAATCCCGCCTGTGTCTATAGTAAGTAAAATGTCTAAGTATGAAGCGTGTGTGCTTGATTCTATCATATCTTTAATTTCTAGTTCCCTGGGATATATCGCATTGACATATGTATGGAAATTGTCATTATTTTTAAACATATAAAAGCAACAATTCATTTAAATTTTCTACCCCTTACACAACAATTATTCATCAGAAACTTGAAAACAGACTTATATCTATTATACAGAACTCTTTTGTTTATAAAAATTGAAATCACAGCAATAAATATTTAGTATTAAGTCATGGGTTAAAACGTTTTGTGAAAGAACACCCTGATTCCAATAACAAGCAAACTGAAGACGACATAATCAAGATGCTGGAGTTTCTAGTAGACAACATCTTCGTGGGTTTTGCGGGAAAGGTTTTCAAACCAAATTGTCGGCATTCCAATGTTGTGCACGTATCTTGGCTGACATCTTTTTGTATTTATATGAAGCGGAATTAATAGTCTCTGATCTCTAAAAGAAATAAACAGTTAGTATCTCGGTTCAGTCTTACTTACAGGTACATCGATGACGTCCTGTCTGGAATTTCATAATTACCTCTACCAGGTGTATCCTATTGAGCTTGAGATCAATGAGACGACAGAAGCAACACATTTGCTTCTTACCTATATTTATTTCTATGGTCTGGGAAAGACGGTCAACTTCACACCTTCCTTTATGCCAAACGCGACAATTACTATTTCCATATCACGAACTTCCCGTTCCTAAGTAGTAATATTCCATCTTCTCCTGCCTATGGAGTTTTCATTTTACAGCTTATACGTTATACCAGGGCATGCTCTTCTGATGAATGTTTAATTCTGAGAGCCAAACGACTCGCCAATAAACTAACTACACATGGTTACGTTGTTGAACGCTTGAAATCGTCACTAAGGTAGTAATATGGTCGATACGGGATCTTGTTAAACAATATAAATTGCTCTTTAAGGAATGCTGGACAGTATTCTGAAATATGACCATATGGAATGACTCCCGTTTACCTATCATTTCTAAAACTAACTGAAGACATTTTCACCGAAACTTGACCTTTTCACCGAAGTCGAAAGTTACCGCATATAAAACAGGAGTCTAACGGAATAACTGCAAGTCATTCCAGACGAGATATTTTAAATGAACTTCTTAGTATAAAAAAAAACTCAGATATCAACGTAGTAATCGTCAGGAGGTTTTGGAGACAATATGCAAATCTGGTGAATATTGTAGAAAACACAGACCTCTGGAAATACAGGAGTGGGATCAGATGTATATATGATTAAACATTCTTTATTGACTGATCAAATCCAAATGAAATCAGTGGGAATAAATTATCGTTACAACTGGTATAAACGATTCTACAAGCACAATCGAACAAGTAACTCAATATTTCATGTAGTGAAACTTTGTTACTGCAAACCAGATCATTATACACACCTCATTAAATGAAACTACAACTATTGGTCTTTGATTTTAATGTAATGCTACCAGAATGCTACAACAACTTGGCCAAAATTCTGTAATGGTTATTCATCTTTTTTATTTTATTAGAAAATGATATTATTATTAACATTTGTAATATTTCAACTAAAATAAAAGGAACAAATTGAATGATACTTTGTTCCCTGTTGAAAAGATAAGTCTTAAAAAGACCAAATTTACAGAGAAGCACATGGGATGATTTTGGATTCGTTGTTTACTTTACACATGACATGTGATGAAGAAATAAGTAAAGATTTACACAGAGTATAGAGGTATTTCAAAATTGGTACACCCATTTTATAATGCACGGACTCGCACATTTCTCAATAATTGTAAACATTGATTCTACCAGAAGATGGATCATAATGAACACAAAAACAATTAGATAGTAATGTTGTGATAAATGATAAAGTAAATTGTTTGTCTTAACATTTTATGTGGTTTCTAGATCAGGTGATCGTGTGTACGGGAGAATATATAACACTCGCACGTCAAGACTACCACGGTAGAACAAATCTGTGTCCAGAGACATGTTAACCGCTTATACAAATATTCTATAAATGTATGGATAAAGTATTACAATTTTTACAGGTAGGTACTTTACTTCAACTAACGATACATGTTTTATATGCATTTGTCGTACTTTGTAAATACAAATTATTATGAATAGAATTGATCCTGTGTTAAATGCCAGGTACAGGCGAATAAATCCAGTTATGGGTTTTATTGCACATATGTACAATAAATATGACCTTTACCCCAAACATTATGTTATCCTTTGCTTTTAGATAGGAAAATAGATACAAGTAGCGAGGTACTAGTAACTGTTTATTGTTTCAATAAAGAAATTACTTGTAGCCATCTTCTTATGGCCAGGAAATTGAAATACTTGTAATAGTCAGATACTGGTTACCGAAGGTGAAATAGAAAGATATGGGTAACCGGGAACTAATCACTGTCACAATTATTTTAGCAACGAAACAAATTAATTAACATAATAGCACAGTTAAAGTTCAGCACACAAAAGTAAAACAAATACAAAGGACGATCGTTTTTGTCAATAAGACCTTATCAGTTGAGTTTTAATTTAAAATAGATAAAACTTCGCATTGAAAGTAGATAAAGAGTTCCTCAACATAGAAGTGGCCTCATACATGGCCAAACAATAACCTAAATGCATTTTCTAAAAAGTTCTGTAAAAGTATTACCATCTTAGAATGTAAACGATACTATCCATTTCAGGTATGAAATATAACTTCAGTACAAATATAAAACAGATATAAAAAGACAGAGATAAAACGCACGTGGTTGTAAATACAGAATAGTAAGTCACTTCCCCATCTTAAAACAAGATATCTTTAATGTCTAAAACATTCGTATTAGGTAGTCATTAGGAAGTAGATGCTATCTATAAGAGAGTATTCCAAATCCTGTTACCTTATCTCAGGGACGAAGTAATGCTTTAATAAACGAATAATAATTCTGAGGGTAGTCTTCCTATATAGACTGTCAGTGAATTGGTTTGGCTTTTTTAATCTTCATCTCTCTTTCAGACTTTAGCATCATCTATTTATCGAACTATCTATCTAAAAATATAAAATCTATAAATAACCAAATCTATGGTTTAAAATGTGTATGGAAACAAGTAAAAACTACGAATTTTGTCAGATAGTTACTATCGATGGTTATTTAACATTAGTAATCGGAACGTACAACTAAACAGAAAACATACTAATTGTTTAAAATTGCTAATAAGTATTTATAACTTTAAAATAGTATTATGAGTGACTTTTGGTTTGGCACCGATGCATTTTGTTTTCAGTGAGTTTTAACAATATTTATTGTAATCCCATCAGAAGTAATAAGATTATTCGTGGCATGTTATTTTTCCTTTGACTATTAAATGAAAATACTTTGCAGCAAAATACGATTAGGATTATAACAATAAACTTGTTATAACTCCGGGTTTAGCTTAAAATATTTGATATTATTCAGGTATATTTTCTTGAGTCATATAGGAATATATATATATATATATATATATATATATATATATATATATATATATATTATATATATATATATATATATATATATATATATATATATATATATATATATGCACATAAATATATATTGTTTTCTTCTTTGGTGTCCTGCAGTGAGCGCTCTGTTATATATTAAGGTGTAGTCACTACCATTTTTAAACGAATATAGCATGGCCCAATGCCGGAAATTGAACCCGGGAACTGTTGGACTAGACCACCGAAGGTGACTTTATACATATCTAAAGCTTTTACGAAGCATAAATCTGATATCTGATTAAGAAAAATGTATTTTCATGTTTTGTACATGTGTACATACTGTGCGTCAGTATGTAAACATACAATACTTTTCATTTTTGTTTCAGACTGTTTGACATGGGTATTGTTGATATTAGCGTAATGTATGTTATTTTTACATCCCTATATAAATTCTTAGGATTGAAGTTCATTTAAATATATAATTAAAAGTACAAATGTGTTCACCAGATGGACCTTATTCCTTCGATAAGCACTAGAATATTCCTATCTAGTTTAATGCCATTGTAAAAATCGTTCAACTCTAGGTTGACGAAAAATTTTGGTATAGATATTATAAACCATAACACCAAAGTTATAATGCTAAAGACGATCGTATCTGTCATATAGACTTCATCAGTTGAACCCCAATTTTAAATATATTTCCTGATGGAAAGTGATATACTACAAGGTCAAATAATAAATGTAACATGGGAAAAGTCCACGGTCCAATGAATGACAAAATTAAATTTCCAGCTGATAATGATCGAAACTATCGCTTACATAAAGTCATACAGATTTTCATTGTGATAAAGGAAAAATATCCCTCGGTTAAACAAAAACGTTGATTAAAAAGGCTACAACGATATATTGGCGAAGAAAAATTTAACATATCATGCATATATTGTCTAGAAAGAATGAAATATACCGACGATTGATATTCGTGTCATCCATGTTTTGTTTGTTTATTGTTGTTTAACATCCCATCCAAGAATCTTTAACTTTAGATATGGAGACGTCACCAAATACCGGTAAAGCGCTTCAAAATTTGGCCCATGCACGGCACTTACGGCCATTGAGCAGTGAGGGCCCATTCACGTGCTGACACCTACTGTGACACGGGACCTCCAGTTTTACTGTCAAACTCGTGACGATGATTGTTCCTGACACATTTCTTTTGACTTCGGGTGTGACTGATCAACAAGAGATATTTATTCCTCCATGGAACCTGACCCCACGTCTACATTTCCAGAGGGTCATGCTTGTCCAATATTTACCAGACTTATATATATGTCCTGGTTATCCTAAATATTTATACTTTAGTACATGATATTGTTATATATGTATTTATATCAAAAGTCGAAGGTTTGAAACTTTGCATTGCTCTAGCCGTTCAGTCATTATAACTTTGGTATTATGTTTATAATATACATGTATATACATAACAGTAATTTAACGTAATGTGTCTGTTTGCTTTATACACATGTACTGATTCTCCAGAGCGAGGAAATAATTTCGTTTATCCCATAATTCTGCCAGTTGAAGTGATTATTGGGAGTAAAGGAAACAGAAATCTTACTAAAAATCCGTTTGGCATATTTAAGCGAAATATTTTGTTGTCCTATACAAACTGTACCATCATCGATTTCAGTAGTTATCAAAAAACAAATCCTTCGTTCAGTTCCCTGGATGATGGGAAGCCGAAATGATATAGGTAAAATGTGAAAATCGCAGATACCAATAAATTTAGTATTCACGATGTCCAGGACACATTATACAATCTGGTGACCTTTCGACAAACAGGGATCTCTAGAAACATTCTTAAAATGTTTAAGAAATAATTATCATACAGGACAGCAGTAGGTCGCACGTGATGTTGTAATGTAAATATGTTATACTGCACCATTCATCGACTTCATTATTCAAAACGATTCGCTTTGGGTTCATTAATTCGGAAATAAAGGAACATTGGCGAAATATACATTGGCTTAATTGGCATTGACCACACTGTACGCGTACTAGTCATTTTTGCCATTCATCTATCATCACGTAATTCACAAACATCATCCCTTTTCCCCCGTGTTTGTAGTTTTGTAGTTTATTCATAACGCGATAGGTTTTGGGTGTCATTAAATACTTGATTGGTATTCAATCCGCGTGGAGTTATACAAGCCAAAGACATCTGAACGTTTTCATCTGTCCGAAAGCTGTGACATCTCTAAATCAGTTAAATATTTTGGCATAAACCTAAAACTTGATAAACAATGAAGATATAGCCTACTCAGTTTCAGATAAAATTCTGTTTAAATGTGAATGTAACAAGAAATAGTTTCTGCCAATAATCTGTATTTGTCGTGTTAAAAGTAAGTAACGCGCAGTACATACCTAAAACAAATCCAGATGCTGCTGCGTCCTGTGTTTGTTTACGTTGTAATGTGTTGTGGTCGCGGCTACATCCTATGTTCAGAGTCCATGTATTTCGAAATGTTTCACTTATCATTTAATGTTAATAATGATACTAATGATAACAAACATAATAATGATGACGACGATGATGATAGTTTTATCATTTTTATCATATAGATTGGATTCATACCTTACTTGCATTTGATCATTCGTATGGCTTTTTGTAAACTTTTAATTGTGACTGTATATTGTCGTAACTATTTCCGTACGTCCTTTATATATATATATATATATTACTTACACAATTACCATTATTGTGAGGAAAATTACAACATTTGAAAGTCTGCAGGTCTGTTCCCAGGTTCATTTCAACTGGGGTTTCGGAGCGTTAAACACCATTTAAACAAACAAACACCAATACCACAATTCTTTAAGATAGATCATTGACTTTTCTTTATCTCATTAGAATTAACAGAAAATTAATGTACAGAGGTTTTAAATATCATTATAAGAAAAGTAGAACACACTCAGACTCCTAAAAGGAAATCTCATATAGTCATTATGTTCGAAATTACTGATATAAATACAAAATCATGTAAATATGGAAATATTACTACATTTTGATATTTGAGATAGTTAGTACATCATTTATGTAAACAGCTGTCAGTATTTCATGTGTATTTTTAAACGTTCCTTGAAGAATATTTATAATCCAAAGTCGCCATCAGCTTCGATAAAAGCTCATCAGATATAAAGTACGTCTGTCAATACGATCATACTAGAAGATCATTTAGAGACGTATCATGAGCGTATCATGACAAGAAATCTTTTCTAGAAGATGTGCGTCTTAACGTTATAATGCTTAATAAAGGAACATTGTCTAGTGTGATCCAAACTTTTGGATTATCACTCTCGTAACTGGTACTCTATCAATGAATCATCGCGTACACTTCAAGAAAAGAGATGAATACGAATCATATCCGATTCACATAATAATTCCGAATATCAAAAAAACATAATATAAAATGAATATTAAAAGTTAAATATAGTACCGTGCCAAAAGAGAGGCAGCCAACGTCAATTTACCATAGCTATCTGTGCTAAATCAACTTAAAATTGGTACTCAATGAATCTTGTAATTTTTTTTGCACGATTGTGTTGAAATTCACGGTCTATTTTTCTAAACATTGTTGGAATGTTTCAATTTCTTTAAACTCCAGGTATTTGTAAGTGACATATGCAGTGACATTTCCTTCTTTGTTTATAGTTAGTGTTAGTGGTGTCAATAAACTACTTACTGCAACGGGAAAATGTTGCCTTTCTAAAATAAAGATTCAAAGGAGTTGGAGTTTAATACTAACATCAGCTGATAATGAAAAGACTTGTCTATAGATAAGTGAATTTTGAAAATAATATACTGAAGCATTACGGGAGGTATTGAAAAATTATTTAAAATACTGGACATAGTCAAATGTATTGACTCACATTTGGCGCGGTGCTGCATCACCAGAATTTAAATACGAGTTCAAATCTTTGAAATGTTTAAACCACTTACATTCACCATTAACACAGTTTGTTAAATATACCCTTTCCACTTAGCCCTGGTCCTGAAACATAGGACGTTACAAAATATTCCCGCAAAATGACGTCATGTGACAAATAGTTACTGCTACAAAATCAATTGGAGAAGGGAAAATGTGTTATAATGACGTCCAAAGTTACAAAGTCGCAGTTACGTAAAAGGGGGACCATTGCGAGAAATGGATATTATTACTTCTGTACCATTTATGTACACTTGCATCAGCGATATGTACTTTGTATTTTAACATCATTATATATGTCATTTGTATCCTCATTATGACGTTAAAAGTTTTTTTAAATCAAATAAAAAGTTACACTACGTTGTATGTCAATATTATCTGATAAACCCGAAACCTATTTTACTCAAATGTATGGGCGAACATAATATGTAATTATGGATTATGTATATCTCCCTGAACAGCATGACCTACATATAATTTGCTTATACATTGAAATAATAGTGAAGATACGGAAATCAAAATTTAACCACATATTAATTGGTTTCAGGGGTCACTTTACGCTTTGATATGGAGATGGGTACAAGAGAGTACACCCTATATGTTAGTGTTTGCATGTATATATTACGTAAGGTATGTAGATTTTTCATTGTATGTGTAATAATCGGGTTATATTTCTCATTTTATATCATACATTTTATCAGTAAAGAAAATCAATTTCAAGTGATTTCAATTAAACATGATACATTTTTGCAGCAATTTAACATATTTGTTGTATGGAAATATACACGACAAGACATAATCTTGTTTTCTGATCACTATCTTAAAGCGATTTCGTTTGTATCTATGTCCTGGACATTCTATTGATTAATACTTTGGTATCTGAGATTTTTTATATTTTTACCACCGAGTATGTATCATTGCTGGTGGACCTATTGTCCTTGAGGATACTTGTTACTCGGTACATATACATTTAATGCATAAACAAGACCAAAAAATTGCATACTGGATGGCACGGCGCCCAACATAAAAAGGTGTCCTTCTGTGAAGTCTATCGGGAGCACAGAGTCGCAGAGACTGTTTGCTGCTCCTCGGGTTGTCCTTCGGGACATTACCAACTTAACATTTGTACAGTCAAAAGATGACCAGTTATGGTATAAACATAATAATGCTTATGTTCCCATAAAAAATTGTCAGATTCCACTTGACGACATTTTTTATAGTTCATTTTCAAATAATATACCAACAATTTCTAAATGTTCTGTCAAAAATTGTAAAACATGTCATATATTAATAACTGATCAAGTGTTCACCAGCAATCTGACAAATAAGCATTACAACACCAGAAGCTGGAATCATCTAGATTCCATATCATCTGACTTTCTTTACGGAATTGAGTGTACCTTGTGTGGTTTAATTTATGTTGGCGAAACTATGGGTCCCCTAAATAAAAGAGTATCTGGTCATCGATGCGAGATTAATAATGGGGGTACCCAGATACTCTATCGACATTTCAACTCTCCTGACCATTCCATCTTGTCTATAAGAGTGCGTATAATTGAAAAAATATACCACTGGACCAACAATCCCACCGTGAGTACCCCTTTCCGTGAAGAATTGTGGATTAAACAGCTTGGCACCGCATATCCCTATGGATGTAACGATAATATCCAAGGTGTAGGCAATCTATCAAGCCCACTGTGTAATGGTGTTAATGTGATGGAACTTTTAAATTCTAACGTAAGACGTAAACAAAGTCACGGACATCGTTCATACAACCGACCCTACATACATGATGTCACTTTTTCATCTCTTCTACCTTACGTTAACAAAATATTGGGTCTTCATCACATTCGCAGCAAACTTTATTCTGTTCCTTTTACAAATCTTAATAAACTTTTTCAAGAAGTAAAAATGAACCCCTACAGGGATTCTTCAACCCCAGAATACATACTGAACTCCGTTATAATGGACATCGCTTATCACAGACTGTTTAAGCCTGCACAAACGATGACTGTTCTGAACAGAAACGTCTTTTCATTAAACTCAAGTTTACAAATAAGGGCATAGACGCTTTAAACATTGGCAATATTCTAAATCACAAAAACGTTCTGTCCTGTATTCCATCATATTTTAATCTGAAGACCACGCCTTGTATTTCATATAGCTATACACCTAACATCGCATCCAAGTTTTTCAATTACAAACAGGTTTTGCAGAGCCTAGACATCAACCATCTTCTACACAACACTGTCACATGTTCATGTGCTTCATCTCCTTTCAAATACAATCCTATCGGGCATGTCATTACCGGCGACGTTTCTATTGTTGAAAATGAAAGCCTCAAAACTTTTATTTTAAAGGGCCCTAAATACCAAGAAGCCGGCGTCAGAATTTCAGTTTAGTTATGGATTCTGTCGAAGATTATGCCAGACGATGGGCAAAACATGATGACGTAGAACAAGACACTTTGTCTGAATGGCTGAAAGCCATATGACGGTTGATAAAATCTCGTATTCGAAAACTTAAAGGGACTATGAAAACACAATATTCCTCTGTATTTAGTGATCCAGAAGTAGTAACTGAACTGGATAGATTACATGACCAATATGTTCTGATACCAGCAGACAAAACCTCAAATAATATAATTTTTATTTGTAAGACACATTACTCTAATTGTTTATTAGAAGAACTTGGGTTCAATACGAATTCTGGAAATCCTACATACACACGTAGCTCACTTTCAAAGGACGAGATCCTTCAAAATCACGTGTCCGTATTACGCTCATTTGATATTTCAACGGATACAGATTTCGAGCTACCACATTTATATTGGATACCTAAACTTCATAAAACCCCATATAAGCAAAGATACATAGCAGGATCCAGAAAATGTTCTACCAAACCTTTATCTTTACTCCTTACCAAGATATTGACAGCCGTTAAGGAGAAACTTCAAAAATACTGTACATTTGCTTATTCCGGTAGTGGTGTAAATCAGATGAGGATACTTAAAAATTCTAAACAGCTTTTAGAAAATTTGAAGGCACACCATTTTTCTCGAATTCACAGAATCAAAATTTATGACTTCTCTACTCTTTACACAACTATTCCACATAAAAATTAAAAGAAGGACTTTTTAGTATCATAGACAACTGTTTTTTTCACTAAAGGTGGTACCCGAAAATTTAGATATCTAATGATTGGCTATCAGGATACTTATTTTGCCAAACACCACTCTGATTCTACACATAGATACACTGAAGTTGATATAAAAACATGCTGGAATTTCTACTAGACAATATATTTGTAATGTTCGGAGACGTGGTCTTCCAACAAACTGTCGACATTCCTATGGTTCCTATGGTATCTTTATTTATACGAAGCAGACTTCATTCAGAAACTGCTGAATCAAAAAAAGAAAAAGTTAGCGGTGTCCTTTAATTTGACATTTAGATATATCGACGACTTTTGGTCAATTAATAATGACATTTTTCTTACATATGTCAATACGATATATCCCAGCGAACTAGAAATTAAAGATACAACAGAATCAAGCACACATGCTTCATACTTAGACATTTTACTTAGACGGGAAATTAGCAACTAAGCTATACAACAAACGCGACGACTTCGGCTTTCCCATCGTAAATTTTCCACATTTAAGTAGTAATATCCCTCAGTCACCCGCATATGGAGTTTATATTTCACAAATGATCCGATATGCCAGGGCGTGTACAACATATAAAGATTTCATATACAGAAGTAAACTACTCACTGACAAGTAATTGACAGAGGGATATCGAAAACCGCGTTTAATGTCAAAGTTCCGCAAAACTGTTACGGTCGGTATAACAGTCTTGTTTGCGACTACTCTGTTTCACTAGGTGAAATGTTGAGTTGCCTTTTCGGTGGCGGTTGTTGAGACGTCTGTACCAATGGTGACGAGGATACACTCCTCACGTATTTCGTTGGACTTGACTATGGACTCACGGCTGGTGTGACCGGTCGACACGGGATGCTTACTCATCTATGGCATCTGATCCCACCTCATGGTTTCCAGAGGTCCGTGTTTGTCCATTTTTACCGGATTTGTATCTATGTCCTGAACATTCTATTGATTAATACTTTGGTATCTGAGATTTTTTATATTCTGTTCATGCTTGAGAGGCCACAGAGTCGTAACGCGTTTCAATTTTGTTTTATTTCATGGAAATCTGAAAGACCCAAAATGTGATTTTGAGCAATTCGTTTAAGTTACTTTATGTAGTAGATGCCATACATGATGTTTTGACTAATGCGTTTGAGTCACTTTATTTAGTAGATGCCTTACATGTGGTTTTGACTAATGCGTTTGAGTCACTTTATTTAGTAGATGCCTTACATGTGGTTTTGACTAATGCGTTTGAGTCACTTTATTCAGTAGATGCCTTACATGTGGTTTTGACTAATGCGTTTGAGTCAATGTATTCAGTAGATGCCTTACATGTGGTTTTGACTAATGCGTTTTAGTCACTTCATTTAGTAGATGCCGTACATGTGGTTTTGACTAAGTTATGTGTTTGAGTCACTTTTATTATTTAGTAGATGCCTTACGTGTGGTTTTGACTAATGCGTTTGAGTCACTTTATTCAGTAGATGCCTTACATGTGGTTTTGACTAATGCGTTTGAGTCACTTTATTTAGTAGATGCCTTACATGTGGTTTTGACTAAGTCATGTGTTTGAGTCACTTTATTTAGTAGATGCCTTACATGTGGTTTTGACTAATGCGTTTGGGTCCATTTATTTAGCAGATGCCTTACATGTGGTTTTGACTAAGTTATGTGTTTGAGTCACTTTATTTAGTAGATGCCTTACATGTGGTTTTGACTAATGCGTTTGAGTCACTTAATTTAGTAGATGCCTTAGATGTGGTTTTGACCAATGCGTTTGAGTCAATGTATTTAGTAGATGCCTAGATGAAGATAATAAAAATTACAATTTTCTCTACATTAATTGAGTTTTAAACACCGGTGAAGTATTGACCCGTTCAATATAGCATGTCAAATACATATACTCCTATAATCCCTACTTTGTCCATTCAGTACTTTATTTCAAGTAAGTCCATAGCCATTAGTCATAAGATTTGATAAATACATGAATAGAAATCAAAGTTGTTTAGATGCATGTGTGAATGTGTCACCGCGCATTTAAACATGTTTGTGCGCAAGTGCGTGTTTGTCGGCTATTTATTTCAATGATATTATATCATATAAGCTGAAATAGCAACCAAATTAATTACAAAAACATGTCCAGTATGATATATTAGTAATAAGGGTTTTCGATCGTGGATCATTTAAAAATCTCACAATAGAAAATCAGGCATCTTATCAGTATGTAGGTATTGAGGTTCCTGATAAAATACAATATCTTTGATTACTGGAATCTAATGATCCAATCCTTTTGAAGTATTAGCTACATGGAATTGATATGTTTATGTTCAATTTATTCTATATTCTTCATTGTAAGCTCCGAGTAATAGAAAAGGTGATTTTCAATATAGATAATATATATTTTTTTATTCACACCAATGAATAAACAGAAGCTTCTACATATTTTCCACAAAACAATATCGAACTCACATCTAGTTAGATATTATCTGTGTATTTTGTCTCATAGAACCAAACATAAATTCATAAGGCATCATTAAGCAAAACCCAATACTTAAGTTCAGTTTTTACACTTTATTTAAAACTGACATTTAAATTAACTACAGGCGTCGTGTCGCACAGTAAACTACAGTGCATGACAAAACATTCCCTTTAGATACACCTGCACTTAGTACAACAACACACCTGTGGTTTGCATTAATTGCTTTGGATATTTTTGGGGTGACTTAATTACAGTTTATCTTACAAATGATCGGGGACTTGAACGCCTAAATACACTGATAGGTAAGTAAATTTTGCTTATAAAATGTGTCGAATAATGGCAGAAGAAAATTTAAGGTTAAACGGTAGCACGTCTTTGTTAAATTAAGTTTTTCTGAGGGTTTGTTTTTTCCTGTATGTCCAGTTCTTAAAATCATTTACCAACAGTTTTGGGTAAACATCCTGTAAACTGTTCAGTAAAATACAGGTAAATTTGTACTCCTAAATAATTATTGTACAAGTAAACACAGACATTGATGCAGGTAATTAACTCTTGATTTCATTATATTGTATATCGTAGCCTGTGGTATAATATATATGCAAATTTGGATTTATGCATGACAGTCTACTTTAATTACAGTAGAACTTCGGTGAATCCAACTTCAGTAAGTCGATTTCTCGATATTTCGAACTATTGGCGAGATACCAAATAACTTTGTTATTTATCTCTATCTATACACAAATTATAATTCGTTTTTTAATTGAAATATTCCGTTTTTCAAATACATGTGCGCCCATTTCCTACAAATAATTCGAAGAAAAATATTACATGTGTACGAAATCGCCCCATGGCACGTCTTATCTTTCTCATAAACAATCAATTTTGTTATTTCACAAAGATTAAGTTAACTTTAGTACTAATTATTTAGAAAATATCAAGACCGTAATATGTCCTATATGGTTTCGAAGCAGTTATACAAAACTTATGGAACCTCTGAAACTAATAAGAGCAATGTTCTCGCTTAACATTCATGTGTCGAAGTCGTTATGTTTCGAACTTATCTCGGTGGCCCCTAGAACGTCGACTCATCTAAATTTTCTATACTTTCCGTTTTGCATACCTATAAATCTTATAATTCTTGTAATATATGGAGTTGACTGTGGACTCATGGCGGGTGTGGCCGGTCGACGGGGGATGCTTACTTCTCTATGGCACCTGATCCCACCTCTTGGTTTCCAGAGGTCCGTGTTTGTCCATTTTTACCGCATTTGTATCTATGCCCTGGACATTCTATTGATTTATACTTTGGTATCTGGAATTTTAATATTATCATGACTTAAACAATGGCACAGTAAAATTTCTGGTTGGCACATTTAAAATGTCCATTAAACCATCAGGTATTCATTCTTGAATAACGTTTCTCGTATATTCTTTGCTGTTAAATCTGTAGGCAATCTATAATAATGCAGAAATTATGGTTTTTAATGTTTTCAATTAAATTCTCTTCAAAGAATTAATATTACTGGAAATTTCCCTCCATTATTGTTGTGGGATGAATGTTGTTTTCATTACGTAACATAGATTAATGGATACTCAAAATACAGGTATGTTTTGCTAACACTTACAATGTATAATAAATTTAATTAAAGATAAACAAATCAACCAGACAGAAAAACACACAAGTAATGATGATGACTCACGTGAGTTTGATTTTGACACAACATGTATGTTTACTTATAAAAAAAATTAAAATACATCTGCTACAGTATATATTGTATGTTAGGTACACGATCAGAACGGTATGTATTGACTGTTAGAACCACGGTCAGTACGGTAAGTGTTGCCTGTTAGGACCACGATCAGAACGGTATGTATTGACTGTTAGGACCACGGTCAGTAAAGTAAGTGTTGCCTGTTAGGACCACGATCATAACGGTAAGTGTTGCCTGTTAGATAAAGGTCAGTACGGTAAGTGTTGCCTGTTAGGACCACGGTCAGTACGGTAAGTGTTGCCTGTTAGGTACACGGTCAGTACGGTAAGTGTTGCCTGTTAGGACCACGGTCAGTACGGTAAGTGTTGCCTGTTAGGACCACGGTCAGTATGGTAAGTGTTGCCTGTTAGGTACACGGTCAGTATGGTAAGTGTTGCCTGTTAGGACCACGGTCAGTAAGGTATGTATTGCCTATTAGGAACACGGTAAGTGCGGTAAGTGCTGCATGTTAGGAACACGGTCAGTACTGTATGAATTGCCTGCTTTGAACAAGATCAGTATGGTATTGTGTTGCCTGTTATGTTCACGGTCAATACGGTATGTATTGCCCGTTATGTACACGGTCAATACGGTATGTATTGCCTGGTAGGTACACGATCAGTCCGGTATGTATTGAATGTTAGGTACACGGTCAGTCCGGTATACGTTGCTTATTAGGAACACGGTCAGTAAGTTATACGTTTCCTGGTGGGTACAATATCAGTACAGTATGTGTTGCCTTTTAGCAACAGTACGATATGTATTGGCTGTTAGGTACACGGTCAGTACAGTATGCGTTGCCTGTTAGGAACAGAGTAAGTACGGTATGTGGTCCCTGTTAGGGTCAGTAGGGTATGTATTGCCTGTTAGGAATACGGTCTGTACGGTATTTGTTGCCTGTTAGGTATACGGACAGTACAGTATGTGGTGCGTGTTAGGTATACGGTCAGTACAGTATGTGGTGCGTGTTAGGTATACGGACAGTACAGTATATTGTGCGTGTTAGGAACAAAGTTATACGGTATGTGGTGCGTGTTAGGTACACGGTCCGTACGATATGCGTTGCCTGTTAGGTACACGGTCAGTACGGTGATAATAAGTATTAACACTCAAACATACATTTACAAATACATAAATTTGGTGGTTACAATCTAACAATTATGTAATCACATTTGTAATACATACAGTTCTTATTATGTTGAAGTTCAATGTTTTAGCATAAGCTACTCGCCCTTGGAAACTGTCATGTACTAAGTATTACATAGGGAACAGACGATATTTAGGGTTATATGAACTGACAAATTTGGTTCAATCTGTACAATACATTGTTATCCGCTTTCACAAAATTATTTTATCATGAAAATTGACAAGTTATAAAAACACTCGAAAATATACTCAAGATAATAACTTCACCACACTTTGATTAAAAGGATTTGTGTAGGGGATATTTACTCTAAAACAGGATTTGCGACGGCCGGATGTTATCTTCCTTCTTTATAAAAAATAATCGTACAGAAAGTAATTGGATATATAGACGATGGAAATTATTGGTTGATGCAGAGAAAAGTTTTATTCAGCAACTGACAATAAAACAACATAATACTAGCCTAGTCACTCTACATACATTTACACATACATACATTTATATTTTATAATTATCAAACGCCTTCTGGTTCAGAAGTAAGAGGGTTAACCTTAGATGTACATTATACAGATTCTATATGCACTTGTCTTCTCTGTCCACATGTTTTCCGATCTATAATAGATATGTATTGTATTGGTGCTTATGCTGCCCACCTAACTGGACCTAAGCTTTGGAATAAAATTGAATTTGAACTAGAAGAAGTTCCACTTCACGGAAGAAGCAGACCCCTCATTGTTTGGGCAGTCATACATAGGACAAGTCGTAATCTGCGGTAGTTCATATTTAGGTAATGGCGCCAAGGAATAAATGTAAAATACAAATAAAATAAACGGACCCACACACTAAAACACATATTCAGTTGCAAATGATCTAACAAGATTCAATACTATGAACAATGATCATTTAAGTGTTAAACATAAAGAAACGTAACTCGCACTTATTATTGTGATTCAATATTTCTTACAACAACGTTCATGGAAAAAGCCTGCAGTTTCTTTTCTTAAGTATGGCATATCAAAAACATTTGCTTGTTTAATTTACATATAAAGTAATCGAGTATTCCTAATTTTGGCAATATATATGCAATCTTTTACATCACATAAACTAGCAGTACAACATTATTAATACGTAATTGATACTTCTCAGATATTTTTTATATATATATAATTGTTCATCTGTTGAAGGCTGTTAATTTATTTCTGGATAGGTAAATGTAAATAATTTACTATAAAACGAAATCAAATCTAAATGTAATTTACACTGTGTCGCTAAAGACATGTAACATTATCTATGGAATCAAACCAAACACATCGTAAAGAAATCATATCATCACACAATACTTATGCATATAAGTTGAACATATCTGTTTCATGTACGGGAATATACGTTACGTTAAATAGTGTAATACATGTTTCATAATGGATCATGATTGTTTTCGCTGTGTCAGTAGATATATAGATAGATAGATAGATAGATAGATAGATAGATAGATAGAGAGAGAGATAGAGAGACGGACAGATAGACAGATAGATAGATAGATAGATAGATAGATGGATGGATGGAGGGATGGGTGTTTCTCTAAGGTTTTTTATTTTGGTTTTTTTAATTTTATTTTCCTTCTGTGTGGTTTATTTTGGATGGATGGATGGGTGGGTGGATGTCCATATAGCCACATTTGTACTTTAAGTTTAATTTCAATTCTTTAAATGGTTAAAAAAATCAATGTGCACATTCCTTATTCTATATCTCATACATTAAAATAATACCGAAGCACAAACTTAAAACATGTGTTCAAAAGTTAATGGCATATTTATTATTCAATTAACGTGAAACATAGACACGTGCTTTACTTTGCTCTCTTCATTATAATTTCATCATTTTATATTCGTGCATTTTAAGTTAGTGTGGAAAATGACACCTGGTCTCACCTCTGGATTTCCAGAGCTCCGTGGTTGTCCAGTGTTCACCAGATTTGGTTATCCTCTCTGGAAATTACAACAATTAATAGTTTGGTATCTGTGATTTTATATTTGATATATTTATTGTTATCAGTAATTTTTGCTCTGGACGTTTTTGAAATATACTTATTGTTTACGTATAAAACAATGTGATTGTAATTGTGTGACTTACGATATCCCGCAACCAAAGTTATTAGATTACCCCAAATCAAACTGTTGAGAATGCTAAATCTAATTAATAGGTGATGGAAATAATTTCACCTGAAACATTTAAACTTGACATACGCAGTCGGGGTCAAAAGTTATACAAAATCAAATTTTATAACGAAAATTTTGAATCTGTACAAATGAAATCAATAACAAGTATATGTTGAAAATCAATACAGTTCAAATCACACTGAGAACAAAAAGGCAATCTATTTTCAAACTGTAAATTGTACAGATGGTTTTTTCCTATGACACGATCATGTTTCGTCAGGTTTAAAAATTGCTAAATAATTAAGGTGGTACTGTTATCATGTTTTGATAAGCTATGTTCTCTCAATATCAAAATGCTCATTGTTGACGTACAGGAGCGCCAACTGAAACTTTAAGTATCCAAAACGTTAGCAAGCTTGTACATCTGGTAATCGCATTGATATCATGAATGTATTCGCCCTATGATTACATGATAAAAATCATCAAATACGGCTAATCTAATAGAAAACGAATAATTCAAACCAAACACTATATTTCAAGTGTGATACATATTTTAAGTTAGATAAACAAATTGAAATCTATCAGGTGAATGTACTTTTGCCAAAGTGAAGAAAATCACATTATTTAGAATTTATCACTTTGTTTTGATAAAATATAAAGAATAATTCCGTCACGAAATGTTTAAAGTTTAAATCATCGTTTAAACCCTTCCTTTAGGTAAATAATTACCTATCGTCTGTTATGTCTACGATAAAAAATATATATTTTCTCTTTCATTCATGAAGACAATTTCACGAGTTATTATAATGCAAACAACATCACATGCCGTCAAAATACATTCACATAAGCTGATATGTGGTATACAAAAATCCTGAATTTGCCTAAAATCAAATCCATGTTTGTTTTTCTTGTAAACGTCATTTAAAATCAGTACTTCTAAGTACTTCAAAAAGTGAAAACCAATTTTTAGAAATTTCTGTCACAATGTTTGGACAAAATTGCCAGTCAATTGAATATTGTATTGTTTATTACTCAGACGCTGTAAAAGGTAATATATATATATATATATATATATATATATATATATATATATATATATATATATATATATATATATATATATATATATATATATATATATATATATATATTATATATATATATATATATATATATATATATATATATATATACAATAAAATGATTTACAATAACAGTAGTAATACGATAAAATACAAGAATGTAAATAATCATGCCTATAGTTCACTTTTGTTGTCAAATGGTGGGAATGGTGGATGTTACTGATTATTTATGTGTAAACCTTACATGTTGACAACAATTACATCAGTGAAATGATTTTTGTGATTTGATTTTGATTATTGTTAATTCAGATATAATATATTTTCTTAAAAGAAATTAGAAATGTCATAAACAAATCAAAGTTATAGTTTAATAGGCAATATAAGGAGAACAAAAATTCGGTAGCCTAATTCATTTCTGATAACTAAATGTACCCAATACAGGATAAGGAAGTGATATTTAAAATTATATGCGCGACAAAAGAATAAATAAGGGAAAAACATTTCTTCTACCATACTAGCTTTTGTAACCTATGAGAGTAAATGACATGAGAATTAAATCTATTTTGTCAGTAAACAGTTAATACTAGGTGTTTATACTCTGATTTGTTTAAAACCCCGATGGTGATATATTATTTTGATCTTTTTATTTACATGAATGATCTAGAATATAAGAAGAACACAAACATTCAAATACTCACCATTGTGCTATTATTTTTTGCATTTATCAATGTCAAACATAAATATAGGCCAATCAATATTTAAATTGAACCCCACTTTTACATAACACTAACTTGGAAATATAGAATATATGAATGACTAATTTAACATTTGAATATTGGTCTTTACAGTAACGAAGTAAGGTCTTGCTTCTGTAGAATTATATCATTTTTATTGACCCTTGACTAGTTGTTACCTATCTATCCATAATATGTCCAGACTGTTGTATTTGTATTGCACGTGTCCGGTATTATTGGTTTAATGTGATGTTAACACAATAGAAGTTCGAAGAGATAAAGCAACATAGCTAAAGATGTATGTCTAGTCAATTAGATGTAATCACACAACGTGTCTCGTGCAGGTTTAAGTACAGGCGTCCTTCAGATAGACAGATACCAAGTGATTCCATATCGTTATGTTGTCAATTATAATATCGAGTGATATCGTAATGAGAAAATCATAGGTGTCTTCCTGATATATAATACGTAACCGTTTTTTTCCTATCAGTTTATATTAGTTTATACCTATCATTTCGTCAGAGATAAACAATAATCGGAATAACAATAATGTGATTCCAAGAAAGTAGAATACAGGATATGCCTCATGTTATTTTGCATCGTGGAAAATTAGATCGTCAGGTATGTCTCTCTCTCTCTCTCTCTCTCTCTCTCTCTCTCTCTCTCTCTCTCTCTCTCTCTCTCTCTCTCTCTCTCTCTCTCTCTCTCTCTCTCTCTCTCTCTTTTTCTCTGCAAAGCATCGGTACGTTTCATAAGTTTCCCAATATATGTTTATCTTTTCTTCTCTTTATATCGATACATAGATAACAAGTATCTTTCATTTCATTCAAAATTTTAAGATAAGACTTTTATTGAAATCTATCTTCTGGAGCGAAATAGTTTCTTTGACAGTGATAGATCATTTCAAATGATAAAAGCTTCAATTTGGCAACGAATGATGAAAAGAATTAAATTTTAGTCAACTGGCATATTTACTGATCGTAAAACAAAATCTTGAAGTTTTGTAATTCAACTTTTGTAATGTTATTTATATGTACATCTAAAATATCTAAAGCTTTTATAATCTTGTAGCATTTAGCGAAAATGCTGAAATAATCAATTGTATAAATGTCAATTAACATATATACGTGTTTCTTTTGTAAGATAACTGAAATAAGTATATATATTGACTGACACGGTGATCTTCATGACATGGCGTAAATAAGCATAATATATATATATATATACATATATATATATATATATATATATATATATATATATATATATATATATATATATATATATATATCAAATAACTTTATACGAGGCTTAGACAAATTCTCTGGGACTAATGTATAAAAATCTCAGATACCAAAGTATAAAACAATAGAATGTCCAGGACATAGATACAAATCCGGTAAAAATGGACAAACACGGACCTCTGGAATCCAAGATGTGGGATCAGGTGACATGAAGGAGTACGTATCCCCTTTTGACCGGTCACACCCGCCGTGAGTCCACAGTCAAGTCCAATAAAACAAGTGAGGAGTGTATCCTCGTCACAATTGGTACAGACGTCTCAACAACCGACAACGAAAAGGCAACTCAATATTTCACCTAGTGAAACAGAGTAGTCGCAAACAAGACTATTATACCGACATTTTTTCGATATCCCTGTGTCAATAATTTGTCAGTGAGAAGTTTACCTCTGTATATGAAATCTTCATATATTGTGTTTTGGTTTTACCGAGTGGACCAAACTATCAACGCCTGATTGTTAATTAATCACTTATAATCAGAAAGGAAATAAATTACTGGATAGAGTTCAGAGGAATATTTCATTTCCTCGAAAATATCTAAAATGGCTAAAGGGAATATATTTTGGCTTATTGTAGCAACATCGAAAAAACAGTTCAATATGATATTCTTAAAATCTTCATAGCATGTGAAATTAACTTCATCAATGTCTGCGTATCTCCGTTTTATCTTGGATAATTCTTGATTAGGAGATTTCTGATGTTAAAATACCCGTTTTGACATTTTAAGTACACATTTTGTATATTCCATAATAACGATATAAATAATCTCAGATACAAAATATAAATCTGTAGGATGCCTAGGATATAGATACAAATCTGGTAAAACACGTATCGCTGGAAATCAACAGGTGGGATCAGCTGCCATGGTGGAGTAAGCATTTTCTGTAGACCGGTCGCACTTGCCATTAGTCCGCAGTCAAATCCAAATGAAATACGTGAGAAACAAATCCTCATCACAATAAACAACTAAATGTAATGAGGTTATCTATATATACAAGAGGTTCTATAAAGAGGTCTTTGTAGAAAAAATCCTTCTTTGCAGTCGAATGTTGCTGCTTTGATAGATGTGTGACGTCATCATGTTTGTTTCATTTCCAGCGGTTACCGCCGGTACCCAGTGTTGACTTCTTCATACAAGTCTGATCAGAACACAGGTTATTTATAGATGATGAGAAAAAATTGCCAGTCCATATTCAGCATGAGACGTTTAAGCTAGACAAATAAATGAATTATAATATATTTCGAACTCCTTTGTTCACATTACATGTGTGGACATCAATCATCATTTATTGTTTTTTAATTTGAAAATGATGGGTATCAATGTCGCTGATAACGTTAAAGTAAATCCATTGTATAAAAGATCAGCTTTGATGCCTAGTATGGTACTATAATGATTATATTTTATGATAGATAGATATGTCCCATGTACAGATATATGATTTTTAGGGACCACATATCAAAGGGTAACAAATATTGCAAATCAAAGTTATCAAATACTTGTCGAAATACTCATATCTAAGATAATCTTGATGACTGATGTCATATTTGTTTTAATTGTTTGACGATTTCTGTACAATAATTGGAAAAAGAATAATTTATCAATATCAATTAATGACACAGGAATATCGAAAAACCGCGTTTGATGTCAAGGTTCCGCAAATTTTACGGTCGGTATAATAGTCTTGCTTGCGATTACTCTGTTTTAATTAGTGAAATGTTGAGTTACCTATTCGATGGCGGTTGTTGAGATGTTTATACCAATTAGGACGATAACTCGTTCCTCGCGTATTTCATTTTAATGTGACTGTGAAGTCACGGCGGGTGTGACAAGTCGACAGGGGATGCTTACTCCTCCAAGACACCTGATTCCACCTCTTGATTTCAAATGTTTGTCGATTCTTTAACCAGATTTGTACCTATATCCTGGACATCCAAATAATAAATACTTTGGTGTCTGAGATTATTTTTATATTAATCTTTCTTTTAAAGAAAACTCGACTTTTACGAAATTCACTGAAGAAAAAAGTGAAATATCAAAATTTAACATACTAATTCATACAATGGATTAGTTAGTAACTAATTGTTTAATATTAATATCCTTAATACATTAGAAAATATTAGTTTTTCACTTCAACTTCTGGAAAAGTAGAAAGGACATGCCATTTTAATCACTAAGTAAAAATATCAGTTTCATTCTAATCACCTACAGGATTGAAAACAAACATAAATAGGATTTATCTTAAATTAACTGCATTTCAATCTATATCTAAAAAATGTTAGAAGAAAAATATTCATCAGTGTTCCATGTTGGACACTGCACTGGCTAAAACCTAATTGAGTTATTAACGTGATTTAAATTCTTTTACAGGAATTAAAAGTATACATTGCACTCTTATGTAAATAAATCAAACTTTCTGTTACCTTTGAAACTACGATAATTTCAGGACATGGTAAACGGTATCTTAAGGAAATACATTTCAAAGGTTAATTATATAACCACGTTTTCAATTTTAACAGTATGGCGTTGATTCAACAGATGGTAATAAAATAATTAAATCAAATTATATTTAAAAGATAGATCAAGATTTTTTATGGATGAGAATGACGTATAATATACTTATCCAATTTTATCTACTATTGCCTAGTGCCACGCCAGCATCACACCACGGCACATCTTATTATAAATAAACATTCAAGTAATGGCTTTCATATCTGTAATTCAAATCAACTCAGTTCAGCAAGGTTATCATTTCAACTCGCTTTATTATTTGAATGAGTCAGGTCATGTCGACTTGAAACCATCTTTAGCATTTGTTATGGTTACTTGAACAGATCGACATACAATGCAGTTTATATCGACTTAAAACTCTTACTCGTGTATTTGTGATACCTTTACGAATATCTACAATAGGCCTGTTTATTTGAATCAGTGTAAACTACAGACAGGGCTATGTTATCATTACTTTTGTCAAAATGATCGAGAACAATCAAATGATTTGATGCCTTCGCAGTGCTTTGAGAACGTACCTGTACTATGTGAAAATTTGTCTAAATATAACTTTATCTTCTAATCATTTCCTGTTTCTCTTTTCGCATTAGATGCATTATGCTTTAATCCGTTTAGCAACCATATGTTTGCAATATATATGTCGGTATTTATCAATAGGGCGATAAAAGCCATCAGTGGACGGTGGATAATACCTGTATATTTATTGTAAAATTCCAGAGCAGTGTTCCGACTATCATTACCAACTGCCTGAGTTTTGATTGTAGATGTCATAATATTTGCTCGTCTTGTTAAATGTTTCTTTTCATCGGTACCTCCATGAATAGTGAATGGAACCTACTCGCTGTATACTAATACTATTGACAACACCAATCAAATAGTTATGAAGCTGGTATTATACTTCTAATTGCTAAGTATTAGCAGGCCACACAGATGCTCAGTAGTCATTAGAAATATCCGGTGTTTTCCATTTATATATATCTGGTTTTTCTCAGTTAAAATTAAAATAGTAATAAAAATAAAATTGGTGCCATCTCTTCACGACATAGATTGCTTTTGATAGTTATAGAGACACGACATCTCTCTTTTATGTTAGATTAAAGAACCATAGATAATTTTTTAAACACAGCTTACAGTACTACAAAGGACACTGCATACGAAATAAACATTGTTATATTATATATTATAATATTAACATACCGACTGTAATTCCCTTCATTCCAAGTATATAGAGCGATATATTGTATATTCTGTAAATGCAGTCGCGTGCCCGAGTATTAACCGCTTTACTTTTCAGCGTAAGAATACATGAACGAATCAATAAAGAATAGAATTTTACAGTTAATTATTCACAAACAGTAAATTCCATAAACAAATTTTCAATAATCATTACTAAACTCTTTACACAAATCTGTACTGTTCAAAACAAAAACAAAAACTCTTTAATTTAATATAAACTTCTATTTACATAACTATCAATTTGCTTCTATCTTTCTCAACTGATACACATCGCTCTTTTAAAGTTTCTTTCTATTACATTGTCTTGACAGGCATGCTATGTGTTATCTCTGTCCCGGATAAATTAACTGACCAAAGGACTATTAATTACTATTGATACTGATCAACTAATTAGAACGAGTCTCAATAATTAACGTTCTCTGTTTCTCTCTTACACCGGATATTTCATATTTTTAATGCAGCATTTGTTATTTTGACAAGAGTGGCATAACGTAACAGAAATTCTGAGGTCATCTCAAGATATTTTAAGATACGATACAATAGATGACACAGATATCTCAAACGTGCAACTTAGTCATTAGACAGCTCACCTTGTCCTACTTCCGTATCCTATTTCAGTATGAAAGAACAATTTTTACCATTACACGATGTCGAAGAGAGAGAGAGAGAGAGAGAGAGAGAGAGAGAGAGAGAGAGAGAGAGAGAGAGAGAGAGAGAGAGAGAGAGAGAGAGAGATTTTGTAGGTATTGTTATGATAGTAGATTATGCTTTTCCCCTTGGAATGTGCAAGCAAAAGAACCACTGAGGGTTAATTCTAATTTTAACATTCTTATTGCATTTCAGTAAAAGTATTTTCATGCCAAGCTTGCTTGTAACATTACAAAAAGTTAAATTTTCCCCATTTTGACCAATTTTTTTATGGCACAGTCACAGAAACACACAAAACGCGAGCGCAAACGCACGCACACACACACACAGACACAAACGCGAACGCACGCACTCACAGGCACACACACAAACACACACACACATACACACACACACACACACACACAATCAAGGACACAAAAACACAAACGATCCCAAGGACACACACACACTCACACACGTTTGTTTGTGATATTTCACTTGATATTTCATTTATTTCCTCCATGTATGTTTTGAATCAACGCTAACACAAGAGAACTCTTTTGAGCTATTGTTTTTTTCGCTTTGATGCTAGATAAAATCTATATTAGCAGTAATGTTAACATTTAATTGGCTAAAGACAATCCGTTTACACGGTTTTAAATAACTGGCTCTTAACTGTATATAAAACCGATAAGACTTAGAATAATAGTGATAAACAGAAAGTAGAAAATATTGAAGAAATACATTTCGTCAACAGAAACATTCGAACTACAGATAGCGATAGATGATACTGTAGTGTGATGAAGTATCTTATCTATTATGTAAACGGAGAAAAGTAATCCGATTTCAAGAGAGCACATGATTATTCCTTTGTCTGATATTTCTGGGCGTATATTAGATTACAAGATTGGATAATCAATCAACAACAACAACAATAACAAAAAACTTCAAGTCAATTTAACAGCATTGGGATTTTCAATCTAAGATAATAAGTTTAATGTGTTTAGCAGTCTAACTGCTTGATTGTATAAGCTGTTTTTTTAAAATAAATCCTCTTTATTACTACTTAAGTTTGTTCATAGATAGACAGATAGATAGATAGATAGATAGATAGATAGATAGATAGATAGATGGATGGATGGATGGATGGATGGATGGATGGATGGATAGATAGATAGATAGATAGATAGATAGATAGATAGATAGATAGATAGATAGATAGACAGACAGACAGATAGATAGAAAAAACTTAATAAGTCAAACGCATCGAATGCCTGGAAATAAGGAATGTGTTGTTTTTCATCTTTAGTTGAATTAAGAACAATTACTCTTTGTAAAAGAAATTAAAGATGTTCTGGATAGTGTACTCTCCCTTTGGAGCGGACTTTGCTGCATTAAAATCAAACTTTTAACAGAATTCAACATTATCAAATTACAATCATGTGCCAGGTATGTCATTGGGTCATACATGAATGTATGTACAAAACACGAAACTTCAAAATTGAATAATGATCAAAGATAACATACGTGAATAATGCCACACACACACCCCGGTAACAGAGAATCATTAACAACGGCGATAAAAACTTTTCAATTGAAATGTGGTCATCAGTTTAATAGTGAACAAATATACACACAGACGATCACACATGCAAACACATAAGTACAGACACAAACAGATACACAGACGATCACACATGCAAACAAAAACACACAAGTACAGACACAAACACATACACACTCATACATGAAACCAAGCAGATACATACAAACAGCAACAAACAATTTCTTTTACGGTTTTCGGTTTAGTAAAATTTACACAATATATTCCGATGATCGACTCCAGAACCCTATAATGATATTAATATCTGTTTCTGAAAGGCTATTATGATATTGGTGTTCTGGTTCTAGAACAATCCTACAATGATGTTGTTCTGATTCTAGAACTCTATAATGATATTGGTGCTCTGATTCTAGAACAATCCTACAATGATATTGTTCTGATTCTAGAACTCTATAATGATATTGGTGCTCTGATTCTAGAACAATCCTACAATGATATTGTTCTGAATCTAAAACTCTATAATGATATTGGTGCTCTGATTCTAGAACTCTATAATGATATTGGTGCTCTGATTCTAACACTCTATAATGATATTGGTGTTCTGGTTCTAGAACAATCCTACAATGATATTGTTCTGATTCTAGAACTCTATAATGATATTGGTGCTCTGATTCTAGAACAATCCTACAATGATATTGTTCTGATTCTAAAACTCTATAATGATATTGGTGCTCTGATTCTAGAACTCTATAATGATATTGGTGCTCTGATTCTAACACTCTATAATGATATTGGTGTTCTGGTTCTAGAACAATCCAACAATGATATTGTTCTGATTCTAAAACTCTATAATGATATTGGTGCTCTGATTCTAGAACTCTATAATGATATTGGTGCTCTGATTCTAACACTCTATAATGATATTGGTGTTCTGGTTCTAGAACAATCCTACAATGATATTGTTCTGATTCTAGAATCCTATTATGATATTGTCGTTCTTCCTTTCCTGGAGTATTTTGTCATTTTATAGGTGTATTCTTATTCTAGAATCCTGCAATAATATCCCACCATAATGATATAACGATACTGCTGTACGCTATGATAGTATTGGTGTTCTTATTCTAGAAACATAAAATGATATTGGTGATCTGGTCTAAAACCATGTAATGATATTGGTGATCTGGTTCTAAAACACTTTAATGATATTGGTTTTCTGATACAAGAACCCTATAATAATATTGGTGATTTGATTCTAGAACCCTGTAATGATATCGGTGTTTTGATTCTCGAACCCTGTAATGATATTGGTTTTATGATACTAGAACCCTATAATGATATTGATGCTCTGATTCTACAACCCTGTCATGATATTTGTGATCTGTTTCTAGAACCCTATAATGATATTGCTTTCTGTTTCTAGAAGTCTACATGATATTGATGTTGATTCCAGAACCCTGTAATGATATTGTGTTTTGATTCTAGAACCCTGTAATGATATTGTGTTTTGATTCTAGAACCCTGTAATTATATTTTGTTTTTATTCTAAAACACTACAATGATATTGTGTTTTGATTCTAGAACCCTGTAATGATATTGCTCTGCCGAATCTATAATCTGATATTGATATCGGTGTTCTGATTCTAGAATCCTATAGTAACATTGTTACGCTGATTCGAGAAGCATGTCATAATATGGGTGTGTCCAAATCCCAGAACCCTGCAATAATATCGGTGTCCTTATTCCAGAATGCTATAATGATACTGGTGTACGCTATGGTGTCATTTATGTTCTGGTTCTAGGACCCTATAATGACATTGGTGCTCTGGTTCTAGAACCCTATAATGACATTGGTGCTCTGGTTCTAGAACCCTATAATGATATTGGTGCTCTGGTTCTAGAACCCTATAATGATATTGGTGCTCTGGTTCTAGAACCCTATAATGATATTGGTGCTCTGGTTCTAGAACCCTATAATGATATTGGTGCTCTGGTTCTAGAACCCTATAATGCTATTGGTGCTCTGGTTCTAGAACCCTATAATGGTATTGGTGCTCTGGTTCTAGAACCCTATAATGATATTGGTGCTCTGGTTCTAGAACCCTATAATGATATTGGTGCTATGGTTCTAGAACCCTATAATGGTATTGGTGCTCTGGTTCTAGAACCCTATAATGGTATTGGTGCTCTGGTTCTAAAACCCTATAATGATATTGGTGCTCTGGTTCTAAAACCCTATAATGATATTGGTGCTCTGGTTCTAAAACCCTATAATGATATTGGTGCTCATTTTCTAAAATCCTATAATGATATTATTGTCCTGATTTTAGATTCCTGTAATAATATTGGAGTTCTCTTTCTGGAACGCTATGATGGTATTGGAATTCCTATTCTAGGATCCTGAAATGATTCTGGTGTTCTGATTGTAGAATCCTGATTGTAATAATATTGGTGTTCAAATTTTGGAATCATATATTGATATTGATGTTCTGATTATAGTACTCTGTAACAATAATGGTGTTTCTAGAATTCTGTAATAATATCGGTGTTCGTATTCTAGAATCATATTATGATATCAGTGCTCTTAATATATAACCGTTTAATGATATTTGTGTTCTGAGATAATTCTTTCCAACGCTGATGACACGTGGGACACTGCAGACCTAGTACTATTGATATATATGAGTAACCATCACTTTTCAATCTAATCTTTTTTGTAAAAACACATTGCATTCTGAAGTATAGCTTTTTCAAAGACATAAAAAGTTTCACCCTCCACATTAATCTATCAATATTTAAAATTATACATGATAAAGTTTCATAAGATAAAACAAATAGTTTTGTCTCAAAACTAACAACGACAAATATTTCAATCTGATTTGTTCCTCGAGTATAGAAGCATCGTGCACCAACACAGCAGGGGACATATTTCTGTTTGTGACATATGTAAAACTGGTTGTAGTATTTTACAAATGTGTTTCGGATGATAAATGGTTTCCTTCCGGGCACCTGGTCCCACCCCGTTTGGGATTTGTGATCTTCGTGTTGACACCAATGATATCTCTAATTTGTCGTATTCTAATGGACTTTGAGTTAAGGATATCCTTATATACTTTATACTTTGTACTTGAGACATTCATACAGGTCTCTTTGTGGCAACAATGACAATGCAGTCTTTTTGCAGAAGTCCATACTCGAAGAATGGCGTCTAAAATGTTGATTCAAGTGCTGAAGTCTAATTTACCTCGTTAAATTTCTAAGGTAACACAAAAATAATAAAATGGAAGAGAAACACTTTACGATGTACAAATTGATGTAGGTTCTCGCAGCAATGCTTTATGTTTATTTGTTCGATATACCGATAGCTTTGGATCAACAAAAGTGTAATCACGTGACTGTTTACTTAGTTGTTCCCCGACAATTTGCACTTATTTACTTATTCCTGTGTTGTTTTGTCTGTGCAGGAAATATTAGTACTATCAGTGGCACAAAGATGACCTTTCTATGTTACAGAGAAGGATTCGTTATCTAAGTTTTATACATAGAAATGTAGTAGCCGGTGTAAAGACGAATAATGACCCCCGTCGAATAATGACCGGGGGGGTCATTATTCTACGTAGAAAAATGACTCCCTAGCCGTAGAATAATGAGTCAAAACCGTAGAATAAAAACCCGGGGGGTAATTTTTCTACATGTTAGATCTATAGGAAAATGACCCCCATAGAAAAATGACCCCATATTGTACATTACATACTACACTCCTGGTAATAATAATATTTGATATTTTCCACAACAAGATGTGTCTGTGAAACACTATGCCCCGATGGCAACAAAATCCGAAAAGCTAGTTAGCATGAAGTGCATAGGGTCATTGACCCTGGTGTCATTTGAAACGGTTTCATTAGTTGAGTATGCATTCTAAATATGAACTCTATCTCTGACGATAAAAAAATATGGCGAAAGTTTAAAGTTTATAACAGGAAGGCAGACTCCCGCCTCGCCACTCCGATTGGGTATCTCCCACTTCCAAGTCGATTATCGAGGGATAATCGTTAAAGCTATACAACCACTATCTTTGTTAAAGATATACTGCACCGATTTCAGTTCGACGCCATATTTGATACATCTTACTTTATGTCCACTGCACCCTATGCTTCGGGTGAATGTCATGCTTGATTTCATATGTATGGGTTTTGTCGCGCCGCGAGGAACTCGGAGCAAGCGAAAATTACAAAATGAAAATCACACGCATACAGTAGGATTCGAACTCACAACCTTCCGATCCGCAGACCGGCGCGCTAACTCATTGATCTACACAGGTTCATGTTGAAGATCATTTAAATGTAAACGTTATTCATGTATATCACATACAAGTCCAACACTTGTCCACATCAAATAGAGTGCGTTTTGTCGTGTATCGCAACTATAAACAGTCAGATAATAGCGGCAAAATGAAATGCAGATTTTATCTGAATGTTTACAGTTGGAATACACGGTAAAACGCCACTATGTTCACAACTGACCCCCTATATTTTTTGTGGTAGGTCCGTCAGAAACCCAATAACAAATTTATTGGATCGAGGACCATTCTATCATGCTCATTTACAGTCAAACCATCGTTTCAAAATGGCGGCCCCTCATCGATTTTCTATTTATTTATTTCTTTACTGATTCGAAAATAATCTATACCATTAGATAGGGCGTTAAATTTTATGGTTTATTCTAAAAGAATAAACCAAAAACTAGACTGAATTGACAAGTACAAAGAGAAAGCTTCTGAAGCGAGATGATAATTGTCATATTTGAACATTTTGCACGGGAAACAATGCATTTACGTGACGTCATAACAAAAGACGTCACAGTGACGCCACGCCGACTTGCAATCGGAACACTGGGTTGTTATGCTTCACAGAGAAACCCCCAAAGGATTCCGATTGTGATGCCCGTTGCATTGTAGTTGAGATCTTGGACAAAATAATAGGCAAATCGCTTAAACTAACGTTATAATTATTTGAACTTTAACAAAGTATCCAGATGATAATTATTCCTTGTAAGTAGATGATAATAACGACCACCAAGGTTTGTTTCTACTCTCCTAAGCTATGGTCTTGTTTCTCTGTCTCGGTGCGGCGGCCTTTGCCTCCTATAAGCTTGAGGGGGTATACTATGATCTGATAGGAGGCAATCACGTGACGCGGTTCAGACAATCCCATTGGAAGAAACTAGTCCGAGGTGCAATAAAAACAAAGATAGTGGTTGTTGAAAGGACTGCAGTATAGCTTGAACCCTATGAGTTCAACGCATCACAGTAAAGGAAGAGAAGAACAGATTTCATGTAGATCTATTTTTTCAATCTATGCAGTGGATACCAGATTCACTCTTTGGGCGATCATATGGCAATAATTGCCTTATTTGAATAAATTCAAATGTGTTAGAAGTAAAATATAAATACTGAAGTCAGAGTCCAGAAAGCTTTAATCCAGAAATTCATGACAAATTAAGGTAAATGCTCTCAACAAGTAGAACATATGCAAGTCCCAAATGGGACGGGACTAGGTGTCCGGAGGAATCAGCGCCCCCTGCTGGCTAGCCACACCCGTCGCACATATTCAGTTGAAACCTGTCAAATTCGGTGATGTCAAGTTCGGTGATATTGTCAAATTTGATGATGTCAAGTTCGGTGATTGTGGTTTCCACCTGAGGAACTGCTAATCCCAAAGATATAGGACCAGGTGTCCGGAAGGAGTGAGCGCCCCCTGTCGGCTAGGCGCACCCGTCGCAAATGTTCTATGGAAACCTCTCTGAATTGGTAAAAATGTCATTTTCGGTAAGGTCATGATTAGGTGTAATGTCTGATTGATTCAGGGTTTTTACTGTGTTTATTGTCATGCCCCAGAATGTCATTTAACATTCGGGAGAGGGGGACTTCATATTGTGTTGTAAGATCCCCGTATCGACCGTAAAACTTCCTCAGTGACGATAATAATGACGTAAATTTACAGGGGAGCTTAATTAGTTATGCAAATTATCCTTAATTAGGCATATTATCCTCTTGGAGTTCTAAAATGTCCTGGAGTGTGGAAAAAGTTTTTTTTTTTACTCCTGTCTTAATGGAAAGCCCATTTATTTCTTGACCGACGAAAGAGTTCTCTTTTTCCACACCACGCGTGCAAACTCAATTGTCATTTTATGAACATCTCCGGAGGATAATCTGCATACTTTAAGGAAAATTTGTTTGACTTAGCGCTCCTGGGCGTAAATCAGAATCCCGGTATGACCCAAGTGCTCCTGTAGATGTAAAGACTAGGAACGGCTTGTCCATGGACGTGTATGGGTCTAAAATACACAATAGACTTTTAAATGTTATAACATCCGATAAGTCACAAAAATGAAGTGGTATCCGGGTTTCGAAGGTCATTAGTTTTTTTAAAATTTATGAATCAGAATTAACAAATGAGTTGGTTGAAAATAATCGCAAAAAAAAAAAATGCATACTAGTATTATCTGAAGTATAAGCGTCAACATGCGCCATATCTACGAACTTTCAGAAACACCATCGTACATATATAAAAAGAGTACATATTAATAACATTTATCGAGAAATCAAGTCGGTTTATAAGGGGGTCATTATTCTATGGGGGTCAATATTTTTCACGAGGGGTTTGCAATTTTTGGGGGCTGGTGCCACTTATTCTACGGTCGAATAATGACCCCCTAAAACGTCGAATAATGACCGGGGGGTCATTTTTCTACGTAGAATAATGACCCCCGGTCATTATTCGACGGGGGTCATTATTCGTCTTTACACCGGTATGTCTCATGTTTGACTAGACTTAATGTTACAACTGAGGTACAAGCCTGATGCTAAATGAATTTACCATATACATGTTGTACAATACATCATACATTTATAAATTTCTCATAACAAAGTTTGTTGATGGTTGACTGTTTGAAATGGTTTTTATGTTACTTATTCATGTTTTATGGTCAGTTTTTACTGTTGAAGTTCACTCCTGGCAATAAAATATCCTTTTCATCATTGTCAGATGAGTATTCGGTTTTTTACATTTCATGTTTTCAATATAAAGCTAATTACCGACCTCTTCACCGAGCTTGACCTTTTCACCACACTCGAGAGGTCTTCATGTAACATTTGCGACGGGTGAAACATGCTAAAAGGAATCGTTGGGAAATTTTGCTCTTGTTTAATTTTCACCATTTTCACCCTTATACGAGAAAGCGAATTTACATAGAAAGCGAAAATTTGAAGCTAAATTAATGATGCACGGACAAACTTGACATTGATGAGACTATAATTATTCGAACAAATTCAAGATGACTGGAATATGTTTTCTGAAGTTAAAGGGTGAACATATGCAGGTCTACCCATACTTTTATTTTATATGGATGTAAGTGGAACGAAAACAAATCAAGTTATGAAGTTATAATGTTTATACCATGATCCACGTAACAATAGTCCATTAATTGATCATTTTCTAATTGGTATATTCTAATATTCAGAAGTATTTTAGAACTATTCACATACTACTCCAGCAATACTTATCCACTATATTTTCCAAATTGGACATTTTCCTTTACTATTTGTATTGCTAAACACAACCTCACCAAAGCAATTTCAAAAAACCAGTATCCTGATATATAAAGATCCTAAGTATTTTATTAGCATCTGATTGACACGTTAATGTAACTGCAAAACGGAACAAAAACGACAGAAAGAAATGTTAGCAAAAAGTGTTTTTAGAGGTAAATTGAAACTAGTTTCTAACCAACAGAATTCTAATGTATAAACACAATGACAGATTGAATTCTTTCTGAATATTTGTTGCTGACGTTACTTTAGTTCGGCATAAGGAAGTGATTGGTTTTAACGTCAATAAACCTAGGCGTAGCATTATCATCAAAGTAAATGGTATTAAGTATTTCAGATTTATGCCTATTTGCAAAACTGCTGTGCAATTTCAATATATGAAATTATTCAAAATCCTAGACATAATGTGGACAGGTCATTTGTTAAGGACCAAAGTGGACAACGGAGCAATAGTGTTTTGTTCCTAATATTAGGCTTCATACTTTAAATTCTGTTAGAATCAATAAACACACACGGTGTACTCTTATCACTGGTTTCATTATAGCAATCTTTCTGTCACGTAAAACGATCATACGTATATACTTATCCACTTGATAACATAGCAATTATTCTATCAAACATGTAAGGATATAATCTTATAGCAATGGATAGTGTGTCTAACCTTTAATAGCATATTAGGTGTACATTTGCTGAGAATTAAAGAACTCATTCTATAACACACAAGCGCGTGCTCGTGCGCGTTCGTAAGTGTGTACTTGCGTACGCGCACACGTGTGTGTGTGTAAAAACTTCATTTTTATGGGAGTGACACTAATTGATCGGCTATCAATGTAACATATGTAAAAGACAATGGATCACGGGAGGTGTCGGCCGCCTAATCTTCCATGAAACCAGATTTCTCTTCTGTACATTTCAGTTTCCATCGTATATCTGTTAAATATTGCGTTCGTATACTTGACTTCCATGGATGTGTTTTAAGTTTTATATTATAACTTTGGTATTTGTTTACAATATTCTTTTCATTCTAGAAATTATCCAGAAAATCGCATAGCAAATTTCACATTTTCAGCTACGATTCGAAACTAGCACCTTAAAGCTTGTTCAAAGTACATTGTATATACATGAATTACATCATTTTACTTCCGGAATATTGGTGACATTTTATCATACAATATTGAAGTGAAATTTTACTTATGTCCATAAACTTCCACCATATTATAGACAAAAATTAATTTTCAGATAAATTGCATGGATTGAGTTTATTTGGAAGATCATTTTAAGAACTAAAATTTCAATAATTTAGAAATAGCAGGAATGCATCTATCCAACTTCTTCCTATTTCTACATCCTAATCTAGTGAAACAGTTATATTACTTAAATGCAAAAAAGAGAATGGAACTTTAATGCAACTTCCCCAACTTTTACAAAGCCATGACTGATCGACTGATTGATTGATAGATCGATTGATTTGTTGGGTGGTAGGTTGTATGCCGTTGAATTTAAGTGAGGTTTTCACCGCAGAATATTACTTATATTAATATATGAACCAGTAAACCACATAAATCTAATAAAGAGTAAAAATGTCAGTCATAAATCGCATATACGTGATTCTAAATAACCATAAAAGAATTGAGAGAATTTGGCAATTACAACAGAGCACGTGACAGGCATATTATCCACATCGTTATACTTATCATTAAAAAAAATACACAGAGTACAGCTAGCATTGGTTATTTTGCTTTTGTCGTAAAATGCATAATGAATGAATATACATACCTAGACGGAGAAAGCAGTGATTCAATAGGAAAGCGATTGATTGCAATATAATTATACTTTCAGAGTACATTCTTCTTCAAGAAGCGTACTACACGTAACGTAGAGACCTAATGTTTGTCAATTGACGCTATAAAAATGTAAAAAAAAAATTTAAAAAAAACAAACACAGAAAACAAAAAACGATAAAAACATCGCTGTGTTTTAAAAGTATATCTATCTTTACAAACAGTTTGGACTATTTTGAACTACATATCTAAGCATCAGTTATTCTAATGTCCTGGGAATATTACTTCAGACGCATATGAATCACGGAAGTCTTTAAACAGTGAAATTTCCCTACTGAGACATTCAACAACGAACGATACTCGAGAGTCCATACTATGATTGGCTTAAGCATGGTACTCAAGCTTGTAAGTTGTCTTCAATGCATGATATCTGATGTCAAAACGTTAGAACACATTACTAAACTACCTGTTCAAATAAATTATTACGTCATATGAAAATCTGTCATTGAAAAATTATATTTGTTATGTAGCAGCTATTTAGTTAAAACAATGTGGTATACAAAATATCTTTTAAAGACGAAAATTTTCATGTTATTGTTATGTTTCATAATTAATTTATACCACATTAAGTCTGTTTAAATATTGTAGCATTATTATTATTATTATTATTATTATTATTATTATTATTATAATGTTTTATCAAGCAAACTGGTATTTCATTCAAATTTCTTGTACGTCAACAGTTACTGGTTCTAAACGCTAAGAATATTCTTCCCACCATTGTGTATGATTATATATTCTTTACAAACATACTCATGTTGGGTCATTATGCATCTATTGGAAGTTGTCAAGGTTCTTTATTTCTGACAATTAGATTTCTAACGAAAAAATCTCATAAATACTTAAAAAGAAACTTGTATCTGTATGGTCGGACACTTGGACTAAATAAGTAATAAATACTATGGAAATATAAACTTTATTGCACGATTATTATCAAAATTATTTTGTAAAAACAAAGAGTGTTCTTTCAGCCTGAAATCACACCTTATCAACACCACACCACACGTGCATAGCATTGTCTTTGAAATTCTCCGATATTTTGGCAATATGTGGGATTATATTTGGCAGGTGCTTTGTTGACCAACATCTGTTTTGTGTATGTTCTATTGTTTTAAGTGTTTCACTGTTGTAGTCCGTAAACAGAGATAGTTGATTTCTATCTATTGATTAACTGTTTGATTAATGGGTCTTCATGGACACATATGATTAATGTCAATCTGGAGAGACGAGGTTATGTTCGATATCAAAATTAATCATCAGCGATTCAATAATGAACTCGGTACGTTTTAGAGTGCCGCGCCATTACTGAGGTGTCGTTAATAGTTATATCAGAAAGATAGTTTGTTTTGTCAGTGCCAAATAGTTTTGTCTATAACATTGAATCTTTCATTGATTTCAGTCTTGTTTTCAGTAATTTTTGAATTTACCAGTTTATTTATATACTGCACAATTCTGATACTCGCTGTCGTTTTATGTGAATTAACATGTACTGAATACAATATGAAAAAAATTAAAATTTCCAGTTAAGCATATTGTCTAACTTCGTAAAAGAAAATATATGTGATTACTTGAAAATGAAATTTATAACGGCGAGTTGTAAGTTGAGAAACTACTTTTTAAATCATTTATCATTTACCAAAATTTTGCATTCTAAACTGGAAATAAATTTGAAAATAATCTGAAGTGTGATACAGCATCTAAGTTGGTTGTGTTAAGTTGGCAAAATGTACTCAATGCTCCAGGACACCCTATTCTTCTGTATTCCCAAGAGGATCACTAAATATTGTACAGTATTTATATTGACTCACGGACTTTGCCACTATAGGAGCTTTAGTACCATTGGTGTATGTTTTACATAGATCATGTATCATACTTGAGATTTATATGACGAAACAGTTTGATCAAACACATAAACAACACAGACAGACAAACATTATACGCATGTTTTGTTGGCATACGCGAAACATTGCGTAAATAATTGCTACAAAAATTAAAGAGTGTTGACCTCAACGTGTAAATGAGATATTTACTTTCAGTGTTGATCAAGTTAAAAAAAAAAACATTCCTAAACTATCATTTGTACAAAAAGAATATGTTGAATCATTCCAGTATTATCCACCTTTGGTAATTATATCAAGGTTCACATGTTAAAATAAATTTCTGAAAGCACGCAGCAATGTCAATACGAAATCAGTCAGAATTATAATGCATTCTGATGAAGTCCGCCTCGATAACCGCTGATATTTCGATGATATAACATAAAATATTGGGGATAACGTCAAGGTTGATTAGTATCACCATCATTATCATGTCAAGTGCTGCAAAGTAGTAATTAGATATAATTTAATGTAATTTTAATGATGATTAAAGTGTTGGTAGCAGTAGAAACAGAGGTAGTATTGAGAGAAGTACTGGTACTAGTAGTATCAGCAGCAATGTTAGTAGTAGTGGTAGTAGTGGTAGTGGTAGTGGTGGTGGTGTTGTTGTCGCTGGTTTTGTTGTTGTTTTTGTTGTTCCTGCTGCAGCTGTTGTTGTTGTTGTTGTTGTTGTTGTTGTTGTTAGTGTAATAGCAATGGATTGTCGGACATGTCGTAATTAAGTCTCACAGCAAGACAAAAACGACAAACTGGACAATTCGTAACCTTGAAAATTTAGTTTACTCGATTGTTGTACGTACTCCTCTTGATCCAGATGCACAATGCGTTGTTAATTTAAACTTGAAATTAAACATTGTTGAATCTATAGGCTAACACTAGGTTAGATTTAACAATGTATTGTGCAACTGGGTCCTGCTGTTTAACACTTATGTTCAAACCTAGCTAACCTGCCTTTCTTATTTCAACATGTTTTATTTTAGTTTGTTTTTGTTCTTGCTGTTATGATTTTATGTCACAATGAAAATACGGAACCTTGTTAAGTAAGAATGTTGAAATCGTCTACATAAGTGATACTCCAGGATTTTTTCCGGTATATATCCAACAAAGGCATATATCACGCTAAAACATAAGTTAACAAAATCGTAGGGAGAAATCATTAAACAAGTTTGGACTTTCATCTTTTCTGAACACAAACAATCAGAAACTAAAACAACATTTATTCAAAAAGATGTTACTTTTGCTTACTGGTATTAACCACGTTTATCTTTGCTATAATAATTACACAGATGTTTTATTCCTTTCAAGCATGAATAACAAAATAAGTTGTCGTTAGAACCGTTGCTTGTTTAGTCGACTATTAGATGTCATGATTTGAAATATGCTGCAAATGACATCGTTATGTAAAGTGATATGGTTTTTTGCACGTGATCATGAAAGGTTTCGTATTTTAATTTCTGCAGAGGTGTTATAAAAAAACCGATACCAGAAGTTATCAAATGCAAATTGCATTGTGATGTGAGATAACCAAATGTAATTAAGTCTTGAATTTCTAGCAATAATGTTGAAATCATTCAACGAAAGCTAGAAGTGAATTTCAATGCATTTCAACAAAAGTATGGTATCTTCATTTTCTTCTAGAATTCACCTTTTGCTGTTGTGTATTCGTAAGCCATATGTATTATATTTATTTGTGATGAGATATTCACGTGGTTAACAGTCAATATATTCAATGATCGAGACTCTATAGCGTGACTATAAAGTCAGAAAATTGCAATGACGTAAAAGTTCTATTTTCATTAAAAATTAGCAAAACATATGGGAGTTAAAACTTGTCAAGATATATATATATATATATATATATATATATATATATATATTTATATATATATATATATATATATATATATATATATATATATATTAAACCATTTGATATATCATTATATATTACTATCTGTATCTGATATTCCTTTGCGTAGTACTGTGTACCGGGAACTTTTCACTCTTGTTTAGCTTTAACCCTAACCTTAATTGGCACATTCTAAATTCAGTGCATATACTGTTTCTATATAATTTACAATAAAATTCAAAATATAAGGGAATGAATACTTTGGAAATGCTCAATATGATATAACTACAAAATTATGATCACAGCATTCCAGCGATCGATTTATCGAAGAACAGTGTTAACGACACTTGGTGACATTTGTACATAAAGTTACTGTTATTAGGATCTGTCTTTTGTAGAATTTAGATATTAGTCTGTCCAATGTAAATAGGAATTTATATTATTTTATATTTAAAAATAAGCATCAAATTGTGATAACTCGAGATTTATTCAGTCATCTTATTTTGTTAAAAGACATGAATGCGTACTTCAACGTGCGAAGCTTACTTTCAAGATATAAACTTGCGTATATATGAATGTTTTTGTTAAGATTTAAAAATATATTTGAATTGACTGTTAATTTATTTACTCACGCATTTTACAATTAATTTGTTTTTCATTTGATAACGTTAGTCTGCCTTAAAATAAGTTCACGTGAAGGATAGTACCTGAGTGCATGTATTTCTAAAGAATGGTGACGTTTAGTGTTAAAGTTGTATAGTTGGAGTGTCTTGCCAATCCTTAGTCAATACAAATGTTGAACTTTGATCAACATTCATAACTCATTGAGACTCAGTAAAATGATGAAATACAGATGGATAAACGGAACTCGAAGTCCGTTAAAATACAAGTAAAATATATAAAACACGAAAAACAATTGCAAATATCAAAAGGAATAGGATCAGCTGCCCGGAATAAGTCAGCGTCCCCTGTAAACATGCCACACCCAGCAAATGTTCTATAGAAACCTATCGAGTTCGACGAGAAGGTCAAGCTCGGTGAGAAAGTCAAGCTCGGTAGTAAAATCAAGCTCGGTGAACACGACATCAGTTAGTTTTAGATCTGATTGGGGAAAGGTAGTCGCTGTATATGCTCGTTTTCCGTATCGACCATAAAATGTCCGTAGTGACATGCTCAGACTAAAATAATGTATTTTTATAAATTCCGGTAATTGATTGCATATCACCAATAGATCGGAATAAACACGAATTCGACATATCTAAGGAAAAATAAAAGCAACAAAACAAACAAATACAAGATTTGTAAACAACATTTTATTACGGCATCAATTACAACTGTGGCACGTTATTCATTCAAACACAGTAGTGAAATGGAAAATATCAACAGGGGAAGGTTACCCCTCCATGACACTTGATCCCACCTGTGTATTTTCGTAGGTCCATGTTCTCCAATATTCCCAGATTAGTATATTTCCTCATAAACCTCCTTACGATTAATTCTTTGATATCTATATTCTTATATCATGTATCGGGCGTTATCTTGATATACGTAGTACGTGGAAGATAAGTATCGAACATCAGAATGAAGGTGTGTTTCTTGAATACTTTTTGGCATTCAAATGTTGATAAAATGTATCTTGTCAGATCGAAAAGCAATTACATTGGTTTTCAGAATTTACAAACTTTCACAACAGCATGAAGCAGACTTTTTATTTATTTTGTGTGCATTCCTTGTATCTGTCCATCCTATTTTACCTAAATGTGCATGGTGCAGATTGTTAACCCAAATAAACACGCATCACCATCATGAAGGTGTTTTTATCATAGCGGCATTCGTTAGTTTAATGTATTTTGATATCTTAACATCTTAATTTCAGATTTTCACAGTAAAGTTCTGACCTAATTTGTCACAAGTTTGAGATCAAGATGACACGTGATCTGAGAGGTTTTCGACTGATTCACCTGCTTTTGGTCGTGCTTTTTGTACGTACGACGTTTACAGGTAAATATATTGCGTGCTCCAATATTTCATTAAAGTTACAAATATAACCACGTAGAATTTCGGATGATAGCAACAATACCAATGAATATAACTATTTAATGATTTCGTACAGATGGTTGTTGGATCCCAGGTTTTCCTTTATTACACCAGTGTGTTCCGTGTAGAGGCCTAAAACCTAACTGTCTAAAACATGAAAAAGTATAAACTATATTACTCTGTATTAACAATAGTCCTTAATTGATATGTAATCCTTTAAATTTATAGAGTATTTAACTGACTGAGATGTCTCCCCTGTTCAGACAATTGGGAATTATTCTGTAACAGGTGACACTTAAGGTATAGTCTATTTATTAAGTAAATATATTAACTTAAACTGACAGTGTCATTACCATATAAATAAAATGTCCATAGTGACAAGTACATTAAATTACATTACTGAATTGATATAAGTCAATTTTCCAAATTTGTCTATTTCTGAAATTGAATGTGAAACGTAGAATGTCCAAACTTGTTATATAATTTTGCTCGGTCACACATATAACAACACAACCAACGAACATTTTGTCATATAAATAACATGAAATGGAAATATCAGTTTTATTTATCCATCCATGGAGGTTGTTTATGTTATTGATATATTTTTCAATTAACAATTTTGTAAACAAATGATAGTAACATATTTCCACAGGGAAATACACGATTTTTCTAATGTGGTAAATACTGATGACACTCAATCTATCAGAAACGTGTAATGGATCTGTATCACATCTATTAATATCATCTCTCAAATGTCTGAAGCATTATTGTTTTAGTTATTGTCAGATTGTTTATTACAGCGAAACATTGTGAGCGATACAAGAAAAAATGCCTCGCATCCAATTCGACAAAGACAGATGAGCAGAGACTATTGGATACGCTGATGCTAACATACAGCAAAGACGCAAGACCCGTGTTTAATGCGTCACATCCGGTAAAGGTCTTCGTTGGAATAACTCTCACTCAAATTTTTGATGTCGTAAGTTTTTCACTATATAGTTGTATTTTATTTATTTTCGTGAGTCCGTTAGAAAAAAAATTGACTCACAATTGTACGTTTGCAAGGTAAATGTATTGTTATCTTTAAAACAAAGTACAAATGCATAAAAAACATGGGTACTACAGAGTTAACCATAAGGAGGTCCATCAACCGGACTTCTGGAAAATGAAGGATCGGACCAGGTACGAAACAATAATCAAGTGTCTGTACACTTTATCTATTTTACAATGATAAACAAACACGTTTATGGAACTTGTGTAAATGTGTCCGCTTGAATCTGTTGTTGGAACGACCGCCTTCCCATCGCGTATACTCACTTGTCAATTCCGATGATCCAACATGGTCCTTTTGGCGAAATGCGAGTGCACTAAACACTGCGCAGTCTGTACATCGGATAAGATTTTTACATGTATGCAATTGACACATCAGAGCAAATTTAATTGAATTTATTATTCTTATTTGCAAATGATTAAGTTTACATGCTAAGAAACGCCAAAGAATGCAAACATGCTTTCAAGAATTCCTATAAAAAACGGCACAACAATTTAAGTAACGAAGTAAAGATAGTTATGTTGATACGCATTATCAGTTGTTGAAGTTACAGATAGGGTATAAACCAGACCGAGTATAGAGTCGGTACATGTAGTGCCTTTTTTTGTTTGTTTTCGTTTAACCTATATATCATCATTCTGTAACAACACTTCGTTATTCATGTTAATTAGCCAATGACAAGTATTCCCCGGATACCTCTAATTAGCAATATTTATAGCTCACTACTTTTACATAACCCTCCGCTTTTCTCTTTTGTGATATTGTCTGGTTATCGAAATGTGTTTCTGTCATCAACAGTGACGTTAAAAGTGAAATTGGTAGCAGACGATGGCCATGATTACCATTTTCGTCAATTTCTTTTAACCAAAAATATTGATTTAAGCAAACAATGTATCACCTGCTACAATGTAGAAAAGTATTTAGTGACAGACATTCCCGCTTGGTTTGTTTATATACGTTTTGTCTATACTAACACACAAAATATAACGTTACTCTGTACCATACAGTTGTATATATCAACACTGCAATTCAATCATATCAAAACCTGGTTTGTATATAAGTATACTATCCAATGGTAGGAGTTACGTTTCACTTGAAATGACTTGTATTGACATATCTGTTATTCCAGTAACTGAGACTAAACTATTTATTGCCACTGTCTATTTTGTCCTGTATTGACACACTGATACAATTAAACATTCAATTCTACATCCGACACATTAGAAAAAAATAAAACGGTATTTTAGGTGAAATGTTGAGTTGCCTTTTCGTTGGCGGTTGTTAAGACGTCTGTACCAATTGTGACGAGGATACTTTCCTCACGTGTTTCATTTGGACTTGACTATGGACTCACAGCGGGTGTGACCGATCGACAGGGGATGCTTACTTCTCCATGATCCCACCTCATGGTTTCCAAAAGTCCGTGTTTGTCCATTTTTCCCCAGATTTGTATCTATATCCTGGTCATCCTATAGATTTATACTTTGGTGTCTGAGATGTTTTATATATCACTTTTATTACTGATGAATTTACGCAAATGCAGTTAGAGTTATTTTACGTGTCACGCCTACCGTGACAATGGGAACCTGGTTTTAAGTATCATCTGGAAACCTATGACTTTCAATTTCGTGTGTCGAGCGCTAAACAAAGGAATGGTCATCAGAGACTTTGGTATGACCCGATACCGGGAATCGAATCCGGGACTTTCCGCTTTCGAATCGAAAGCTCTACTACTAGATAATCGCAAGCGGTTAAAATAATGTTCTCTTGATATATTTTGTTTGCACATGCATTTGTGAATTAGCATGTCTTTTCAACTTCTGTTTAAGAGGTAAAAATTCGTTTTTACATAGATGTATAGAGTTAACATCTCCCAGATGATCCAATATACCGGGGCCTATTCAACAGATAAACATTTCATATACAAAGGCAAACTACCTACTGATAAGTTTGTGACCTAAGGGTATATGGAATCGTGTTTAAAGTCAACATGTTGCGAATTATACGTTCGCTATAATGTTTGTAATGACAGTGCTTCACTAACTGACACCCGGTTCGATGTGTTGATACCGACTTTGAAGAGGATTTGTTTCTTAGTTGTTTTGATTTGAATTTGATTCATTTGTGTACTCGCTGCATGTGTTAACGGTACAAGGGGATGCTTACTCCTTCGTGGCACCTGATCTCACCTCTGGGTTCTGTATTTGTGCAATGTTTACCTGAATTGTACACTGTCACTTGGATCACCTGACAGTTAACACTCTGCTATCTGAGCTTTTTATATTGATAGTCACTATAATGTCTTTATCGCCGTCTTTCCTCCTGGATTTTAAAATTTTAAATAAATCCAAGTCACAATTGCTCTCAACAACCGCTAACGAACAGGTACATGCATATCATTTGCAATTAGACTAATCATTTATATCTTTTATGTAGATATATAATAGTGAAGCACTTTCCCTATATCTACAATTATAATTTCCTGGATTTCGAGACGTGTGGATATCAACGGTAAATTAACATAGAAATCTAACTGATATATTCATAAAAGCCGATTATATTTTACATATTCCAGGATGAGAAAAACCAAGTGCTGATTACAAACGTTTGGTTAGATCAGGTATAGTAAATTACATTGATTGGCAATAAGGTGTCATTGTTCTTAATATATTTTTCTAATGAAGTTCATTGTTACAGTATTCTTATATTATATCGGAGAGTTTGATAACAAAGATAAAGCTGGAAAGAATCGAATCTAATGTTTAAGTTATGAAACCGACAGACGAGAAAAGGGAGGCTACTCTAGTCAATTTACGTACTGGTATTTTTATCATAGCAAATATAGTGCATTATGAATGAAACGAATTTTACACATTTGGAAATAAAAAATGGAACTGTTTCTGTAACAATTTAGGAATGGAAGGACGAAAAGATAAAATGGGACCCTAAAGACTACAATGGCTTGTCAACTATGCGGATACCCTGTACAAAACTGTGGCTACCTGATATTGTGTTATACAACAGGTACAGATCTTACATAAACATTACTGAAGATAATTTGTTATATCATCATCATCATCATCATCATCATCATCATCACCATCATCATCGTAAATATTATCATTTTTATCATTACTATCATCACAAATTGTTTGTTCATTGAAATAATGACAAAAAGAAAGAAATATCAAGGTATAGAGTACACCATAGTTTGTTGGAGAAATTTGAACATTTGTAATATAAAAATCTCAAATATTAAAGTATTACTCTTCAGGATGTCTATGATATATATATACAAATCTGGTAAATAATGGACAGACACGGGCCTCTGGAAACCAAGAGTTGGGATCAGGTGCCAGTGAGGCGTAAGCATCCCCTGTTGACCGGTCACACCCGCCGTGAGTTCACAGTCAATTCCAAATGAAATATGTGAGGAAACAATAAAATTTTGGAAAAGTAATGGAAAGGCGTGTCATTGTTTGATAATGGTTAAATTCAGTTCAGAATTTGATTCTCCGACAATAATGCATCTATAAATACATATATCAGTATCTGGAGCATGTATCCAATGTACCGTTCAACATACAAACATTGAATATCATTTTTCCAGAGTAATTGTTTAATTGCCCGTCTTTTTTTCTTTCAATAATCTTTTTTTGAGTTAAGGTAAGAATTATTCACTTATATTAAACGGTTATAGACAACGCTAGTCAGCAGCATATGGACCACTTTGGTCTTAACATTTATAATGGACCAGGTGCCCGTTTTACGAAAGATCCTAAGTCTTAAATCCTAAATCTTAATCCTAACTGTCATGGGACTGACCAATCAGCGATGCGTTGGCATGGTAGTTAGGACTAAAAGTTAGGATTTAGGACTTACGACCTTTTGTGAAACGGGGACCCTGGAGTTTCGTATAGCCTTTGGTACCTCTTCACCATATTTTGAATACATCGATAGTCCAGATTGCCATGGTAATCAATGTGTTTCGAGATTATGATCAGTTGGACCACTTTATCGTCAGTCTTCGCTTCTTTTTGTTAAGTTTCGAGTCTCACTATGAAGTCATATAACTATATATATATATATATATATATATATATATATATATATATATATATATATATATATATATATATATATATATATATATATATATATATATATATATATATATATATATATATATATATATATATATAATGTGATCAGTAATATTATCAGACGTTAAACGTTTGGATATGCCATATTCTGAAGCGAAATTGCACAGCTTTTAACATCAACTGAAATGTCATTATTGATGAATATATTGTGGCTCTATGTATAAACTTGCTTTTGAAGGAAAATATCATCAATCAATAGTTGTTTCGAATAGATTGGGATTTATTTCACCAAGGTTATAAATGTCTTCACACATAGCATCATCACTTAATACGTGCTTTATATAAATGACCGAAAAACTACAAACAAACACAGTGTTGATTATTATGTTATTGTTTTCAGTGCAAGCGATTATAGCAACAAATACATGGAAGCATTGGCGATGGTTTCACATGACGGTACCATATTCTGGCCTCCTATAGTAAAACTAAGGAGTTCTTGTTTGATGGATGTGACGTATTTCCCGTTTGATGACCAAGTCTGTAAACTGAAGCTTGGATCGTGGGCATACGACGGATTTCAAGTTGATGTTATCAAACGTTCCGATAATGTGGATTTATCGAAATTCGTGGAAAACGGAGAATGGGAACTTATGAATGCCACAGCTGTCAGAAATGTTGTATATTACACATGTTGTCCGGAACCGTTCCCTGATGTTACGTTTATCATTCACATACGTAGAAGAACTACATATTACGTATACAATGTTATTATTCCATCCGTCATGTTGTCTAGCCTAGCGTTGTTGGGATTTTGGTTAAACCCAGATTCTGGAGAGAAAATTACTTTGGGTTTAACAGTGTTACTTGCACTGTCAGTGTTCATGTTACTTATAGCTGAAAACACGCCGGCAACATCTTTCTTTGTGCCACTCTTAGGTAAGATCAACTGTAAGACATTTCTGTTTATGTTTATTGCTATTTTTCTTGTTGTCAGGAAATTCTGTTTTCTATGAACGTAATGAACCAGCTTCATTAATTCATGAAAATTTAGTATGGTGCCTATGTGCCTATTAATGTGTAATAAAATCATGGGCCCGTTCTACCACAAAGTTGTAAATTTAAATTGATTTACAAAATCAAAATTTACAATTTTTTTTATTTAACCTATCCTAACCGAAGTACACACAAATGACTTGTATCTTAAAATATTATAAAGGTAAATTATGACTTGGGTTTACGCATTGCGTAGTCATAAGGACAGGACCTTATTCTAGTAAGTTTATATGAATAATATCGAAAGGCTGGTATTTTTCTAACTGTTTTTTTCTATCCTACTTGAGCCATAGTATTAGCTATATTGATTATTAGAATCTCACATGGGTATGTGCAATAGATAAGAAAATATCAACCCGAGTGGTAAGAATCTGGTTTCCCGTGGATTGGACTTTCAGATTTTTAAAACGAGGGTTGGGAATTTCATTTCCACTCAACACACGGATATTTGATAATTTTCACCCATACTTCAAATACATGAAAATAAAATCAAACGCCACTTTTTACATGCACTGTTTTCTCATTACACAGAACTCCTATAAAATAATATTGGGACGTCATAACGCGTGTAGCTTGTCCACACCCCAGGGTATGGACAGAGAAATTCTGGCTCGGCAAAACGATAGATACGCCTTTCCAAGGTGGGAATATTGCCAATCCATCGTCTGACTTCCTCGACAATAACAAATCAAATAAAACTACACACAATGTCTTTAAAGTGGAGAGTTTCTAATTTGTTAAAATGAAATCTATCGACTTAGTGATGAGTACAATCCAACAAAGTTCTACATAAATTAATAAGATACAAAAGTAAATAGGATATTTTATTTTTTTCAGAATTACTAAATTAAACATATTTTCTTTTCAGGTGTTTACCTCATTACTGCCATGTCGTTTACCTCGTTATCAGTTATATTTGCCGTTGTAGTTTCCAACTTACACATCCGAGGTGCAAATCCGGGTGAACCTCCAAAAGTTGTAAAGAGTGTCATCATATTCATATCAAAACTTATGTGCATGCGATTACATCATATTACCGAAAATCGTGTGCACACGCGTCAAATATATGCAAAGCCATTGGCTAATCCGTGTGATAGCAGTGGGACAAAATCAGTTAATGGAACAGCCTATGGAAACAGACTAAAACATAGAGACGAAGTGGAAGAAGGTTGTCAAGAACAAAGATGCCAAACGCAAGTTACTGGCTTCAATCAAGTAGTATTGGAAACTTTAAAAAGTCTTCTTGATAAACAAGAGGAACAAAACATGGAGTCGACGATAAGAGGAGAATGGGAAGAAATAGCTCGTGTTATTGACCGTTTCCTATTCTTTGTTTTTGTTTTTGGTATGTGCATTTCAACAATATATTTACTTGTCGTTTTACCGATGATAAAATCTAAAAGACATCTTGATATGTAGCACGAAATGGGTACGGCTACTTCAGAATTCCGTCAATGAACTTCACGTCACTAAATATGTTTGCAGATATCATTAAATGACAGAAATGTTTTCTTCTCTTTTAATCAAGATACTAGTAAGGAATGGTCTTAGCACGGTGGAAAATATATTTACTACAATTTTGGTAGTAATATATATAAGGATAATTAAATATATTTGTTTTTTAATTGTTATTTTTTTATAGTGTGGGAGTAATTTTGTACTACTGTGGTAATCCAGTTTAACAAAATAATTTTTAAGAATATTTTACGTTTCTTTACAAAGTATGTTACCTCACTTGAATTTTCATAATTTACTAAGTACCAATAAAAGTTACTATAAAAATGATATTGTTTTATTTAAGAAGTAGGTCTATGATTTGATGCAAGTTGGGTGGTATATAACCCATGCTTATCTATGAACCAGAAGAACGGTTTTATCTCTAGTTGTGTAAAACTGAATTGTATAAGAAATTGCATAGAATAACATTGTATATGAATAGCTGATTTCTATCCATGCTTATTTTTACAAACTGAAAGAACAGTTTTATTACAGGTTTTGTTAGACTGGAATTGTGTCAAATTTGAGGCTTAAATCAAAATATTAGTATATTGAATTAGTTGAATGTTAAACTGAAAGTGTGCTTCAAAATAATGTACTGGTGCCAGTTGAAGAGTATTTTGTAATTTCTGTATATATATTTTGTCTCCCTTCATGTAATAAAACACATTTTACTGTACTGCATGTGTTTTTGTCAATAGACGCTTTCTCTAACAAGTATTGAAATTTAAAATCAATTAACAAAATTCTGAATAAATCACATACATGTTGCGTATTTTACGAATGGGTGCAATCTTACAATCAAAATCTCCTAAACATTTTAATGAAAGGAAGATGGAACTTTTTCGCTTTTCCATATTTTTCCTCGTTTTATATCAACTTTCAAGCAGTAACATCTACACATCCTTAAATTCAACAACTGGAAATCATGATATGAATTCAGATATTTGAAGGACAGTGCACAAGTATATCACACAGCATATGTGTTTCTCAATACCAGATTTATCATGTTGGAGACATATTTAAATACTTCATCTATAAACCTAATTGATAGTGTATGTTCCCCTCAATCTTGTAAATTGCAAGTCTTAGTTCTGTAACTCTTCTTTGCTGTGTGATTGAATGAATTCTTTGACCAAAGCCAAACGGAATGAAATTATAGCTTTCTTATGACAGATAATGCAATTTTTTTTAACGTTTGGTTTTTGGTTTGTAGTCTGGCTTATATAGCATATACCAAATGTTTGTTTGCATGGTCTTTGACAGATATAAGATGAAAAACGATTGCCCTTAATAATGGTCCAAAACTCATCACTAGGTTTCAGCTGTCTGTTGATAGTCCACAGTGTTGGGTTGTATAAAAATAAACTCTATTTATTACACAACAATTACCGGTGAATCTCTAATGTGCCGAGGATGGTTACAAGTAATGGCCACTACACCTATACCGAATAATTTTGAGAGGATTTATGTCAATTAAATTTAAATCATTGGATAAAGTATCATTCCTGTTCATTGTTAATTTTACGACAACTGAATAATGATGTAAATACCTTACCGTAAGATAGTAGTAATATGAGATATCAATCTTCTTATTCTAAGCAACACTTACAATGAAATTATTATCATCGGAAGATACTTTTTTACTAAAACGATATCATTCACAGTATCGACTTAAAAACTGCACCCGTTTTAAAAGTTCTTTAAATTAAAATGTGGAATTAAAGGTCTTAAGTTATAATGCCACCACTCTTTGAATAAGAGATGCATATTACTGTACACATGTCGCTGGGTCTGTCGGTCATCACATGAGCGATACCACTTGTTGTCCGATCATTACCTTAAGAACCCTTTGCACATGTTGTCTATCTAGTAGCAGATTAAAAAAGTGGATGCTGCAATACTCTTTACCATTTCACTCAGTTTACTGACTGCAAAAGTGGTCTTTTTGCGAAATGTTGACATTAAATCGATTAATATGTGGAATTTTCAAGTAGTTCCCCTGTGTGTATGAAATGTTCATATTTTGAACACGTCCTGGCATATCAGATCATCTGCGAAATGGAAACACAATATGAAAGCAAAAAGGATATAACTACTGAAATAAGAAAAGTTGACAACTGTAAAGGCAAAATCATCATGTTTGTTGTATAACTTGTTTATCAATTTCCCGTCTGTGTCTATAGTTAGTAAAATGTCCATGTCGGCATATGTCTCAAATTCTGTGTTGTCTTTAATTTCTAGTTCGTTGGGATACAAAAATATGTACAAGTATATAGGATTCTACAAATAAATACACTTAAGTTGATATAAAATGATCCTGTAATTTCTAATAGACAATATATTTGTAATAAGACCCGGCAAACTATTGCTTTTTTTTTTTTTTTTTTTTTTTTTTTATAAATTTTATTATGGTATTTTGGCCAGGTGTTAGGGAGTATGGGACTTCATATGTATAACTGACCAAATATGAATACTAGTAACGCACTGATCCCATGAAATACAATGTATAATTAAAAAAATACAAAAAAGACATTAACCAAAAACATACACATATGATGAGGTCAACAGGGAAAGGGCGTTAGTTTGGTGGTCTTATTTTTCTTTTCTAAATTCCAAGTATTTATATATACTGAGGTTATATACTTTATTTATTATAAAATAAATAGTATGCATTTCTAGACTACTTTTAAATAATTCTATTATTGGAGATTTATTTTTTTAATGATTCTATTTTTATCATATTTATAATAGCTGCTTTGGCTTGGTTGCAAGATAATTCTTTTTGTTTATTTTTTGTACATAGTTTTGTGACTTTTCAATAATTCCAAATATCATGTCACTCAGAGATGAAATCCAGAATAAATGCTTTATTGTTTCTGGTTCAGTTTTACAGAAGTGATTGTTGTCACAATTTTTTGGAGATATTTATTTGTGGCTAAAATGGATTAGTATTGTAGCCATAAGGATTTTTTGTTACGACCGGTTATTTTTATTGACTTCATTTTCCCATTTTAATTTGGTATTCAGTTTTGAACAAGAATAATATATATAGTTGTACACAAGGCATGATCACAGATAAATTGCGGTCCTATGGTAGTATTGTTAGTCAATTTCTTTTTTTCAAAAAACAATTTTATCATATTATTTCTGGTATTCAATAAAGTTGGGTTTTAAAACATATTTTACATAACTTCATTGATAATATAGTTAAAATGTTGTTTTCTAGTTCCTTTTTCTATCCACTGTTTAAAGGCAATGTTTGTTATCAATTTGAATGAATTAACGGATATTTAATAAAATCTAAAAGAGTATATTTATGACATTGTGATTAAGAAAGATAAAAGCATACATCAAACTTATTTTTTGATCATTTCCGTGCGTTTGTTTCACTTAAAAAGAGATTTTTCCATTTTTTGTCTGCTAAATTCTTTTTACCCATGTACAATATATGTATCATATTTAATCCTCCCTCTGAGTATTGTTTAATCACAAAAAGGATATAAAAAAATAAGGTATTTAATTTTTTGAAAAAATCTGTTGGGTTAGGCAGAGATTGAAATAGGTGTGTTTAACTTAGGAATCAGAGTTGATTTTACCAATAGGTGTTATAAAACTGTAAATTTGTTCGATTTCTTTAAAACTATTTATAAAATTTGTTGTTGTCAAAAATCATCAAATTTAATCCCTAATAAATCAAATTTTGTTTTATTCCAAGTATACATATTAAATATTTGTCTTGTTTTTTTGATCAAATTACATGTCCCTGTCCAAACCATTTAATTTCGTCTAGTGTAGATGTTAAGGAAATCTAACCATAGTTGTTGTAGCAAATTAAAAGTGTCTTTAATTTTTATACATTTTGTTACTGTTTCTAAGTTTTAAGGACATATTTCTGCACACAAAAGAAATCTCACCTTGTCGGCAAATTCTAGATGGGTTGACAGATCTCCCATATTAATATTTGAAAAAATATATTTGTGAATGTTTTTATCCACTGTATTATTGAATTATTGAAATTAAAAAATTTTAATACTTTTATTATAAAATTCCAAGATATTGAATCAAAAGCCTTCTCAAAATCAATATGTAGTATAACTCATAATATCATAAACTGTTCTAATAGAAAGAAAACCTTCTTCATTGATTATGTTATCTAATACTAATTTAAATACACTTTTTGTAAGTTGTGTTATGGGGCGCCATAAAATTTGTTTTGATTTATTTCCTTTTGGGATGCCCTTGTCTTTGTGTAATTGACATATTCATTTTAATAACCTTCATTGATAGAACGAATAATAAAATCACTAATATCAGTAATTTTAAAGAACTTTAGAACCAGGACTTTTATTATTTTTCATTTTTTTAAGAACATTTAATGTCTTTTAGTTATCGTATTTTGAGAATCCTCATCTGATACTTTTTTTATATTTACAATTACTAAAAATTTCTTCTAAATCAAAATTTTCTTGTTGTTCACCATTGTAAACTTTTTATAGAATTTTTCTTTTTATATTATCTTGATCAGAAATTGTTTCTCCACTTTTTCTCTGTAATTATTTTTGGAAAAATGTTTACTTTCTGCTTTCACCATTGGAGTTTAGATCTTAAAATAATACCTTTCATTTTTTCTTTTCGAATAAAGAATTTTAAAATTTCTAAATCATCAAAATTGGTAGACTTACAAGTTAGACTTGACTCTAATTTGTCTATTTGTATCAAAGTATTGCGTTCTTTATTATAAAAGATGAATAAGATATACTTTCTATTTCGGTTAGTAAAGTTTCATTGGTCATTTATTGTTGTATTTGTGAGTTATCAATATCATTTATTCTATCCAGGTTATATATTGGTAATGCGGTTTCCAAGATAATTTTTTTAACTAATTCAACATAGGTATGGTCTTTAAAAGTGAATTAGTGCTTTTCCTTGTTTAAAGGTGTTTAGTTTTATATTAATTGTGATTATGGAATGATCAGATCGATATAGGTGGTACATTTTTTAACATTTGAAATTCCCATGGCTTGTTTTATTGGATTTTTTTTTCTCCATGTATATCTTTGAATGGGTTTAATTCTCTAAAGGGGTCTGATAGGTTATTATTTTCCATGATGTCTAGTACTATGCTGAAAGTTTGTAATTATGTGTATCTTTTTTGGTATCAACTAAATTAAAATCACCACTTAGTATTTTATTGTTACCTATTTCATGTATCTTGTTTTCTATGTGTTTATAAAAGTTTAATCTGTGTTTGGGCCATACTAAAGTTAATCTAGTATTCTGTTCTATGACTATATCTATAATACAATAGTTATGATTATCATTATATTTATTATGGATTTCATATTCAAAATTATTCATAAAAAGAAAGGCTACACCACGTGAGATGAAAAGGAGCTGAAAGTCCCCCATTCTAAAGTAATACTTGACTCTTTTCCCTTGTATCCTGCAGGGCATATACTTAAAATTTTTGTCAGTAATGTATTTTTTTTCTTTGTAATTGACAATTAACTGAGAGTGTGTTTCATTGTTAAGATTTACATCATACATATATGCATGAGAAATTTTAAAGTGGGTTTACAAATATTAACTAATATTTTTGTTTTGACAGAAAAAAGACATTATGGTCTTTATTTATGTTATTTTGTACATGATGTTTAAAATTCTATATGGGGATTTGTCTTTAGAGAAGATATAGATTTTTTGGCTTTAAAAAAAAAAGAACTTGAATACAAAACAACAAAAAAGAATTCATAAATCAATGTGGCATACGTACCATGTTACATGTCCACAAATCTCATATCATCAAGACACTTAAATAAAATCAGTTTCTGTGTTCTATTAGTTCATTAAACTGTAAGAAATGTATGTGCATAGCATTCATAATCATGATTTCTCTAACACTGAGTGACCAGTGACATCAGTCAGTTTGGTAAAACATGGAGTGAATGCATAGGCTAAAATTATTAAATGATTATCTTTAAGAAAAACTGGAACTTCATTTAAGCTGTTTAGAGCGATAAAAGAATATCAAAAGACATGATATATAAACTGCTAAATTTTACAGGATAAACTAATATTTACCTCAATACGTAAACTATTCCTTTAGCTTATTTTGGGTCGTAGATAATATTTATGAAGTTTTTAGAAATCATTCCGGATTCACACGATGTATATTAATCTTATTTCAAGCTGGATTATTTCTGTGTAACACAATATCATAATCAGTGCATTGTATTGTTATAACATGTAGAAAGTAATTATCAAGACATATTTGGACTACAGAGTGTATTTAGTAGAGATTACATTTTGTATATAATTAGTCCGCTGAGTGCTACATACCAGAACCACTCATGTGTAAATATAGATTGGATTTACACGAAAATATAGTGCAAAAAGGAGAGGATCTAGGGGTGGTGGTAGAATCAGCGATATATAAATATTAACATGTTATACGTTGTAGCCGAGTTTATCAGTGGTTCGTTACATATGGATATTTTTTTAAACGTTTTGGCTTGGCCATATTGTTTCCGATCTGAATGTTATAACTTTCCCAGATTTTTTTCTTTTGATTTAAATACTTCTAAATGAAGTCTGCTTCATATGAATAAAGACACGGGTCACAATTTCCAAAAGGTTCTGAATGACGTCTGCTTCATGTGAATACAGGAACGGGTCGGCTTATAAAGGAGCACAATTGGTTCCCATTGGAATGCCGACGACTTGCTGAAAGACAAACACTACATGTAATTTAATATACCTGTACATATGTATTGTGTACTAGAAATCCCAGTATCTTTTTATATCAACTTCAGTGTATTTTGGATTGATTAAGAGTGTTGTATAGATTAGAAAAGATGTTTTGACACTATGAATTTTGGAAAAATGGTTTGTCTTTGATTTTTAAAAAAAAAAATTAATATCCACATCTGATTTACACCGCCTCGGAAATAAGCAACTGTGTAGTACTAAAGTTTCTCCTTGATGACTGTCAGTATTTTGGTAAGCAGTAGGCTAAAGATAAAAGTTTGATAGAACATAAAACTCTGCTTATTTGGGGTTTTATGAAGTTTAAGTCGATATAAATATGTTGGCTCAAAATCAGTATTGATTGTAGGTACATCAATTTAAAGAGTGTAGTAGAGATACAATTTCCCTTTGACAGTGGGCTACACGCGTATAGCCTACGTAGGATTACCGGAATTAGTATTATACCATACGATCATAGTAATGACTAAAGTGTCATACAAACAAATACTACATTTGAGACTTTGTCTGCTGAGGATAAAACCACGCCGGACAGTTCCTAAAACATAAAATGTTGGCCATGTAGACATTTTTAGCTCGGTTATTAGTTCTGGTCAGTGAACACAGTAGGATAGAGCAGTTCCATAGTTCCTTTGAGTTTTCTTATTCAAGATTTATATTGTTTAAAATTTATTTAATCATATTCAACTCATAAAATAATATCAAAAGTAAGCGTTTAGGTTTAGACGACGCTAGATTGAAAAATTAACCTAACCACCTAATAATTTGCTAAAATTTGAATTTCTTCGGTCATAACGTGAATGGCATAAGTCTATAACCACGTAAGTGATTGTACTTCATTTTTCTCATTTAACGTATATCTTCGCTAAATTCGGGAAATGTGATGTAACATACCTTATATAGCGCCATCTAGAGAAAGCTGTAAAGGAAACGATTTCCATTAAGTTTGAAATATTGGTAATGTGGACTATGCCGACTGAGGCGATGATACGTTTGTTGATACTGCATAACTGTAGGCGGATCTAAACTGGTCTAGCAGATTTGTCTTTTCTAGTACTGGAATGGTGAATAGCAAATAAATTCCAAGAAAGAGCTAAATATAATAATATGTTTCATTTTCTGTTCAATAATACGGTGAACGTTGACTTGTTTGATGGCCATTACATTACCAAGAGCGAGCGTTGTGTGAAGTAACAGTCACTTCCTTTGTTAAATTAGTATGACCCAGTACAGGGAAGCGAACCCGGGACCTTCCGCTTGATAGATGGATGCTCTTAAAGGGGCATTGTCTGTGTTTACGCCAAGAAACTATTTCTCTTTTTTCAATTTTTACTACTTGTACTTGATGTACAATAACAAATAAGAGCTTTACACGGGCAAAAATAATCTTTTATTCCTACATATACTGAGAAAATAAGGTAAGGTCCAGTGTAGTATTCATATACAAATAGTATGGCAGAGTTTTTCAATTGCTTGTGAAAAAGGTGTCAAATCTGGGTTTCTGAAGCAATTTTCACAAAATATTTAGGAATTTTTATGCCTGTGTATATCTCTTTTTTGTTATTGTATAATCTATGCAGTAATAAAAGGAGAAATTCTTTTTTAGTAAACCACAGCTAATGCCCATTTCACTAACTGAGAGATCACTATGAGGTGGAAGTCATAAACACAAAACAGCGGTCTCGGTAGGCGTGGCACATTAGCGATTCCTTACATGCGTTTTGTTTTGTAAGTTTTAAATTTACCGGGTGGAAGTAAATACAAAATTTACAATATAACAACACCCATCCGGTAAATAAAAATATGTACCTGGCATTAGCACAAGACTTCCACGAGAATAGAGAACACAATCTAATCTCTCGACACGGACCACCTGGATAAGTCATATTTTTTTCTTTATCGAATTAATTCTCCACTGAGCAAAATCAATTTAAATCTAGTTACACGGGACATTTTTACAAAACTAGTAATTTCAATAGATCTTCTTCAGATTGATACGTGGATCAGAAAACCTCGACTTTGGAGGATGGAGAGAATCTTATATTTATATACAGCTGACGCCAGTAAAATAAAACTGCTTTCAAATAGAAGGAAAAACACAAAATGACTAAAAATATATTATAGAATGAAATAGAGACATAAGGCAGGGAAAGACAAACGAATCATGCGAGGACTTTGTAGATCATGTAGGTATGTAATTAAAGTATACTAAATGCTAAAACTAACAACCGTCAATATCATAATTTTGTAATAATAATTTACGTGATTTTAAGTTTTAAAGTGAAAAATATCCCTGCATGCAAACTCAAACCCGGGTAACTAAATATATAAGTTGGGTAAAAATAATTTAGTGTTTCTAAAGATATCCAAAACAGTTGATTAATACATAATCCATTTCAACGAAATTGTTATAATAAAAAAATGGAAACAAAACAAATACACCCAAACAAAGGCCCGTTATTCATGACGCGATTCTCTGAAGCATGACAATTGCATGAAAGTAGCGAGACAGGAAGAACCCTTCGGTAAGTGCAATACGACATAGGATGTAGGAGGTTAACTTACATATATATAAATATTGAAGGATTTTGAAGCAGTTACAATATTCCACAAATACAATACGATTACGATTGTATTTTGACAAATTTTGGTTTTTCTCCAGATTTCCAGACCCGTCTCATTTCCGTCAGGAGTGAGGCGCTTGAACCTATTTGAGCTCCGGTAAGTATTTGTTCCTGTTATTTTTTTAACACTTCTTCAACATAGATATGAACGATCTGTGAATTAGAATCTGACACTTCTCCATTGGGCCTTATAGGACTAATTTCAATCCGTACATATTGTGAAAAAATTTGCCTGTTTATATAATTACGTGCGGAAGGGTGGTGGTCTCACTTCGGGTACGTAGCATTCATCATTAAAACTGACCGCCACCGAAAAACACAAAAAATATTGTTGTGTAAAACTACATCTAGACCAAAAAATTAAACGGTACAAGATTCCACGCTGGATCCACCCACTAAATGTAAGACGAAAGCGGAATATGTTCCCTAATGCCTGCTTTTCAAAATGCTATAGTTTAATTGGCATTTGCAAAAAATAAATATTCAATTCAAAAATATTAATGTTTACACAGTAAATCTCAGTTACTATTAATATCATCTATTATTATGTGTGAAATTCAGCTTCCGATCGTTTAAAGATGCACGTTTTTTATGTTATGTATTGATAGCTTACCATGCACAAATAAGAATTGGAAACCAGTCATCTTGTTCGGAGATTTCAGCTTTTCCTGAAGAAAATGTGGTGGGGAAAACTGTTTTTGGAGTTCAATTTCATGGGTGAAAACCCATACTTTTTCAACCATTTTACTAAGTTTTTATTCAATAAGAGTCAATAGAATTAAGAATGTGTACTGGACATAGTGACATATGTTCACTTTTAATTTCTTTTACAATAAATATTATGAAAAGGACACGACGAACACTCACTCCAGCATAGAGTTTTAGTTTATCAGTAAACGACCAATCGAACACATTTTGTCATCAGTTTTTACCAATTGTGACGAGGATTCGTTCATCACGTATTTCATTTGGATTTAAATGTGGACTCACGGCTGGTGTGACCGGTCGACAGGGGACGCTTGCTCCTCCGTGGCGCCTGATCCCACCTCTTGGTTTCTAGAGGGCCGTGTTTGTCCATTTTTTAAACCAGATTTGTACTAATATTCCTGCACATCCTAAAGATTTATACTTTGGTATCCGAGATTTTTTTATATTTTGAACATTTCGTTCTCGGATTGAAGTTAATCCAGACGTAAATGTGGTACCACACCGCATTTACATTCTCTATTCTATTCTAGTCACCTCACACGATGAGGCTGAGATGCTCTACCAACGGTGGGCCCGTTGTGTTGGGACTGCGTTTTATTTATTTATTTTTTCAAGACCTGCCAAAGGTTAATCTGAATCGGCAAACTGGGATGACTTTTCAAACCTTGCAACCGCTTGAAATGGTCTAGTGGTAGAGCGCGCGTTCGTCCCACAAGCGGAAAGTTTCAGGTTCGATTCCCAATACCGGGTTATACCAATTACCTTTAAATATGGTAGTGACTTTAAAATTCCTTCGTCAAGCGCTCGGCATTCGAGGTGAAACTCATTGGTCTTTCGGATTAGACTTGAAAGCGAGTTCCCGTATCACGTTAGGCGTGAAACGTAAAAGAACCCTCACTGCATTGCGTCAATCCATATTACAAGTCTAAATTTTTGGCACTTCACCTAAACCTGATGACATCTCATTATAAGTGAACAATTAATGGTGGGATGTTAAAGAACAAACAGACAGTAAAACCTCGCTAGATCTGGTGAAACTATAGTCTCTACCGTAAACTAGTGGTTTTGTTTTTCTTCTTCAACAGGCCAGAGTACTGCTGTGTCACATGACTTTGTAGTGATGTGGCAGCCGTTGTCAAGGATCGCAGGACTCCTATGTATATTGTGTTGTGGTAAGTCAAAACATCGACAACTGTTATCATTTGTAAAAAAGAAAGTCATTTTGATTCAACGTATTTGTATTCATAAAGTTTTGTTTCTCTACAATTGCAAATAACCTAAACAGTCGAGTTTGTCGAGATTTCGCGATTAGAAAGGTATTTAGTTACTTGTCGAACACGCCCGTGTCATTTTACAAAAGCAGACTAGCTCTTCAAGAGACATCCAAATCGAATTTAGCTTTTCGTGTTATAGATATCTACCGCTGGTAGAATAAAAATAATTTCTGTGAATAATCGGCCATGTAAGTATCCATACAATGTGATTTTTTTCTTTAGATAAACACATGAATGATACATTATTTGACGTTGTCAAGCTTATTCGACGAGACGATTGACAATCTCACGATTAAACTTCTCATGTCTGACGGCGAGTAGCCTATGGTGCATTCCTGGTGTGCTATAAATCTGTTCGAATAAAAGGATACGTTACTCGATCGGATAGCACAGACTTCAATGCAGCTAGCAATGGCATGATCCCTATGTCATAAAGTTTTGAAGTCTAGGCAGGTATAAAATATACATTAGACATCACCACCACATTAGGGGAGTATTTCGACCTTAAACCAGTTCGACCCAATGTTAAATTTTCACCCCACTTCATATTTGAGCAAACGATATACATTTATTATTATACGCCCGTTAAAAACTGCGTACTAAGCTATGGCATTGTCTGTTGTTTTAGGCAGTTACAGGGATGCCAACCTCTCCGTTTTGGGCGGAGTTTCTGCGTTTTTTGTGTTAAAATCTGTGCCTCCAATTTCCTATTTAATTCTCCAATTTTTTCAAAAAAAGATCTGGGGCATTTTTTTCATGGGATAGAAATTGCATATACACAAATTTAGGCTATGAGAATGCATCTGTGAGCACCTAATTTTCAAAATTTCCCAGGGGGAACATGATCCTCCCCCCCCCCCCCACCCACCCCCCTGGCAGGTTCGGGCATTTGGCACACAGAGTTATGCCCCTTTCATTGTCAAATATGGGCATTATGTACAAAATGCAAGAACTTTTTGTATTTCCTTCAAATTTGGTATGGTATCACAACAAGCAATAATTAATGTTTAACATATAATAACTCTGCAGGATTGGAGTTATGGCCCTAAGTGACCTATTTTTGTTTCGTGTGTTCAAGTTTTCTTGTGGGCACAACTGGTCCCAGTTTTCACCCAAATATTTTGCGATTTGGCATGTGTGATTGGTATCATATGGATATGTGCATATCATAAAATGAAGATGCTGCATTAGTTTTCATGACAGATATGGCCTTTACTTGTCCAAAAAAGGACATTATATAGAAAATGCTAGAACTTTTTTATTTTTCATTTAATTCCTTATAAATTTGATATGATATCACAAGAAGCAATAATGTTTAACACATATTGTGGGTTTTGTTGTCATGTTTCAACATTCCGTAGAATTGGAGTTATGGCCCTACATGCCTAGTTTCTGATTTCCTGTGTTCAATTTTCTTGTGTCAACTAGTCCTACAGTTTTCCCCGGAATATTTCGTAATTTGGTATGTGTGTTTGATATCATATGAAGATATATCGTAGAATAAAGATGGTGCATTAATTTTCATGAGAATTATGGCCCTTTGATTTTCAGAAAAGAACGTGCGAAATGAGAACTTTTATTTTTCATTTAATTCCTTTCAAATTTGATATGGTATAACAAGAAACTATGATAATGTTTAACATATATTAGGGGTTTTGTTGTCATGTCTCAATTTTCTGCAGAATGGGAGTTATTGTACAATGTGACCTAGTTTCTGGATTTTTATGTTCAATTTTCTTATGTGCGCAACTAGTCCCACAGTTTTCACCCAAATATTTCGCGATTCAACATGTGTGATTGGTATCACATGAAGATGTGCATATTGTAAAATGAGGATGCTGCATTAATTTTCACAAGAGTTATGGCTCTTTGATTGCCAAAAAAGGGAATTATGTAGAAAATGCAAGAACTTTTATGATTCATTTCTTGTGGGTGAATCTAGTCCCATAGTTCTCATGCAAATGTTCGGCGATTCAGCATGTGTGATTGGTATCATGCATAGTATAAAGATGTGTATATCTTAAAATGAATTGCTGCTTTAATTTTCACAAGAGTTATGCCCCTTTGATTGTCAAAAAAAAAGACAAATAGAAAATGCGAGAACTTTGAACAAGAGCAAAATTGGAATTGGATTTGGCAGAGATGGGTGTTTCATATGCTAAAGATACCCTTGTTCTGTTTATACATTCCAAATAACAATGTTATTTTAGGGTTGTTGAATAAATGTGTTGCTGCTTATAAAAATTAGGGAGTAAAAGGGAACTGAAAAATGCAACATTTTAAAGATAGAGTCGTGATAAAATCTACATGTAAATCTACTAAAGGCCTTCCCTGTATGTCTGCAATTTTGTAATTTAAACAAATCGTAAAATGTATAAATTTCCAATGATGCATAATCACACTTCCTCATCCACTAGGTTCTTATTTTTCAAATAAGTGTTAAATTTGTTTTAAGATGTACTATGGTATATGACAGCTTAATGGTCAATGACCAGTTGATGGCTAGGACCAGTGGTGGGCTATGATGTGATTTCTTCCTTAATAAGTACCATAACAATATTTTTTCCTTCTGTTTGAGAAAAATGTCCAACCAAAAACTCACAGAATTGTGTTCTGTATAGCCAATATAATGCACTAGATAGCTACTGTTCCTAGCTGGCTACTGGTCCCTGACCAGTGTACTAATTTCTGATTTTAGTAGATCTAGGCTGTATTTTCCTCGGTCAGATAGTAACTACATGTACATGTAAGTCAGTATAAAAAAAAAATACATGTACCTATGACAATGGGAACTTAAATGATACCCAAATTTTAGTATTATAATTTATATTAAGGAAGAAAGCTTGACTCAATCAACAGACTGGTTAGTAATACATAGAATTAATGCAGAATAGTTTATGTCTCAACAATTCTATGAAATATTCTCTGAGTAGGTCCGAGTACAGATACCTTTGAATGATTTAATTTTTATATATGTCACATGTCAACAGAAACATATGTGACAATGTTCTTATATACACATATGTCTCTGATATCAACTTAGAATTATTTTAACATTGATTTGCATCTGAATATATATTTTTATATAAATTCAACAATTCAGATTTATCCTTTAAAGACCTATAGTCCTATGATTTTCCATTTAAAATGCTGATAATCTTGATACATTAATATATTATTTAAAAGAAGTAAAGGATTTATATACAATTCTCTGATAAAATTTATGTTGAATAATTAGAAGAATGATAAAATTAATTGTATTTTGACAGTATGAACTGTTCTTCAATGATAGTGATAGTTTTTATGAATATAGATGTAAATAAAATATTATAGATTTGCAGAACTTTTAGCCAAACAAAATATCTTTCCAGATCCAGCAACGTGGAAGTGTCAAGTTTCCACTCTGGGTCCTTTTCCTTTTCTTTTTTTTTTAAATTTAAATCAATAATTTTTCTTGGATGTTTTCATTTCAAGTGGCATCAAAACATCACAAAAACTTAAATCTTTAAACATAAATATCACTGTCCTGCTGTGTGGTGAAGCATTCTTCATCATGGTTGCCAGCACAGTAGAGGTTGTGTCGGACATCACACTTCCGATATTCAGCCTCACATCCAATCATTTCTTGTTGCAAATTGCGGAGTCTGCATAAGTCGCAATCACAAAAATTGTCTTTGCTTTTGTCTGTACTCTAGGGAAAGGTGTGAAGTTACTGTGCTTTAGACAGTGAATTAAATGTTGTTTTGGGAACTCCTTATTGAACCCAAGGATTCCTTCCTTCCTCACGTAATGACCAAAGCAAAACTGAACGAGATTTGCAATTGCATACAGTCCGACTGTCTGTTGGTTTTTATGCCATATCGATGGAATTTGAAATGTTAAATTTTTTTTAAATTCACCGCTATGTAGACTTGCCAGTTGAATTTGTTGGAAGCGGCTTAAGGTCCCATTCGACAAGCTATCTAAAATATAAATTTGTCCATCCATTTTTACAGATATTATCTAATTAAATTTCTGTTATGTTGAATCTGTATGACATTGCCTATTGCCCAATGGTATTTCCATTTTGTTTTCTGGTTACACCGTAGAGTAGTTCTTACTGTGGGCTTAAGTGACCTGATGTCAGGATATTGCTTCTGTAACACTTCCTGTGTATAGTTCATTATATTAACACAAATTTACTTTCAATTTTCTATTTTTTCCAACCCAAAATTAGATTTTAGATGAAAGTGTTCGATTTGCCTCTCTTTTTGCTTTAGGGTGTTTTCAGAGTTTTAGAAGTTTATCTTCAATTTTTTTTTTATTTTGGGTTTTTTAATTGTTTTCTTCAATCCAATCTGGTGCAGCATGCTATGATGACGTCAACATCAATTATTCGGGGCAGATTCCTGGCAGATTTTTTATCACTTTATTTCAAACTTAATGATCGCAGACAGATAACATGGCTGTCTTGGTCCACTGGCAACCCTGAGAACATTTTAACAGCAATGATGTAGTAATAACATCTGGAAGTTGATGGACATTGACATGTCTCCGGGTGGCATGATGCAGTACATCTTGTCTACGTTTCTCATAACTATATGAGCTTCACATTCTGGTACATGTGTGACACCATTATTATCTAAAACATATCTCGCCAGACTGATTCAAGTCTCTGTCCTTTGGGGTAATTATCTTTTTTTCTTGTATGGTAATAGCGTTTGAGTCATGGTGCACTGGGTCATCAATGTATGGACGGATAGAGTTATCTCCTCCTCTTCATCATCTTCTTTGGTATCTGTTTGACATGATTTTGAAATCAGATTTTCACTTTGTGGATTTGAAATCACATCATCAGTCAACAATTTCACATATTGGATGATTTCAGTCGGACTTAAAATTTTGTTTGGAGTTTTAATTTCTCTTTTCTCTTCTATATATTTGGATTTCAATTTGACATTGTTAACTCCCCACACTTCCTCTTTGCATTTCTACATAGTAACACATGTTGTTTTGTACATGGAGCAGTCTGAGCATTATGCAGTTCTTGCCAGGCAGTCATTCATTTTTTAAAATACAGCATCAATCTCGGACAGATTGCTGGTTATTCCAGAGAAGGCATTGTAATGTGTCGGAAACTACTTAATTATCCAATTAAGCAAACAAATCTTTTTAATGTGCCTGTCAAAATATACTTCAGATTTCTCTGCCCATCTTAACATCAATGTTTTGTACATCTTATCAAATTGGTGCTCACTGTTGCATTGGGTCCCCTGTCTCAAGTCTGATAAGTATATGATCCCTGTCTCAGATGGATTAGCTCTTAATTTTCTTGACTCTTCTTTGAAGTCTCTTTTAAATGGTTCCAAGTATTGATTACCAGGATGTTTATGAAAAATATTTCCACTGCTTAAATGTCAATGCTGGTGCCCTTTGATAAATGAAATTATTATGGTTTTTAGTATAGGGACTCTGTCAAAAAATCAAACTGGCGATAATGTGACGTTTTTAAAGCTTTCTATCATGAACAAGCAAAGCTAATGAAATCCAGGGTGTGTTTCCAAAAGAACATGACAGAACATCAACAGGGAGATACAAAACTCCCTAAGACTGAATGTTGTGTCAGACAGTAGACAAACGGGAGAGTTGGTATTACACTGCGTTGGCTCTGGAAAAGTATCCAAATCTCTCATAAGATTATTTGGGTCCTTACCAAAGTTCCAGAGGGTATACATAATACCCACTACCTGGTATTTCATTGCCAGCCAGTTATTTTATACTAAAGTATTGTTTCACTTAGATAGCACCATATAAAATCTTAAAACAGATAGAACAGCTAAGATATTCATTTTTTCGACGGATATTCTTTAGCAGATTTTGGCAATATATTTAGATTTATTAATTATTTGTCCAGGTATGACACCAATTTTCTTTCAGAAATAAACATTTCCTTTTGAATGAAGATTAATTGACAGATTTAACATTGTTTTTTGTTTGATTTTTTTAATATGCATGTCCTTAGATAGATCGTATGTCGATGTCTGTCTGCCCACCTTTCCCCTTCTCCAGCCCATAACTTCCTTATGCCTCAACAAAATATATTCATACTTCACATAAATTATTTATGTAAAGGCAGTATTTCTTGACCTTTACCCAAGGTTATATTTCAAAAGTCCAGGTCAATGTGACAGTTTGCCATTTTTTGTTTGTCCAGAGCATATCTCGCACAGCACAATATATTTAAATTGTGGTCACTGTAGCAAATGAAAACTTGTGAAAATTTCTTATCTGAAGTATACTGTGATGTACTCTCAAATATAGTGATACTTTACTTTTGTGGTGCCATGCAATCAATATCTTTCCTAACACATAGGCCAAGTGGCCTACCTTAATTTTTAATATAAAGGAACCCTTACACAATTTATTCATGAAGGAGGAATCATGTACCGTTTATGCCATATTCAGTACTCTTGTTTCTTATGTAATCATTATTTTCTTTTACAGTTCATTCTGTGAAGACTCAAGCAGGTAACTAGAAATTGTAGTTATTTAATATTCTGAAAATTCTTTACTCATTCCAGTTTTGTAAAATTTCATAAGCAGGAACTGCCAATGAACATTATATGCATTGACATAATTGTTTCTCACGTCCAAGTTTTGTTTCTTTAAAAATTCCCATTAGTATCCATTCCTTGCTAACAACATTTGCATTTGTAGCATCCATTTAAATAAAGTGTATTGACAAATTAATTATGTGACTGATATGTTTGAATGCTGTTTTATGCAGCATGTCACACTCAATAATTTTTCATTATGGTGGACAGTTTTTAATGATGGAGGAGAAACCGCCAGCCTTCGGCAAGTAAACTTGCAAACTTTCTCACAAAATCAGCTAAGATGTGAGTGGGACTCAAATCAATACTGTCTTAAGGTGGGAAACTTCATTGCTTAAAGTGTGATGTGATCTAACCGCTCGGCTATCATGGCATAGACTGTTCCTGATTTTGTGGTTGAAAAATATGATGCAAGTTCTATAATGTGTATGATCATGCTCATTTTACTGGCATACCATATCCTACAGTACTTAAGGAAGTGCATTTCACAGTCACCACAAAAATATCTGACTAGTGATTTATTTACTCACTTTAATTTAAAACTTTTCCAAATTAAAATTAGAAAAAATGCTGAATTGAAAAAAAAATTACTCAATTTTCTAATTGATTTAAAATATAAGCTGTCTGAGAATTCTGTTTTTTAAAATTTCCGAATTTGAGCAATGTATTAGTTTCTGATTCTCATATGAACTATATCTATATTTTAGATTATTATGGATTCTATGTAGAAGATTTGTCATCACAGGCAGAGTCGGGAGAAGTCTCCATTATTTTACGAGATGTAAACCTAACTGCTGGTTGGGTTCAAGGATTCCGAGTTTCTGTTGCCCAGATTTACTGTCAGTTCAGAATTCAGCTGTGGCGTCAGATATCTGCATCCGAATACAGTTTATTATATGAGCTACCTGAGGTCTTTTACACAAGTCCGGGAATTAAAGAAGTAAGAATTATAGGATGCAGGATGTAAATTCAATAGAAATTGTTATGTCTTTTACCAGGAATATACATGTACTCCATCTTGTTGTCATAACATTTTCATTGTAATGGCAACCAGTTAAAGATGGACAGTGGTTGTGGTATTGTAGAAGATGTGACTTAGAGGTTAGAGGTTTCTGTCTAAATTCAACTAGGTCAGACAAATGCTTTTGTGAATTAGGAGTGCATGTTATCAAGAAGTCATAAGTCTTAAGTAAAGTTGACCTGAAGATAAAATGTGCCCTTGATCATTATTAGTCATTTTAGAACTCTCACTGCAAGTCCAAGACAGCTGCAAAAGTGTACATGGTATAGAGTTTTAACATGGACAGGTAAATTTTGCCCTCTGAGGTTGGCGTCATGCAGTTTCTCGTCAAAGTCTGGATAAATATTGACAGTTAAATGATGGGGAAATGAAGAGCTTTTGATTTTTGTAAAATGTTAATTTGGGAAGCATCCACTCATAGTACATGCACACATTTAATAGATTATTTGTAGTTCCATTAAGGACTTTTTTCATTTTTTTTGAAAAAATGGAATATACATGCAATGGCTCATGGAAAAAATTAGTGCAGCACATATTTATTCTGTGTTTTTCAAAAAATGAAAATATAGTCTTTATATTTACAGTCGATTCCACTGATTTGCATACCTGATAATTACATATTCCTATTAATTACAATATAACTCAAAACACATATTCATTTCGTATCTCATACATGTTAATTATTTCTCTTAAATGCATAGGTTAAACCAAGAATTCCTGTTAATTGCATAAAATGTTCCTTAAAATGCGGATAATCTACTGATTATTGTAAAACTTCTGTGTGGACAAAGTCCGACATACTATTTTCATAAAAATGAGAACATACCAAACTAAGTTTTATGAAAATTTTGCTTTTATGATATTATTTTACCCTAATTTTTAATGAGATTGCATTAATAGTGAACAATGATGATTTATGTTCAATTAGTCCTTTCAGTTGTGTGTATAGCATTGTACACACAATGGATAGGACTTATTAAACACAAATCATCATTGTTCACTAAAATACTCTATTCCTGTTCATTGCATATTCCTTTTATTTGCATAATTTTCTCTGACATTTTGGCTATGTAATTAAGAGGAATCCACTGTATACATATATTACCATTTTCTGTGAAAATGTCATCAGGTGGATATGAATTTCATTCTTGGCAAGGGAGGTTTTCATAATGACATAACAGCTTAACAGCTGTGTGTCAAGCATTGAATATACAACACAACCGTCTGTATACTTGCTTTGAAGGAAATTGGTATGTAAATATTATATTAGTCAAGTCATGAATTATTGTTGTTGTTTTGTTGTGTTTAGTAGTATTACAGTCAAAGCTGTATTTAAGGTCATCTCTGTATAACGGCCATTCAAATGCAACCTTTGTTACAGTTTTGGCTCCCCGGGACAAAAGTCAGGAGAGCTAATGCCATTCAACAGGCGTCATTGTTGTCAGCGTCCGTATGCAAAACTTTAACCTGGCCTATAGCTTTTTAACCATAAAGGATAGTTCTTTGATATTTTACATTCATTGTATAAATTCCTTATGACCAGAACTTTCATTTCATACCTTGACTTTTTAAGTAGAGACCTTGACCTTGAACTTTGACCTACTCTTCGAAAACTAACTTTGACCTTAAAATTTGACAGATTAGGGTCCAATACCTATTTTTAAAATTTACACCCATTTCGGATGAGCTTTGATGTCTTCTGACAACTATTGTTTATATAATGATTAAACCTCTTTATAATACCACTGTCTGTATTACTACCCTGTATTGTTTTATTTGTGCATATGTTTTACAACTTTTCAAGGTGCCTTCAAATGATATATATTTGAAATTATTTCCAGATTTCACTAGATTTCTCGGAATTTTTCAACATAACAAATGAACACATATTGGGCTTCACTTCACTGTCAGGTTTCGCCTGCCTAGCATACGAGTCTGCCACAGATCCTGCCAATTTTTCTACCACCCTTGTATACAGTTATACATTTGAACCAACTGTAGGGAATAGTTACACATTTCAGATCCATCAACAGGATCGACTTTATGGACTCCAGATACTCATTGAAACTGGTGAGCTATGTATAGTTTGATTTTTTGTATGTGAGTGTGAAAAATGTAATTTTTTTATATTTCTGTATTTTAAGTGTGATTTTCAGGGATGAGGATTTTACCTTCAATTTGAGAAATACCTCCTCTTCTAAAAATTTTCTACAAAGTAAAATTGAGCTGGCCTGGCTCATTTGGTAGCATGCTGGACTCTTGATCGTGAGGTCGTGAGTTCGAGTCCAGCCGGCGGCAGGTTGGTTTCCTGTCCTTTGGACGAGACAGTAAAAACTGAGGTCCTGTGTCACAGTAGGTGTTGGCACGTTAAAGAACCCTCACTGCTCAATGGCCGTAAGTGCCAAGAATATGCCAAAATTTGAAGCTCTTCACCAGCATTTGGTGACGTCTCCATATGAGTGATGTATTCTTTAGTGGGATGTTAAACAACAATAAACAAAGAAACAAAGTAAAATCTTTATTTTCCCCATTAAATCCTTACTGAAAGTGATTTTCTTCTTTTTTCACCATTTTGGAATCACTTTCCTGCGCTTAACAGAGTGACAGCTGATTACTGTAGTTTGTATCACTATAATTGTGTACAAAACAGATTCAGATTTTTGAAATCAGTCAGTATGCAGAGGACTTCAAGTACTGTCCAATACCATCTCAAAACATTTTATGTCTAAACATTTTTAACACATATTGACCCACTCTAATCTATTTTTGATTACCTAAAGACATATTTTAGTCACCCATTTTATACACTGGCTTAAATTATTTCTATTTTGTTTGTAGTTGCTAATACTCAGGTTGTGTATTTAAAGCATGCAATAATATAATATCAAGTTTTTTATTCTAACAAGATTGACATTAATGTAACTCATTCACACCTATAAACACATTTGGATTGGTTTAAGTCATTGACTTACAGGAGAGTCCATTGTTTTTCAGGGTTGATGGGTTATGTTAGGTTCATTCAACATTATATGTGAAGTGTAAATTCTGAATTGTTGTTGTCAATTCCTTTTGGATTTTAATCCATGGATTTTGTCTTATAGGGCAACAACCAGAGCCACCTAAAGTGGGTAAGTAATATATTTTATACTTTTATTATCCCAATGTAACGAGTCGCCAAGGGGATATACCAGATCTGGCTGTACGTACGTACTGTATTTGTCCGGAGCATAACTCTCAAGCCATGCATGATAATTTTATCAAATTTCATACACGTCAAAAAGTGCATTATGCAAGAACCCTAACTCTTGCTTCCAATTTCAAATAGTTATTCCCCTTTATAAAAAAATTTAATTTTTCCCCTGTTCAATTCATAATTCACGTTTATCATTACGATTCTGCTGCAAGGGGATTAGTACCATCTGCAGTGCCATGTTATTTTATACACAAGGATTTACCTACCTTCTTAATTACGAGTCCAGAATCTGAAAATTGAGAATAATTTATATGACGTTTAAACTGGAACAGAAAAACTTTATTTCAAACATTTGTTTTAATATACATTATTCTTTATTTTGAAATTCTAAATGTGGAATTTTTGCATATTTTATGGGAAAATGGTATCCATTTTTGTATCAAGAATGGTTCCTGTTATCAGACTCAAAAACTGTAAAACATTGTACTATACAATACTTTTTATCACAGTTTACAAAGGATTCAATTCTACTGGAAGCCAAGTGATGGCATCAAGTGATAGACATCGGTCAGTCATCATTGAGGGTACACCTTTAGACGATGGTCGCATTATGTCGTACTACACTCATCTAGATAGGTCAAATTGTAGTATAAGTTTCCAGGTGTGGCGAGCGGTTAACTTAGCAATCAATCAATGGCAATTAGTGTTTACAACACCTGTGTATTTAATAGAACAAGAAGGATACTTCAGTGTAAGATCTATTTTAATATTTCTTGTTTTCGTTTTCTTTATTCACCTTGCCTGTCTGTTGTCCGTGTAGGTTTGAGTCTGAAATTGATATAGCGAGATTGCAGTAATTAAAGTGTACATTTCAGAGACAGATGTTTGTATATGTTACTCAAATTAGGATAGTTTCACATAAGTAATTACCTCAAATACTGAAGGTATGAGCACCTGTCATTAAAAAGTTAACGTCACCAGCTGTCAACTTAAAGTCTTGTATGTTCCTATGTAAAATGAATCTCAGTAATACATGTAAGTGACAACTCCATGGATACTTTCCTTAATTATGCTGTTTTGCTGTACTTACCTCATTACTTTTATAGTTCAGTACTTCTTGCCACTGTTTATATCTTTTATATGTACTTGTATCTCAGGGCATTCTTCATTCAGTTACTTACTAACATTTGCTTTGAATACAATAAATATATGTCACAATATTAAGTTATTTGTATGTCATGCCATTGCAGTTGTCAGTTGATGATTTTGCTGTCAAGGTCACATCACAAGATTACCTTGGATTTTTAGACAGAAGTGATTCCCCCTGTGTGACGTTTCTGTACGATCCCTCCAATGTCCTTGTCACTGATTGGTACAGCTTTGATGGATTACAGAATCCCATCCTTGGAAATGTGTACACCTATTCCTATTATCAGCGTGTATACAGTTTCAATATAATGGTTGACATTGACAGTAAGTCAGTAGTATCTTGAATCAAAATTCCAAAACCAAGAGTTTGTTAAACTTCATGATTTATTCATAAAAGTATATCCTTTGTTTTCAGTTCCATTTTAATTATTCGTTTGATAGATAATTACAGTGGTCTACTGGTAGAGAGACCAAAATGTAACTGATTCCTGCTAAATGGTCATACCTAAAACTTTTAGAAATTGTACCTGGAGCTTGGCATAAATACTGAAAGTCTTAGGTCTTTCAAATGAGAGTTAAACCAAGGCCATGTGACACATGAAAGGTCACATGGCACTGACCTTAGTCTGTAGCATGGGTCAAAATTTGTGGCATTTCACTAACTGTGACTACAACTGATGATGTTTTCATATTAGTGAAAAGTTTGTGGCAGGATGGAAAACAATGAAACATACCTTTTTGGTAAGTCATGTCTGTATATTCACATTATTTATCATTCTATGGTATTCGCCATGATATCTATGTAAAATTGACTGTAATGTGTTGCTAGAATACACCAAAAACATGCCAAGTGATTGGAGCATCGCACCTTAAACCATACAGTGTGTCATTTCTGGTCAGTGCTTCTGGTCAGTGCAGGTTCAAACTCTGCAGGAACCAAAACTGTTTTTGTGAGAAAGATTGCCACTTGTTTTGGGAAAGTTGGTGTTCTCTTCGCGGGTACAATGTAACCATTTTCTCTCCTCCACCACTAAAATTGGTCACCACCATATAACTGAAAACTCAAAACAAAAGCAAAAATACCAAAAAAAAAAGAGTGTAGGTTAATGACGCTAGAGTAAATAAAGCCAGCTATGAACATGACTATCAGAAATCATTATTCTATCATGATTTATGGTTATTCATGGTAATGAACTCAATTTCAGAAATTGATGATTGTGGTGGCCATTTGTGTGAGAATAACTCTACCTGTGTGGATTTACTTGATGGATATAAGTGTGCCTGCATACCTGGTTATAATGGAACTTACTGCCAGACAGGTAAGTTGATCTTGAAAGTGGTCAGACCATCACTAAAAAAACAATTGTTTGCTTTGCTTGACGGGTAGTTTTAGAAGTAGATCAGTTGGTAGGCAAATTTGTTTTTAACAAAATTTCAAATTTTAGATCAGAAAAAAAATAAGTAGACAAATCTACTTAAAGCAATTTGGTGTTGGCTTTAAAGGCGGTAAGTAGATGTATAGTAGTTGTGTTGTTGTTCAATGTCCCACTCACAAATCTCTCACTCATTTGGAGATGTCACCAATAACCGGCGAAGGGCTTCAAATTTTGGCCTATACTTGGCATTGGCGCTTTGAGCAGTGAGGGTTATTTAACATGCTGACACCTACTGTGACACGGGAGCTCGGTTTTTACTCTTTCATTGGAAGGATGGGAAAAGCCTGCCGCCTCTGCCGAGATTGGAACCCACAACCCTCCGGTTGCAAATAGAGCACTCTACCGCAGAGCCATGACGGCTCTCGCGGTGTAAGCAGATGGCATCAAGCAAATTCTTTTATCTTTTGGACTTAGTTTCATTATTTTGTTTACTGTTGCAGAATTTCATCTGAGCATTTCTAGTTGTTTCTTGAGTTTCTGTATTCATCTGAATTATTACAAAACTTGTGTAATGCAGAGCTTATCTCATCCTTTGAGGAAGGTATTACATGGCAATGTAACTGGAAATTTCATTGACATTTTATGGAAATTGGTGAATTTACTTTGGTAAAATTTGAATATTTTAATGCCAGTATCTGAAAAACACTGCAGTAACAGTACTTGGTGTTATTTTGTTTATATTGTACACTTATTTTAAAAAAGTGAATTTCATTAAAATTTATGGACTTTTTAAGCGTATATATCAAGTGTGTATTTGTTTTTTCAGAAATTAATGAGTGTGACAGCTTTCCTTGTCAGAATGAAGGAAATTGTACAGATGCACTGAATGGGTATCTATGTGACTGTGCTGTTGGTTACAATGGTTCCAGCTGTGAAATAAGTAAGTATGAAATCACTAATATCAGTCACAAGGAGTTAAACACAGCTGGAGCCTTTATAGATGAGATTCTTGTTTTATGTCTTTCCTTCGGTTTCTCCGCCTTTTTTTTAGTTTGTCCACAAATCTAAATCCCTAAAGTGTTCAAACTAACTCAGTCTTTAATTTATAACAAAAATTTAATATTATGTTGTAACATGGAAAATATCAAGAATAACAATAAAATCAGCAGGTATGTCCAAACCACATCCCATGTTTTGTTATTTTCTGAAATTATTAAATCTTTGTTTACCACAACTTATTGAGAAAATATTGTCAAATTGTCTTGAAAATAAAAATAGTATATGTTATCATGTGTACTCCTCTGTGTTATATCATTGTAGATATTGATGAGTGCGCCAGCTCACCATGTCAGAATTCTGCCACGTGTGTGGATCAGGTCAACAAATATACATGTTCCTGTGTAACAGGGTACATAGGCTCACATTGTGAAACAGGTAAAAAGATTGTGCTAATATCTCAATAAAAATGATTGTCCTAAAGACGTTCTGACAACACATTTCATGAATTTTAATTATTTATAATATAATTTATTACTTTTCAACATAAAATGATTGTTATCAACTGAGAAAATATTATTTCATTGTATTAAGCTAAATCTCCCAATTAAGATCAGTTCATTTTATTAGCTAGCTGGGACAAAATTCAGAGAGCTAATGTCATACCCTCTGTGTCGTTGTTGTTGGCATCCATTGACAAACTTAAACCTGACCTTTATCTTTTTAACTGTAAGGGACAGGGCTTTGATACTTAACCTATATATTTTTACCTAGTGATCTTGACTTTTGACCTACTTTTCAAAAACTTTAACCTCAGCTATAATTTTTAAATCATTAGGGATAGGGCTTTGATATTTTACATATAGATTTCTGATAACCAGAGCTTTTATTTGGTATCTTGACTTTTGACCTAGTGACTTTGGATTTTAATACCTACTTTTAAACTTGAGCTGAAGGAATCAAAATATTTATTTTGATCATTTTCACCCATTTTGGTGAGCTTTATTGTCTTCTGATAACTCTTGTTATATACACCGTTGTGTAGGATGAAAAAAAGCAATAGTGTTCAATACTCTGTGAGTTCTGTATATTAACTATAAAAATGTCGAAACAGTTTTTGTTTTTGGTTATGGTACTTGTATTATTTTCAGTGAATGTATCTTCAACTAATCAAAAACACAAGTTTATGTGATAACCAATTGTTGTCCTTCATATGAAGTTCTGTGAAAGGACAACCTTGAAAATCTCCATGGTTTTGTTATCCTTTACATATTGCGTTACATACGATAACTACAGCAGAACCTGTCTTGAGAGACCACTCTCATAAAGACCACCCGACTTCTGAGACCACTTGGTTAAATAAGTCTTTAGATAAAAACCCTTTTAAGAAACAGCATTTCAGCAGTAGATGGGGTGGTCTCTCGAGAGAGAGAGTTTTAAGAGAATTGTTATCTTGGGTAAAGACGATACCAAACTTCATTGCAAGTATCTAAAGTAGTACACTAATGTGTAACAATATCATCTTCGTCATTTTATGAGACATGATGTTGTCATGACATTCTAAATGGATTTTAATCACTCTGTAAAGTAGAAATATTTATTTTATCAAATAATACTTCACTCTTTTTTGTGACTGCAGATTGATATTGGTAAATCTATGTCAGTGTTTGAATTTATCACTAAAAGACTAATTTTTCATTAAATTTTCTAACAGCTACCTTTTAATTTCATGCAGAAATCGATGAATGCACCAGTTCCCCGTGTCAGAATGGAGGGACATGTTCTGATGAAGTTGGTGGTTATACATGTACCTGTGTTGCTGGATATAATGGAACACATTGTCAGACAGGTAGGCATTTTTAGGCCACCTTAGCAAAGTATAATTATTGAGGCCATATTGCCACAATGGTGCTGCAATAGTACCACAATATTGCCTCAACATAGGGCCAAAAGCCATTTACTATGGTAAGGGGCACTTACTGATATGCATAGCTCTTATGTCAGGTTTTACCGAATTACAATAATTGGTTGGTCTACTGGTATGTTACATTTATAGAGGTCAGATTGGAATAAGCTACAAGAAATGCAGTTAGTGGGTTAAGACCTTTCATCTTTTATGATGCCCTAATGTAGGTGACAAAAATTAAGGTAATCAATTTTCCGAGGAGAAATAGTCATCCTTATGATAGATATTATACTACGAATTACAAGTGTGGACTAAGAGTATATATACAAGACAGACTATTATATTTTATTTTATATTATAGAAATAGATGAGTGTGCAAGTTCTCCATGTCAGAATGGTAGCTGTACAGATTTCCTAAACAGCTATACTTGTGATTGTAATGCTGGATACAATGGCACAAACTGTGAGATAAGTATGTTAATTTTCTATTCTCGTTTATCCCCCCTTATGCATTTTACTGAATTTTCCCAGAAATACTTTGTTATTCAGTTAGTGAAAATTAAAGATATTTCAAAAGTTGTTTTGTATATTAACCCTGTCAACACTACAGATCATAATAGACTGGTCTAAGACAAAATAAAAGAACATACCATTAGGATACTTAAGGGAGAAAGATAAAATTCCTATAACTGAGGTCCCATCTCATGGAAGGTATGACAAATATAAGAACCCTCTCTGCATTGGCATCAGTTCATAGCACAGGTCAAAATTTTGGCAATTCACCTAAAGCTGGTAGTTTCTCCATATAAGGTAAAAAATCTTGATGAGATAATAACAACTAGAAAATAAGAATTAATGAAGTTAAATAAATCAGCCTAGCAATTAGAAACCCCAGTAGTTTAAAAGTAAATAAGTCAAAGTGTTAGACCTGAAGTCTTAAATTCAGTTCCAGATTGCATTATCATAAGTGACAGTTCTTCACTAACAACTTAGCATATAGAAGTCATAGGTTTTTCAGGCTAGTCTGTAAACCAAGGCTGTCATAATTGGTACAGAATGCTGAACAGCCCTCACCACATTGATATTTTAATCTTTGTTTCTGTGAGAATTAATAAAACATACCTATACCTGCTGGTGTCTGTATAGATGAAATGCTATATATGAGACTTTGGTTTGTTACTGAAAACAAAATATTTATCATATATGTAGAGAAACTATAGAGCTTTAATCTGTTTGTAGACATTGATGAATGTTCCAGCAATCCTTGTCAGAATGGTGGCAGTTGTGTGGATCAGGTTGATGGCTACACTTGTCAGTGTGTTAGTGGTTACAGTGGTACTCACTGTGAGACAGGTAAATAGTTTTACAGGTAAATAGTTCTACAGGTAAATAGTTCTACAGGTAAATTAAAATTGGGTAACTATTTCTACAGGTTTATAGCTCTACAGCTGAGTTACTGTCAAGTGAGTAGTTCTACAGGTAAATTACAGTCCGGTAAAAAGCTCTACAGGTTAATAGCACTTCAGAAAAATTATAGTCCGGTGATTAGTTCTATAGGTAAATATCTCTAGAGCTAAATCATAAGGTCCACAGATAAAACACATTATGGTAAAAAAGGTCTACAGGTAAATAACTCTACAGGTTATTAATTCTGTAGGTGAATTACAGTTATTAAATAGGGTCCTCAGATAAATCTTTACAGTAAAATAGCTGAACAGGTAAATTATAGTCAGGTATATAGTTCTACAGGTAAATTACAGCTAAATTAAAATGTAGGTAAAAGATTCACAGGAAAGTATTGAGTCTCTCACCTTAGTCAGCATGTGTCCAAGTCCTGCTGGAAAGTGAAATGATTTTGTAGTAGATTTTAAGTTTACTTTCGGGAGGCTGGTGGACTCTTATAGGTTAGATAGAAACTAGGTTTTCGTCTGGACCATTCAAAACTGATCTCCACAGTATAACTGAAAATTGTTGAGTTTGGCTCAAAACAATTTGAACAAAGGACAAATATGAAAAAGATGACATAAGAAGTGAAAGAAATTGATCTGTTAGATGAGAATTAAAACAGAGGTCTTACATCATGATAGGCATTCCACATTAACTCATCAACCCTAGAAAAATAATGGACTCTTCTGTGACCAATGCCTTACACCAGTCCAGATGTGTATTTATAGGAGTAACTGGGTTAAAGAACACACTTTACAGCACTACATATATAGTTACTGCTATCTCTATTATAAAACTAAAATGTTCCTGAAGGGTTGTAAAAGTACAATGAGATAAATTTAGGCAAACATTGGGTCCATATGGCAGGGTATACATGTAGCATAAGGTAAACAGCATGTACAAGAGAGGGAGAAATGAAATAGATACCAATTTTGACAACACTAAACTATTTTGGGACTATATTCCTCTCACTGATGAGATAGGGTATGATGAAACTAATTGGCCCTCTTTATGTTTGTAGATATAGATGAGTGCAGCAGCTCTCCTTGTATGAATGAAGGGAACTGCACAGACAACATAAACAGGTTCACCTGTGATTGTGTTGCTGGGTATGCAGGGGACAGGTGTCAGACAGGTAAGAATTATCACAGGTAAATAATACCTATACACATATGCAGAGTCATGTAGGAGCCAAGTGGATATGAAACTCAATAGACAGGAATCCAGTGTATTGCACTTGTACATTTTTTAAAATTTCTAAAATGAATGTTTACACAATTTTATGTCAATTTGAATAGAAAAATACCATGATTTTTGTTCTCATTCATTCATTGTATGTACAAAACTCTGATAGTTATTTACAATAATGGAAAATAGTTTAAAAAAATGTTTTGAAAAGTTAAAAACTAATAAAAGTACGTCAGTTTTTGTCTTGCCTGGGAAGCAGAAGCAAGACATAGGGATCACTAAATCTGTCCGGCGGCGACATCAACATTTAGTTTCCAGAGAAAATCTCCTAAATCAATGAGTGGATTGGAACCATACTTCACACAAATGATCCCCATGTACCCAAGATGTGCTTTTGGGGGTACTAAGGTCAGTCTGACATACTTTCAGGAAATTAGGTCATGGTCACTGAAAATAATTTCCGGAGCAGAAATCCTAAACTACTGGGTAAACCGGAACCATACTTTACAGAAAAAATCCCCATGTACCAAGATGTGCCTTTATTGGTTCTAGTGTTGGCCTGACCCACTTTCTGAAAAATAGGTCACTAAAAACCATTTTCTGGAGCAGAACTCCTAAACTACTTGGTGAATTGTGACTTTACTTCACACAAATGATCCCCATGTACCCTATATGTGCCTTTTGGGTATCAGAGCTGGTCTGATCTGATTTCTGGAAAGTAGGTCATGGTTATTGTTGTTATTATTTATTATATGTCATGGCAGGTGAGACATATAGCATCCTTGGAGCTCTCTTGTATTTCATTTTGGGCTCAGTGACAGATCTGTATATTTTTCAGATATTTAGTGTCAATTGAAATTATTTGGCCTTTCAGATATTGATGAATGTTCCAGTTCTCCGTGTCAGAATACAGCTACGTGCGTTGATCAGGTCAATGGGTATATATGTAACTGTACTGATGGCTTTACAGGTGTTCATTGTGAAACAGGTAAAACAGTCTGTTATATCTTCTGGTCATTTTTTGACTGGTGTTACCAATTCACATCTATATTTCTATCTTCCTTCAAATTGTTGAAATAATGCATTTTTGTTTTCATTAAATAATAACATGCTCTAGTAAAAGCTTACATAAGGGATTTTCCAGTCTTTGGGGGGGGGCTTGGGCCTTTTGAATTTGGAATTTTAGCAACATTTTAATGAAACAAGGAAATATAGAAATACTTACAGTTTTAAAATTAAAGAATCTCTTCATTCAACTTCAGTTGGGAAATTTCAACTGCAATTTGAGGAAAATGGATTTATTTTGCATTGGGAATGGGGCCTTATTTTTGCCCTGTATGTTAGAGTGGAAATTCCTGTTGAAGAATATATCTTGTAATACATTAAAAAGCAATTTACAACTGTGTAAGACCTTGCTTTTGACATCAGAAAAGATGATTCCACTGCATGTGCTCAAATCCTGTATCATACTTCTTTCCTTTTTTATTTTGTGAGCAAAAGCCTTGTAAGGTCAAACATGATAAAAGACAAAAAGTAAACCTGAAAACTCGCTTTTCTTATACAACAGAAATATTGTTGGAAGGGGAAGGGCCGGTGATTTGCAATATGTGTATCCTGTGCTGTTTGCAGTACTCAGGTTTTTTTTAGTGCAGTCTGTTGAGCTGGTGTATATCATTTTTAGACTTTTGAACATTTTAAAATTCTATTTGTACATTGCCATCTCCCAACTAGATGATATTTTTTGGTTAAGGGCAAAAAAATATATATATTAAATTTCATGTCCCCACAGGCAGAAGTTTTGAAGATGATATAAGGATTAAAATGACCAATAGGGTTTTTTAATTATTTTATATGATATTCATAGGTTCAATTATTTATATATTTCCATAATTTGATTAAAGATATTGATGAGTGTGCCAGCTCACCATGCGAGAATAATGCCACCTGTGATGATCTAATAGATGCATATATTTGCACCTGTAGAGATGGATATAATGGGTCCAGGTGTGAGACAGGTAGGCAACACTAATTAACCATAATTAAATATTGTCCTTCATATTCTCAGTTTTAGAGATAAATATTTAATTTAAAGAATTGTTTAAAATTTCAAGATTAATCCCATGAAGTGTGTGAATATGAATAGTTTTAGATTTTGAGATTTACATAGTTCTTTTGATAGATTTATTGATTTCTAATTTAGATGAATTCTTTAGCTCACATGTTTAATGATAAGGTTCTCATTGATCGTATCCATTTGAAATTTTGTATAATGGCATAAGATTATTTAACATTGGCAGATGTGGCTGCTGTTCCTTGTTTGTAATTTTGCATTATTTACTTTCAGACATTGATGAATGTTCAAGTTCTCCATGTCAGAATGATGGAAACTGCACAGACGTCCTGAATGGTTTCTTTTGTTCCTGTGCTGATGGTTTTATTGGCACATTCTGTGAAATAGGTGAGTTAATTTTCTATAACCTTCCTATATTGCCATTGTATTTTGATCAACTAAAACCTAGGGGCCTCCATAACTAAGTGGTAGAGTACTGTGCTTTGAACCATGAAGTCTGTCATCACTAGTCAGTGTGTGTTCTATGAGTCCCAAGGGACCCTAAGCTGATCTTGTTAGAAAATTTGCCAGTTTACTTTTGGAAGGCCGGTGGTCTCTTCACAAGTACATTGTAACTAGGCTCTCTTCTCAGCATTAAAATCTGGCTGCCGCAATACGACGGAAAAAATTGTTGAGTGTGACAACTAAAAATAAAAACTAAAATCATTTTATGTTATAAAATATAACAAGGCATTGTTCGTTTGTTTGAAGATTAACACCATTTCAGAGACATTCTCAGTTAATGCTGATCAAGTAACAATAGATGAGCAAGATCTATAGTATATGGCAGTTCTTTAAATTCTCCTGAACAAATTGCTGTCACCACACTCTCTAGATCTTCTAGCTATTACATGGTATTCGAGTAAGATCTAGACATGAAGTGATTAGTCATGTGAGTAGAGCAACAACAGAAGATCTGTATGTGGAGGGGTACATAACTGTTTTGGCCTTTTTTTTTTGCCTTCCCTTGAACTATTAGGTCTAATTAAACTGAATGTAATCAAGTTGACCCTCATTAAGTCAAATCTAGTGACCTTCAACTTAAAAGCTGTATGAAACAATAATAATTTGTTGTTACAATTGCTATATCCAATTTCATAATATCAATTTCTTTTTTGCTTGAAATTATCATGTTTTATATATTTTAAATTTAAAATTATTTCATTATACAACAAATTAATGTGAACAAGAAGTGGAGCCTCTGTAACTGAGTGACAGGAGCAATACGACATACTACTGTATAGTTGCTTCTATTGGCGGGGATTTGATTTTGCCATTTTCATATATAATTTAAATATATCTAATAAGATTTGACATATATCAACATGATCAGGTATATTGTCTAGATATTGCATTTTCTTACACACTTCTTTAATGTAAGTGTCTAAAATGTAATAAAGTCAACGAGTTTGGTCACTTATATAAAAAGGAACACTGAAGGGGTTCCATTATTGGTACCATTTTGTGCTTATGCTGTTATGATACTATAATATTTTTTCAGATATCAATGAATGCCTCAGTTCACCTTGTGAGAATGGAGCTACTTGTATAGACAAAGTAAACCACTATACATGTAACTGTTCTGCTGGTTATGATGGACCTAATTGTGAAACAGGTAAATAGAGTTCAACTCCTGTACACCTAAAGACACATTTGGACTGGCCAAATCATTGATTTACAGAAGAGTACATTGTTTTTCAGGGTTGAAGAGTTAGATAGATTTCTGTTTTTTCTGGACTTGTCATTCTGTTATTGGAGAGGGAATGATGACTCTGTAGGCTGGGATTGGAATCAAGATTTACCACTTTAGCCATTTAGATATGAAATATTGCATACTGAATCCCTCACACCAATTCTTACAGTATGTTTAGATCTTATCTATTTCCCATTTACTCACTCTCAGCAATTCATCTCACTTTTTTGGGGTACAAATTTACTGCATTATATCATAGTAATGAATTTATGGTACACATTCCAAATCATGTCATAGTTCATTATGCATTACAGAGCATTGAGATACAAGATTGTTGTGTTGTTTTCAGTACAAATTAAGTGCATAATATCATAATAGTAATGAATTTTTGGTACACATTCCAAATCATGTCATAGTTCATTATATGTTACAGAGCATTGAGACATAAGATTGTTGTGTTGTTTTCAGTACAAATTTACAGCATTATTCACAATAGTAATGATTTTATGGTACACACTCCAAATCACACCATGGTTCATGATGTGTTACAGAGCATTGAGATACACGATTCATATTTCATGCAGATACACTGATTATCATTTCACTTATAAAATGTCTCTTTGTATGTATTTAGATACAATCTTCTTAGAACCTTATATTTTACAGATATTGACGAGTGTGCCAGTTCACCATGTACAGATGGAGCCACCTGTATAGACCAAGTCAACGGCTATAGATGTCAGTGTGAATCTGGGTTCATCTACAATGGCTCTTGTATACTTGGTAAAGTGTCATTTTCTTCTGGATAATTATTATCCTGTTATCAACAGGGGAACAGTAGAACTAATTTAAAGTACTGTTTTCAACCCAGTAAGTGCCCAGGTCCCAGAAAAAATAGAAAAAGCCAGGGTCATATATATGTTACCAATTAAGAGTAAAATTGACATAAAACAGTTAATTCCTTTATAAGGCATGGTGTTAAAGTTGTTGTAGTTATTACCAAGGACACCTATCAACATTCTGTTGCTGTTGGGCTAGAAATTAACCGTTGCTTACATTTTTCTTGTTCACATTTTCTCGTCGGCCAAGATCCTTGATTGTGTGTTAAAAAAAAAAAGGTTAAGTAAATCTGAACTCTATTGGCAGGGGTGCTTATAGGGACAGGGGCATGTTTTGGGTAGAATATGGAATGCGAATTTCAGAAATAGCAGAATTTATTGTCTGTACATAAAATGTTGCTTATGTTAATTCCTACACAATGTTTTTATGCCCCTGAAATTACCTCAGTTTCTTCCTTCATATGGTGATCGGGGTCAAGTGTCTAGAGCATCAGCATGGCACTTTAAAGCATAAAATATCTAACTGCTAATCAGCGGGGGTTCGAATCCGTGTGGAAACTTAGCTGATTTTGTAAGAAAGTTTGCTGGTTTACTTGCAGAAGGCCTGTGGTCTTTCACTGTGTACAGTGTAACTGGTTTCTCTTTTCCACTGTTTAACACGATGTAACTGAAAAAGTGTTCCGTGAGATATTTAACTGAAAAGATTTTAAAATGTGCAGGTCTGAAAAGACAGGTGGTGTACTCTTACAAGACAGGTGGTGTACTCTTACAAGACAGGTGGTCTACTCTTACAAGACAGGTGGTCTACTCTTACAAGACAGGTGGTGTACTCTTACAAGACAGGTGGTTTCTCAAAAGAGGTTCCACTGTACTTTCTGTACAAGAATCCCATTAATATTGGATTAACCATGTGCATGCTAGCCAGAAACCACATATTAATCACATCAGTGTTACATTTAGATGGCAAATGCTTTACACAAACATCAGTATGTAAAATTCAATCACACAAGTTAAAGTTTGAAGAAACCAATTTATAAAATAAGTTGACAACTGCTTTAATGCTTTAAATTGATATTTGCAGACACCATTGAATGTACAAGTGATCCCTGTCAGAACGGTGCTACATGTACAGATATGGTCAATGCGTACCGCTGTGATTGTGCCACAGGTTATGAAGGAGGTCAATGTGAACTAGGTCAGAATTGTAAATTATAAAATGTGAAAAACTGCAAAATACTTAAGGGTCATTGATATTTTTTTAATCAAATACTAGCGCCATTGAATTTTCTGGACCAAAATAAGATATTAGCATTAAAATAATTGTTCATAGTCTCAAGTGAAATTGGACAATTTTCACCTAAAAAAAGATAAAAATCACTGAAATGCAAAATAATATTTTATTGAAAAAAAAAAAAAATTGTGAATAATTAAGTAGAAATTTAACTATACTAGTGCAGGACCTATTCTCGGACAGTGCCTATTGTCAGACAATTCTCTTTGCACGTAAATGAACAAGATTTTTCCAGATATTATTGATACATCATCGGACTTTGAACATTAAATGAAACATGTTACAAAAATTACGATTAATAATTCCAACACAACATTGTAATTGCTCATCTTTTTATTGTACTGTGCAACACAAGCTGGGAGGAAAGTGACATCACCGGCTCAACGTGAATACTACTACTGACTGACAATAGGTCCTCCTGCATCACGATTATGGCATTCAGGTTGGGGTTTTAAATGGGCTAAATTCACTTTTTGTTTCGTATTTTCCACCAAAAGTTATCAAATTATATTAAAACTAAAAGTAACCTATTCTGATGCAAAATTTTAAAGCAGTTCTATCAGTTGAACTGAAGATTTTCAGTAAAAACCTCGATTTTCGTCCTAGAATAGGTCTTGCACCAGTAGAATTATCAAACATTGATATAGATATCAGTGATAACACAATCACAAGAAAGTTTTGACTTTGTTTTAAACAGAGATAGATGAGTGTGATAGTTCCCCGTGTCAGAATGGTGGCAACTGTACTGATGAATTCAATGGTTATGTTTGTACATGTCAGGAGGGATTTAATGGAACACATTGTGAAATAGGTAAGTTTTGTGAACATATTGCACAGCAATAAAAAATAACCTTTATGTCAGAATCACCATTCTTTTTTATGTTTTACATTTGTCATGATACGTACTGTAGAACTATTTAGTTTTGTCTACTTCCAGAGACAATTTGTCAGAATCAAGTCATTTTATGATATTTACAATCTGTTGGCACAGACACTATATAACCATTATAAAAACTGTTGTTCATCATATTTAGAACTGCCAACAGCTGTTCCAGGAATTGTGCATATGGTTGCACATTATTTATGGAAATTTGAATTCCAATTTAAAAAAATGAAACAAGTAGGTCAGAAAACATGTGAAATAAGTAAATATAAGCATTGAACTGCTTTCAGTTGGCATTCATGGGTTTATAAATGCCAACTCAGGACAAAGCAAATTCATCATGAAGTGCTAACTAACATGCTTCATGGAATTTGCCAAGTTGCCCAGTTAGCATTCATAAGCCCATGAAATTTGCCTTTGCCCAGTTAGCATTCATAAGCCCATGAATTCCAACTGACTGCAGTTCAATGCTTATGTATTTATGGCTTTTAGTGTAATAAGGAGATATTGTACACATGGATATGTTAAATTTTCGGCAAATTAAAAATGATGGTGATATTTTCCAGGTAAGTAACTGAAGCTTGGATATCAATACCATCCAGGAGACTATGGTGATTAGGGTGAATTAAGACAGAGTGAATATATTTACTGTCATAAAAATGAAGGGGGTATTGGGCACTACAAGACAAGGTGATTGGGGTGAATTAAGACAGTGAATATATTTACTGTCATAAAAATGGGGGGGGGGGGTTATTGGGCACTATGAAACTATGGTGATTGGGGTGAATTAAGACAGTGAATATATTTACTGTCAGATAAGATATGAGCTGAAACATAAGGTGGTATGCATTTTTAAATATTTGTATTTTCTGTAGAAGTCTCCCATAGACTTGGTGTTAATCTAGACAGCTTTAATATCAGCTGTTACAACATTATATATGAATTTCCTCATGTGACGTCGCACAGTAATGTTACTTCATTCATAACATGACGTCTCACTTAGATATTTATATCATCATTCAGAAAAACTTTATACTTTACTGTTCTATGTTGATTTTCACTGATATGAGAGCGATCTCATATAAATGCATTAGGCGGGATATTCGATTCCACTATTTTGATTTTCAGTTTGAAAATTTATATGTAAATATAACAAATGAATGCTTTTCAGAGTGTATTTAATGCCAAACTATTCACGTTAGGTCACCATTTTGTTTATCTGTCACCTAATGGCATCCATGTTGATCATAAATGCACTCTTACAAGTGTTTATTCATTAAACTTCTTTTGTTCATTCGCTTTCCATGTCTATTTCAGACATTGATGATTGTGTTGATTCACCATGTTTAAACAATGGCACCTGCATTGATAAAATCAACAACTACACATGTTATTGCTCATCAGGTTTCCAAGGAAACAATTGTGAAACAGGTAAATTTTTTATCGCTATTAGTAAGTTTATAAGGATGAGGAAAACAAGTCCATTGTTACATGAATCAACTTTGTTAGTTATGTTTGTGTACTTGTATGGTAAACTTATGATTTTTTTAGATGTACATTGCTTTTAGTACACTCTATAGATTGTATGTTATTTTTTATGACAGATATCAATTGTATCTCTTTATATGTGTTAATTCTTAGATATTGATGAGTGCTCGTCCTCACCATGTCAAAATGAAGCCACCTGTGTTGACCAGATAGATGGCTACCTGTGTTCATGTTCTCCTGGTTATGGTGGTAACTTGTGTCAGATAGGTTGGTATCAGTCTTGCTTTAAATTACATTATTGTAAAGTGCTTTATTTCCATTTGTAGTAATTGTAGATCGTATGTACATATAGTAATTCAGGGATTGGAAGTGATATATGTATATAATAACATCAAGTCCAGCAAAACCTTCTCATGATATAGTATGTCTAATAAGTTATTTACTGTTTCTTCAATTCAAGGATTTAACAATATTGTAATAGCGAATATTAACACCTTGTTATACCCCCATTCAGTGTGTGTATATATATATATATATTATATATACATGTATATATATATATATATATATATATATATATATATATATATATATATATATATACAATTCAATATTCAGATATAGATGAATGCAGTAGCAGTCCTTGCCTGAATGGAGGAACATGTGTTGATATGGTGAATGCCTACCAATGTAATTGTCAAGAAAATTTCAATGGAACACACTGTGAAGTGGGTTAGTATTCCATCTTAATTTTATAGTGGTGAAGTTATGTGGTAATTGAGTTAGTCTCATGATTCTGTAATTGTGATGAAATCTCCTAAATAATGAGTCTTTGATATACAATCAGTAGCCTATGTGTATAACTTAGTTATAGTTTATCGGATTGAGGATATCTGGGCTCTGACGACAATAAAACTGAGAATATTCTCAACTTGGCCTGCTCAGCCAGGCAGATTTCAGGGTTAACCAGAGTTGAGTAAAACTTTTAGACTTCATTTCCTCATACTATTAATAATTACTTCATTTAGGGATGATTTTATTTTCGCAAGAGAGAGCTATCACAAAATTATGAAATAAATTCCCCCGAATAAAACTGGATTTACAGTATTGAGACAAGTGACTTAGTGACTTAAAATATGCACATTTATAATATACCAAGGTTAAACTTCAGAGTTTGTTGATGTTTTGGTATCTTCTCTTTTTCAGATTTGCTGTTTGACACATCAAGTAAGTTTTTGGCCTGGCTTTATAAATAGACAAAATTACACAATTGTATCCATCTGTAACAGCAGAAGTATTCAATGAGATCTACTGAATACACCATTTTCCCCCAAAAAGAAAACATCAACATTTCAGCATTGGCAATGAATTTGAAATTTCCATAGTCATATCAATATTTTCCAGTTTCTTAATGAGAAGTAACACCAAAACATAATCAGTGTTAACTATACTAAAATTAATATGATAACTACAAACTTTATGCAAAAATGTGTTTTTTTGAAAATGTGCAACTCTAATTATCTTAAAGAACTATACCGTACATTATCAGCAGATTTTGAAGTGTGATAGATATTTTACAGGTTGGTTTGGCTTTGAAATTTCAAGTCTAAGTTCTGCCCAAGAACCTGGAGAAGTAACGATTATTTTAGATGGTTTGGACATTCGTGAAGGCTGGGTAGAAGGGCTGACTGTTGCAGTCTCTCAAAGTCACTGTATGTTTAGAGTTCAGCTCTGGCAGGAAGATGGTGGATATAATTATACCTTGAAATATGAATGGGAACGCATCTACACAGAGCCAGGAACTTACAAGGTATCTGTTTTTAGACATGCCAAGCTTCTGTTATTTTACATCTATAAAATTGCATTCCAACATTTCCAGAAAACTGAGGAGAACATACACAAATAGTGTAATGCAGACTTATAAATCATCAAGTGATATGCTATGAGTGACTATGTATATTTGAAATTTTAACAGTAGCTAGCATATTAACTTCACAATATTGGCATACATTCCGTATTGTATGTAATGTTCTAAATACATATCTTTAGTTCTAAATACATATTTACTGTTCAGGACCTTTTAATGAAATTGGACTGATAAAAATTATATTATAGCCTACTGTATACCTGGAAATTATTTTCTCACACCTGGGATACACACATCAGCATTGTTTGTAAATCATTGAAGATCAAGAAGATTTTCGTGTTGATGGTTTACATTGTTGAAATTCGTTATCACTTATAAATAAATCACTTATAAATAAATCATACCAAACTTTTTTGAAAGAAAATAAATATGTTTGTATATAATGAGGGTTTTTATCTATTTGTGGACGGTAGATGAAAATAGGGTAAGTGACATGGTTACTTAACTGATTTACACATGTATGTAAACAAACAGGATTTTAAGCTTTCCATGTGCGAGAAAAATAATCAAGCACCACATTGGAGTTCCAGGTAGAAAAATTTCAGTCTCAGATGTGATGAATCAATATCCCAACCTCGGCTAATGCCTCAGTTGGGACTTATTAGTTCATCCCACCCTCGACTGATATTTTTCTATCTGGAACTCAAAGTGGGGCTAGATTCTGTTAGTCCCTGATTATTTTCACCGTTGTTCAACAGAAAACGGGTTATCACATCTTAAATTCGCCCTAAATCAAAACAGTCTCATGCATTCTGAAACTTATATTATTGATAGCTTGAAGTATTTGCCTTCATTTTAAATTTCTCCTTTCATTTAATGGCAAAACTGGTGAAAATTAGAAATTTGCCAGGTATACAGTATATTACAATGTGAACTAAAATCCATTTATAAATTAAATTATTTTTATCATAGATCAGTTTACGATATGGAGAAATTTTCAACATCACAAGTGACTACAGACTAGGATTCACATCTTTATCAAGTTCCGGAGCATGTGTCGGATATGAAGTTGTTAATGACACTTCTGTGTACTCCAAGTCCATCAAATATCTATATACATTCGAACCTATTGTGGGAAATACATATAGCTTTGTGGATCATCAACAAATGCAGCTTTATGGAGTCCAGGTTCTGGTGCATGTTGGTAGGTTGCTTTCAACTTATTGTATCTCATACAGCATCAACAAAATATCTAGTCAAGATGTTATAATTATGAATGAAATTTAATGTATGATTTACTATAAATCCTAAAATTTTCACAGGACTTTATTTTCACTATCCACTAGTTGTGAATTTATTCGCAGGATGCTATTTTCGTGATGCCCATTTCTTCATATTATTCTCATGCTTTATTACGTGATGATTTTATTTTCTCGAGCAAGATCGAGCTCTAGCGAAATTACAGGTAAATAAAATTCTGGCAAATAAAACTGGGTTTACATTACATCTTAATATTCATGATTTATTTAAATTGTGGTGTCTTGGGACAATATATAAGTTAACATCATATAACTTAAAATACTAGAAGAATGATTATCACTTCTGTCTAGGGAATACAGTGGAACCTGGATTAAAAGACAACTCTCTTAAAGAATCATCGGCCTTTTAAGATCATATTCAGAAATCCACCTGGTTAAATAATGAAATCTCATTTGATAGACCACCTGTCTTGAGAAATCACATTTCGGTGGCAGATGGGGTGGTCTCTCAAAACAGGTTCAACTGTGTACTGTTGGATATCTCATCATTATATTATATATTTGGAACTAATAGCTTGCTTGTCAGTATATGATCAAAATAGATTTGATTCAGGGATTGAAAAAGTTGTTCATCTTGTCGATTTCTGAGATACACACAAATATTCAAAACTGGAGGAAGGTTTAATTTTGAGACAGCAAGTTTAACATGTTATATATATAACATCCTCCTTAGGGACGCAAGAAAACCGGTCTTTATAGGGAGGTGGTCTTTATTTAGAGGTTTATTTGTACACAAATGGTACTATTGGGTACAGCAAAAAAAAAGTGGTCTTTATGACCAGGTTGTCTTTATACACAGGTGGTTGCTAAAGAAGGTTTTACTGCTTTTATTTAAGATTGAGTATGTTAAAATAGAATTATTGAAATGATATCTCAAGTTACACCACTGCCGGAATCAGACATTAGTGTTGTACAAGACAATGTTTTAAACTTTTATCTAAATTTGAGCAAGTTAAATTCACAGATCAGTTGCATTCATGAATGAATTGTGGCATATTTTTACAATTTTGTTTATAAGTGCTGTATTTCCATCCCATATTAATTCTGATATAATTGTATTACCAGGTTCAAAGCCAGATCAACCAAAAATAGGTAAGTGAAATCCTATGCAATTTAGATTTTGATTCCAATATACTACTTAATCAGTTAAATTCAAATTTAAATTATTAAATTTCATATTTTAAGCTAAATTTTCACGCATGTTGACTCAATATTTTCTGTAAAAACTCAAGCTTATCTTTTGTATACACTTTACATTACAATTAAATCCATCTTTTGTTTTTCACAGTTACATTGGGATATAATTCAACCGGATCACGTGTCCTGGATTCTGTGACAGAAAGGGAACGATCCATTGTGATACAATCCATCCCATTGGAAGAGGGGCGTATAATGTCATACTTTATGGGTGTGGCATTTGTCAATTGTACCATAAGTCTTCAAGTGTGGAGGGTGATAAATGAAATAACCAATCAGTGGCAGCTGATATACGGATCTCCTTTGATAACAATATCAGAACATGGAGATGTCAAGGTGAGCTATTAGTAGGATCTCTTTTATATTCTATAAAGTCAAATTTTTCTCCTTTGATAACAATATTAGAACAGGGAGATTTCAAGGTGAGCTATTAGACATCTCTTTTATAACCTATAATTTTAAATTTTTATCTGAGCAAATATCTCTTTTGATGACAATATCATAACAGGGAGATGTCAAGGTGAGCTATTAGCATGAGCTATTAACATGATCTCTTTTATAACCTGTAAAGTCAGATTTTTATCTAAGCAAATATCTTCTTTGATGAGAATATTGGAACAGGAAGATGTCAAGGTGAGCGATATAAAGTCTAAACTATATTTAAGCAAATATCTCAAAAAGTTTAGATAAATCATTAACTTAAAATGTCTACTACTCATTTATCTGTTGAAAATGAAATTTTGTGACAATTAACTATGGAAGTTATTTCACTTTAGACATTTTCACTAGTGTTGGTTTTGCAGGTAAATTAACAGCAATATAAACATGTATAATGAGCTTAAATCGACAGGTAACTCATTCTGGCTATAAAATCGTTAAGTGACTTCATTCAGGTTAACCTATTTCATGTAATTCTTTTAAAAATATTACAATTTCCAAAAGAAATAAAATTAGATATGTATCTGTGACAAAAATTTCCGTTTTGTGTCCATTCTAAAATGTTTGTATAAAGCAAAACTATGATTAGTATGTTTACAGAGTAATTAATGAATTAGGCTCCTGTCAGCCTGTAATTTCAATGTGATAATTGTCTACATGTATATTTTTCTAGATTGGACATTATACATTGATAACTATAAATAAGAACACTTTATTAGATTTCAGTAGAGGATGATGCAGTCATGGTCACATCCCAGGACAGAGTGGGGTTTTTAGACAGGAGTCCCAGTCCCTGTATTACGTACCAGTACACTCCCTACCCATCCCAACACATTCTAACGGACTGGTATGACTTCCGGGGACGGAGTGATCCCAGCATTGGCAGCACACTGACTTTTAGTTCCTTTCAGCGTACATACAGTTTCAACATGCTGGTTGAATTAGATAGTAGGTATTCTATTTACTACGAATGGTCAAAAGTTGTTGAACTGTCCAATTGGTCTTTCTGCAAATTTTTAGACTTTCTCTGCTTTAGCTGTTTTAGTCAACATTTTTAGTCAGATACTTAGCATTGAAAAGGGCTGGCTGAAGTAAATTGAAGTATTTATTTTTATCTGTTGGTACAGTTTGCTAATATTAATATAGTTTTCTAATACTTGGTAATTAAATTTTCTTGGTAAGAACATGGGCAGGATATCTTTTCAAAAAAATTTCAAAAAATTATAGCCTAGGATTTATGGGGCGCCTTTTACTTTTTAATACCTGTTAGTGATATCACTCTTTTGAATAGGTGATATCACCTTTATAAATTTTTAAGTGATATCACTTATACAAATGAGTGATATCACCTGATCAAATGAGTGCTATCACCTCTTCGATTGAATGATATCACCTATTTAAATGAATGAGTGATATCACTTATTCGATCTATTCATCTATTCTAATAGGTGATATCTTTTATGAATCAATGCCAATGAATGTTCCCTACACAAAAATAAAATATATTTCTGGGTCTAACAAAAATATGACTTGTGTCATCTTAGGCATTATAAATTATTTCTTTTTTTGTTTCCTTACATTTGGTCCAAAGAATTATATAGGGTGTTTTAAGTTCAACCACTTTTAAAGCAATTTTGTGTAGAAATCAGACCCTAGTTCAAAAGGACAGGAGTCTGAGGTATGGTTTCAGTGGCTCTGTCTGCTTTGAAAGCTGAAATATTTACATACCGACTGCAATTCCCTTCATTGCAAGTATATAGAGCAATGTGTTGGATTTGGCAGTACACACAGTCATGTGACCCAAGTATTAACTGCTTTACATTTTGGTGTAGGAATGCATGAATGAATCAATAAAGAATAGAATATCACATATTTACTTCTTATTTATTTAATCTTAAAAGCCATACATTACCACAAAACAAAAACAAAAATCGCAGAAAGAAATCAGAAACACAAGACTAAATCTACATCTGTAGCACACTGTACAGCCTACAGGTCCATATCATGATATATCTAGGTCATGTCATGATGTTTATAATGACCAGAACCACAGACCACAAAAATGAAAGTACGCTTTGTAGATACAACAGAAAGAAAGAGAGTTAGGCCTAGTGCAACTTTGTCAAGCATCTCGAATAAACAGGTCGATTTGTTTGCTTTCACCCGATATTCCTATCAGAAACAATTCGTCACTCACATCTTGTGAAATAGGGCCATGTGAAATAATGTAAAAAATGGTAAAAAATGTCAAATAAAATGGCAACTTTCAGTTGTCATGAATATTACCTGTCTCCCTTCTCGTAAGTCGCACTCAAACTTTCTATGGTATATCCCATTAATAATATATCATAATTCAAACGCTAATTCATTGTAAATAACTTAAAAACCAATCTAACACTTACTCAATATTTTCCATATCACTAGTTTCTTTCAAAATGATATGAAAATAAGAAAATAAACCTTAATTCCATTTATTATTTCCGGACAGAAAAGGGGAACTACTTCTTGTCTCGTACAGCTGTTTAGCTGTTAGGTCATATGAAAAAACTCCAACCACAAGGCCAATTAAATAGAATGAATTTCATAACCAGCTGACTACAGATTCACAGAAAATGGTAATATATATAAATATAACTATAGTTTTTCATTTTTTTTTTTAAAGCATTGAATATAAATGCAATGGATTATGGAAAAAAATTCTGTGCAGCACGAAGTCCAAATCCTACAACAGACATGGGAGATGATTCTGATTCTGCAGCACTGAGCCTTTATCACTATACCGTAATATCATCCTTTCTGCTTTGTTCTTCCATAGATATAGGCCTAGTGATATTCACTGCAGATCTACATTTATGGAAGAAATGGGGAGCATAAGGTTTATACTGTTTCCAAATTTGAATAAGTGATATCACTTATTCATTTCGTAAAGTGACATCACCTACATGTATTCAAATAGGTGATATCACTTATTCAAATAGGTGATATCACCTATTCTAAAGAGTAATATTACTTATATGAATAGATGATATCACTTATTCATTTTTATTAGTGATATCACTTGTTTGTATAAGTGATATCACTCTTTCAAATAGGTGATAACAATCTTTCAAATAGGAGATATCACTAATTTGAATAGATGATATCACTTATTCTGTATTCCAATGGGTGATACCACCTATTTGAAAAGGTGATATCACTTATTGAATAATTGATATCACCTATTCGAAAGAATGATATCACTAACTGGTATTAAAAAGGATAATGAGGATTATCACCAGTGTTTTGAATATTTTAAATGTGACATATTCTCTCTATGTTTAAGATTATCGCCAGTGTTTTGAGTTTTTTAAAGGTGACATGTTTTACCTACATTTCAGCTGTAAACAACTGTAATTCATCGGTATGCCAGAATGGTGGAACATGTAAGGATCTCCTTGACAACTACACATGTCAGTGTTTGCCAGGCTTTACAGGATTTTACTGTGATATAGGTAATGTGTCTATCTACCCAAAACTTATATACCATGGGCATCACAGTGGTCAGTGATGATGGCCAGGCTTTACAGGATTTTACTGTGATATAGGTAATGTGTTTCTATCTACTCAGAACTTATATGCCAATGGTATTACAGTGGGCAGTTATGATGGCCAGAACTTAAATACTAGGGTATCAGAGTGGTCAGTGATGATGGCTGTGGTATACAGGGTTTTACTGTTATATACCCAGAACTTATATACCAGGGGTATTACAATGGTCAGTGATGATGGCCAGAACTTATATACCAGGGGCATCACAGTGGTCAGTGATGCTAGCTTCTGTTCATTGCAGCCCTTATTTAGAGTTTTGGATTGGGTATGGAAGTGTTTGAGAGGATAATTCCTCCTCACACAATAAGCATTCATAGGCCTACAAAAATGTCAATTGTGTAAGTTTTTGTTATTGTATATCTGTTGCCATGTTTAGCCTGGTCTTTTTATACCCAATTCTTGTCTCATGTTTATATTGTAGAAATAGATGAGTGTTCAAGCTTACCGTGTCTAAATGGAGGAAACTGTACTGACTTTGTGGGATATTTTACCTGTGATTGTTTACCTGGATACAACGGATCAAGATGTGAAATTGGTACTTGGTGATATATATAATGCTGGAATGTCAGTTCCATGATGTAGTTAATTATATCACAATGATAAATAAATCAACCAATGGCATCAGTCACATTTATTATCAAAAATTGATAACAATCACATGATACTATTAATCAAACAATTACATCAATCATGATATAATCAGTCACAAAATAGCATCAGTCATATTTATTATCAATCACTCAGTGACATCAAATACATGAATCAATCATGCAGTGACATCAAATACATGAATCAATCACACAGTGACATCAATCATGAATCAATCACACAGTGACATTAATTATATGATACCAGTAATCACACAGTGACATTAATTATATGATATTAGTAATCACACAGTGACATTATATGATATTAGTAATCACACAGTGGCATTAATTATATGATATTATTAATCACAGTGCCATTAATAACACAAGAACATATTCAGTCATGCAAGTAATCCCACAATATTAGTTATATGATATAATCAGTCACATGAGAGAAATTTCCTGCTTTTTCAGAAATAGACGAGTGTGCATCCTCTCCATGTCAGAATGAGGCTACATGTGTTGATCTATTGGACAATTACAGATGTGATTGTAACCTTGGGTACACTGGTAACAACTGTGAAGGAGGTAATATTACACATAAATTCTTTGTGATTGTATTACAGGATGTCTGGACTATTATTAGACATCAAATCTTTGTGATTGTAATACAGTATGTCTGACTACCGCTATATGTAGACACACTGTGTAGCAGATAATATAAGATGTCAAATCTTTGTGATTGTAGTACAGTATGTCTGGACTATGTAGACACATTATGAAGGAGGTAATATTAGATGTCAAATCTTTGTGATTGTAATTCAGTATGTCTGGACTATGTAGACACATTTTGAAGGAGGTAATATTGTCAAATTTTTGTCACTGTAATACAGTATATCTGAACATGGAGACACATTGCTTATTGTCTTATAAAGATATCTAACTGTCCCTACATGGTGTTCAATAAAAACCCAATCCTTACTCTTTGTAAAATGGTAACAAGTCATATGCATGGTCGTAAATCTATGTCTAGGACTCAGAACCTTTCACAAATCAGGCCCCAGAACACCTGAGTGATGATGATGAAGCTGGAGGTTTCCATGTAAACGTGGATTAAGTGTCAAAATGTTGGTTTATAAAACTGCGGTGTAAAGGAAAACTTGTCTAGGTGCATTTGCATAAATTTGCATCTTTTTAGAATTATGCTTTTTATAGTCATGATTTATATGATAAAATCATTCCATCACTTACAAATATTTATGTCTGCTACACCTCAACTTTTTTTTAACATAGCAAGTTAGTTATATACTATTACAATTCTGTCTTTTTACTATTATCATGACAACTTTGACTTATATTATTACAATTCTGTCTTTATGCTGTTATCTTGACAAGTTTGACATATATTATTACAATTCTGTCTTTTTACTGTTATTATAACAAGTTTGACATATATTATTACAATTCTGTCTTTTTGCTGTTATCATGACAAGTTTGACTTATATTATTACAATTCTGTCTTTATGCTGTTATCTTGACAAGTTTGACATATATTATTACAATTCTGTCTTTTTACTGTTATTATAACAAGTTTGACATATATTATTACAATTCTGTCTTTTTACTGTTAATATAACAAGTTTGACATATATTATTACAATTCTGTCTTTGCTGTTATCATGACAAGTTTGACTTATATTATTACAACTCTGTCTTTTTACTGTTTTTATAACAAGTTTGACATATATTATTACAATTCTGTCTTTTTGCTGTTATCATGACAAGTTTGACTTATATTATTACAATTCTGTCTTTTTGCTGTTATCATGACAAGATTGACATATATTATTACAATTCTGTCTTTTTACTGTTATTATAACAAGTTTGACATATATTATTACAATTCTGTCTTTTTACTATTATCATGACAACTTTGACTTATATTATTACAATTCTGTCTTTATGCTGTTATCTTGACAAGTTTGACATATATTATTACAATTCTGTCTTTTTACTGTTATTATAACAAGTTTGACATATATTATTACAATTCTGTCTTTTTGCTGTTATCATGACAAGTTTGACTTATATTAGTACAATTCTGTCTTTATGCTGTTATCTTGACAAGTTTGACATATATTATTACAATTCTGTCTTTTTACTGTTATTATAACAAGTTTGACATATATTATTACAATTCTGTCTTTTTACTGTTAATATAACAAGTTTGACATATATTATTACAATTCTGTCTTTGCTGTTATCATGACAAGTTTGACTTATATTATTACAACTCTGTCTTTTTACTGTTTTTATAACAAGTTTGACATATATTATTACAATTCTGTCTTTTTGCTGTTATCATGACAAGTTTGACTTATATTATTACAATTCTGTCTTTTTGCTGTTATCATGACAAGATTGACATATATTATTACAATTCTGTCTTTTTACTGTTATTATAACAAGTTTGACATATATTATTACAATTCTGTCTTTTTGCTGTTATCATGACAAGTTTGACTTATATTATTACAACTCTGTCTTTTTACTGTTATTATAACAAGTTTGACATATATCATTACAATTCTGTCTTTTTACTGTTATTATAACAAGTTTGACATATGTTATTACAATTCTGTCTTTTTACTGTTATTATAACAAGTTTGACATATTACAATTCTGTCTTTTTGCTGTTATCATGACAAGTTTGACTTATTACAATTCTGTCTTTTTGCTGTTATCATGACAAGTTTGACTTATATTATTACAATTCTGTCTTTTTACTGTTATCATAACAAGTTTGACATATATTATTACAATTCTATTTTTATGCTGTTATCAAAACAAGTTTGCCTCATACTAGTTCAATTCTGTCTTCTGGCAAAATCAATGTTTTTGTTTTAATCGCAGATATAGATGAATGTTTGACTTCTCCATGTGAAGACACTGCTTTTTGCATTAATTTCCTGGGTGGATTTGAGTGCAAGTGCTCTGAGGGATTACTGTACAATGGTTCACACTGTCATACAGGTGAGGAATTGAATTAAACCTGAAATATCTTAAGTAAGGTGCCCTTTCACAAATTGTTATGTGTAGAATCAATTTTTGAATGCTTTAAGTTGCCATGAAATAATTAAGTAGAAAAAGATATTGGCAGTTTTTCACTCTCTCAGGTTACTGTGTGTAAGGCCAATGTCTTTTTTTCATTAACTTTTGTTTTAGTAATTATGGTATTCAAGGTATTTGAGGAGTAGAACATTACGAAAGCCTGTAATTTGAAATTGTAACTGTATTGATTTTTGTCTTGCGATGAGGAAATTGCTAAAAAGCAAGACATAGTCATTGCTTTTGAGAGGACTTTGTGTTTAGCGCCAAAGTTACTGGCTTGCTGTTCAATTAATATTGGTGCTAGATTAGTGATATTTAGCCTTGATGTTTCTTGGGGTTCTAGCATTGGTGTTGTGAAGATTGAATTGGAATATCTTCTTTGTTTTTTGAATTGTTAATGTTTTGGAAGTGTAACGCTTTTCGCAAAACAATTGCTGTGTTTAGCTCCAATGTTAAATTTCTATTAGAGGCTTGCTGTTCAGTTGATATTGGTGCTAGCTTGGTGATATTTGGCCTGGATGTTCCTTGAAAAGGGGGATCTAGCATTGATCATGTCAATGTTGTGGAGTTTAAATTGGAATATCTTTTTTACTTTGTGATTTTTAACAGTTTTAGACATAGTGACTTTTTAGCCAAAAAATGCTGTATTTAGCTCCAATGTTAAGTTTTTGTACAGACTTGCTGTTCAGTTGATAATGGTGCTAGCTTGGTGATACTTAGGCCTGGATGTTCCTTGCAGGGGGATCTAGCACTAATCACGATGATGTTGTGGAGTTTATATATTGGAATATCTTTTTTATTTTTTTTTATTTTTAACGTTTTTGGACATAGTGACTGTTTTTGCAAAACTTTGCTGTGTTTAGTTCCAATGTTAAGTTTTTGTTACAGGCTTGCTGTTCAACTGATACTGATGCTAGCTTGGTGACTTTTGGTCTGGATGTTCCTGGGGGTCTAGCATTATGTTGTGAAGTTTAATTGAGAATTTTTCTCTATTAATTGAAAAATTTTAACACAGAAAAAGTTTTAAAAAATTCATTAGAAAGAACACCTCTAAAAGTTTGAAAAAGGACATTAATTTTATGTGCATAAGTAGCCAGCTTTCTTGCTGATTATTCAGTTGTAATGTTTTTGTAGCCTATATGTGTATTTTATCATAATGAGGCAAAAACTTAAATAAAATTTCATGACTTTTAGAGAAAGAGCACCTCCAAAAATTGAAAAATAAACCTTAATCTTTTGTAGAGCAGTTTAGTAGCTTTCTTGCTGACTTTCCAGATGAAATATATGTTTGTGTTTATATATATATATATATATATATATATATATATATTTAAAATTGTCAAGTACTGATGTTGACCATGCCATCATAAATAATTTGTAGTGTTGGTCAAAGACGATTTGGGCATAGAAGGACAAATGATTTGATACAAACCAAAGTTATTATTGACCTGGATGTATTTATCTTACCGTTTGAATTGCCAGATTATAATTAGCTGTTCATGTATTTATGGACTATTGCTTTTTTTCCAGATCAGAGTTTGAGTATATAACCATTATCTGTACGTCTTTTTTTCAAATTGAATGTTCTGAACCTAGTCACTGAAAAGGGAGGGGGAGGGCTTGTCAGAAAACTGGAGGCAACTACAGTGGAATCTTGTTTAAAGACCACCTCACTTATAAAACCACCTCACATTTCAGACCATAAGTTGTCAGTCTCTTGATAAATATTTGATAAATAAAGAACATCACTTAAAAGACCACTTCACTAATCAGATTGCTTTGAATCATTTAGGTGGTCTTAATAGCAAGGTTTTACTGTATATGTTTCCTGTTTAGGTATCAGTCATACATAAGATAGTTGGAATGTATATCATCATTTAACTGTTAATGATAAGTGATAAAAATCATGCTGTATTATCAATTCATATTTCAGATCCAAACTACAATCAAACATGTGAGTATTGTGCTTTATTGTTGGTCATTTTACTGTTGTGTGTTATGATAGCCACGTGTTGACTTTATGGTCAAACATTGAAATATTTGAAAGGAAATTAGTACACATTGTTACACTAAAAGTGAATGTGTCAGTTGAAATGTACCACAAAAAATTGCTTGGATGGTAAACCATTTCAGTGGTATCATGATTTTAAGACAGATTACAAAGGAACTGCGAAGTATCTCCATTTCATTATTTAGACATGATTTATGTCCTCCAGGATTTTTATCTTAAATTTCTATATGTCTGCTTGTAGTGCCTTATGGGTTTAATGTCCAGTCATCTAATATGTCATCAGAAACTGGTCAGTTCTCCATTATAATGAGTGGTGTAGAACTACCATTTGGATGGGTGGAAGGTTTCAAAGTCACGGTGGCTCAGGAGCGGTGCAAGTTCAGGATACAGATCTGGAGAGAAGAATTAAATAACAACTATACACTTATGTTTGAAAAAGAGGCACAGTATTCATCAAGTGCAATATTTCAGGTAATCCATGATTTACTGTAACCTCCTCAGTGGTGTTATCTATGATTTACTGTAACCTCCTCAGTGGTGTTATCTATGATTTACTGTAACCTCCTCAGTGGTGTTATCTATGATTTACTGTAACCTCCTCAGTGGTGTTATCTATGATTTACTGTAACCTTATCCTCAGTGGTGTTATCTATGGTTTACTGTAACCTTTTCCTCAGTGGTGTTATCTATGATTTACTGTAACGTTTTCCTCAGTGGTGTTATCTATGATTTACTGTAACCTCCTCAGTGGTGTTATCTTTGTTCTACTGTAACCTCCTCAGTGGTGTTATCTATGATTTACTGTAACCTCCTCAGTGGTGTTATCTATGGTTTACTGTAACCTTTTCCTCAGTGGTGTTATTTATGATTTACTGTAACCTCCTCAGTGGTGTTATCTATGATTTACTGTAACCTTTTCCTCAGTGGTGTTATCTATGATTTACTGTAACCTCCTCAGTGGTGTTATCTATGATTTACTGTAACCTCCTCAGTGGTGTTATCTATGATTTACTGTAACCTCCTCAGTGGTGTTATCTGTGATTTACTGTAACCTTTTCCTCAGTGGTGTTATTTATGATTTACTGTAACCTTTTCCTCAGTGGTGTTATTTATGATTTACTGTAACCTTTTCCTCAGTGGTATTATCTATCATGAAAACTGGTATTTTGAGACGTATTGTCTTTTTATGAACAAATATAAGGTGGCTTACAGTAAAGACTGAGGTTCCGTGTCACAGTAGGTGTTGTCATGTTAGAGAACCCTCACTGCTCAGTGGTCGTAATTGCTGATGAGCATAGGCCAAAATTTGAAGCCCTTTACCAGCATTTGGTGATGTTTCCATATGAGTGAAAGATTCTTCAGTGGGATATTAAGCAACAATACAACAGCAACAATGAACAGATATAACTTCTTACGTTGGATTTCTGGATTAAAGTGTCTGAAACGGATTAAATTCCTGAAAGAAAACTGGATATGTTACGAGGTTGCTCAATACAAGTGATCTTTGAAACTTGTTGTGTGATATTGTTTTTCTACTCATATGGTCTTTGAAACTTTTTGTGACATATTGTTTTTCTGGACAGAATGTCCTTGAAACTGGTTGTGTGATATTGTTTTTCTGGACAAACTGTCTTGAAACTGGTTGTTTGGTTTTGTTTTTCTGGACAAACTGTCCTTGAAACTGGTTGTGTGATATTGTTTTTCTGGACAAACTGTCCTTGAAACTGGTTGTGTGATATTGTTTTTCTAGACAGTTTGTCTCTAACACTGGTTGTGTGATATTGTTTTTGTAGACAAGAGGTCTCTGAAACTGGTTGTGTGATATTGTTTTTCTAGACAGTTTGTCTCTAACACTGGTTGTGTGATATTGTTTTTGTAGACAAGAGGTCTCTGAAACTGGCTGTGTGATATTGTTTTTCAAGACAAACTGTCCTTGAAACTGGTTGTGTGATATTGTTTTTCTGGACAATTTATCTCTAACAGTGGTTGTGTGATATTGTTTTTGTAGACAAGAGGTCCTTGAAACTGGTTGTGTGATATTGTTTTTCTGGACAATTTGTCTCTAACACTGGTTGTGTGATATTGTTTTTCTGGACAATTTGTCTCTAACAGTGGTTGTGTGATATTGTTTTTCTGGACAATTTGTCTCTAACAGTGGTTGTGTGATATTGTTTTTCTGGACAATTTGTCTCTAACAGTGGTTGTGTGATATTGTTTTTCTGGACAATTTGTCTCTAACACTGGTTGTGTGATATTGTTTTTCTGGACAGTTTGTCTCTAACACTGGTTGTGTGATATTGTTTTTCTGGACAGTTTGTCTCTAACACTGGTTGTGTGATATTGTTTTTCAAGACAAACTGTCCTTGAAACTGGTTGTGTGATATTGTTTTTCTGGACAATTTGTCTCTAACAGTGGTTGTGTGATATTGTTTTTGTAGACAAGAGGTCCTTGAAACTGGTTGTGTGATATTGTTTTTCTGGACAATTTGTCTCTAACAGTGGTTGTGTGATATTGTTTTTCTGGACAATTTGTCTCTAACAGTGGTTGTGTGATATTGTTTTTCTGGACAATTTGTCTCTAACAGTGGTTGTGTGATATTGTTTTTCTGGACAATTTGTCTCTAACAGTGGTTGTGTGATATTGTTTTTCTGGACAGTTTGTCTCTAACACTGGTTGTGTGATATTGTTTTCCTGGACAGTTTGTCTCTAACACTGGTTGTGTGATATTGTTTTTCTGGACAGTTTGTCTCTAACACTGGTTGTGTGATATTGTTTTTGTAGACAAGAGGTCTCTGAAACTGGTTTTGTCACATTGGCATTCTGGACAATTGATCATTGAAACCAGATGTGTGATATTGTCTCTAGACAAAATGTTATCAAATTTTTCATGTATCAGGTATCCATTCAGATAACAATGATAAAATTTTAGTTTGTATAGCTTTTACCTATATGAGCTACTTAAAGTATTACTGTTACAGGCTTGACTCATAGAAATAAGACTTGAATGATATATAAAAAAAATTAAATATGTTGTTAAATATGGTAATCAGAAATATGACCAGTTATCATAATTACATTATGATTGTTGTATGTATTGTAACTAATGTATTTTGTGTATTGTTCAGATCAATCTTGAATATTCAGAGGTCTTTAACATCACAGACAAGGACAAATTAGGTTTTACCTCTCTAGGACAGCCAGGAATGTGTATTGGTTACCAAGCAACAAGTGATCCAAATAGTTTCTCAGAATCAAAACAATATCAGTTCACCAATGAACCGGTTAAGGGAGATTCAATCATCTTTGATACTTACTCACAGACTCAATTATATGGTGTATTGGTCTTCATCAAGACAGGTAAGTCTGTAGGTTGTAGCTTATCTCATGTATAGGTCTACCAATGTAAAGTGGCACATCCAAGGTCTGTCCAAAGCCAAAATGATACCATTTTTTCTCCAAAAATAGGAATACACAGATAAAACATGACTCCATGTGTTACTGCAATTCTAATATTTCTGTTGCTGAAAACAAGTCTGTCACTCCAGTTATGATTCAATTTACACTCTCTATGTTTGTGTTTGTGTTAATCTAACTTGATATACCTGTTATATACAGAAGAACTTGTCTTAAGAGACCACCCAATCTGCCACTGAAATGTGGTCTCTCAGGACAGGTGGTCTCTAGAAAGAGTTTATTCAAAGGATTATTAAACGAAGATGTTTTTAGAATGTGGTCTAAATAAACAGGTGTTCTTTTATGTTAGTGGTCTTTAAAAACTGTTCTATACTGTATGATCAATCAAGTCAATAACTCTGCCAATGATGCAGGATACAGGTAAATGTCCTCATTAATGAAATATGATGAAGGCAAGACAATTGTAGTTGAATTTATCAAAACAGGTTAACTATAGCAAATCAGTGGTACTTAATATAAAGAATGATAGATTTCAGCTTTTATGTGAATGTGTTCAGAAGAATATTTATAATTTTAAATGAAAACTCCTTATAATGTCCTCATTCCACTTGCCACCACAATTTTTTGAAAATCCGCTTTTCGAATTTTCCTTGTTATTTTATGTACAGTTTCTCTCCACCTATCACCAAACCCCCTTTTATTGCAAGATTTGGGCTGAACAAATGGTGGCAGTATAATTAGGTTTCTCTGTACTATATAAAAACATTTATTAAATTAAATCTCCATCTGAGATGTATATAGGCTAACGGAAGTTTGTTTTAAAATTACATTAGATTCAATAATTAAAACTAAAAAGTTTGAAGTTTAATGACATTAAGTTTACATCAAGTTGTTTCAATTGTAGGTACTAAACCAGACATGCCAAAGATAGGTAAGGTCATCATATTTATCGTGTACTTTATTGTCTGACAATGTTTTCCTCATACTTTATTGTCTGACAATGTTTTCCTCATACTTTATTGTCTGACTATGGTCCTCATAATTGTCTGATATTATCGTGACTATGTTTTCCTCATACTTTATTGTCTGACTATGTTTTCCTCATACTTTATTGTCTGACTATATTTTCCTCATACTTTATTGTCTGACTATGTTTTCCTCATACTTAATTGTGTGACTATGTTTTCCTCATACTTTATTGTCTGACTATGTTTTCCTCATACTTTATTGTCTGACTATGTTGTTCCTCATACTTTATTGTCTGACTATGTTTTCCTCATACTTTATTGTCTGACTATGTTTTCCTCATACTTTATTGTCTGACTGTTTTCCTCATACTTTATTGTCTGACAATGTTTTCCTCATACTTTATTGTCTGACTATATTTTCCTCATACTTTATTGTCTGACTATGTTTTCCTCATACTTTATACTTTTTCCTCATACTTTATTGTCTGACTATGTTGTCCTCATACTTAATTGTCTGTATGTGACTTTATGTTTTGTTTTCCTCATACTTTATTGTCTGACTGTTTTCTCATGTTTTCCTGTCTGACTACTTTATACTTTATTGTCTGACTATGTTTTCCTCATACTTTATTGTCTGACAATGTTTTCCTCATACTTTATTGTCTGACAATGTTTTCCTCATACTTTATTGTCTGACAATGTTTTCCTCATACTTAATTGTCTGACAATGTTTTCCTCATACTTTATTGTCTGACAATGTTTTCCTCATACTTTATTGTCTGACTATGTTTTCCTCATACTTTATTGTCTGACTATGTTGTCCTCATACTTTATTGTCTGACTATGTTGTCCTCATACTTTATTGTCTGACTATGTTGTCCTCATACTTTATTGTCTGACTATGTTGTCCTCATACTTTATTGTCTGACTGTTTTCCTCATATTTTATTGTCTGACTATGTTTTCCTCATACTTAATTGTTGTGACTATGTTTTCCTCATACTTTATTGTGTGACTATGTTGTCCTCTTATTGTGTGACTGTTTTCTTTAATTGTCTGACTATGTTTTCCTCATACTTTATTGTCTGACAATGTTTTCCTCATACTTTATTGTCTGACTATGTTTTCTTCATACTTAATTGTCCTCATACTTAATTGTGTGATATGTTTACCTCATACAATTGTTGTCCTCATACTTTATTGTCTGACAATGTTTTCCTCATACTTTATTGTCTGACTATGTTGTCCTCATACTGTATTGTCCTCATACTTAATTGTCTGACTATGTTGTCCTCATCTTAATTGTGTGACTTGTTGTCCTCATACTTAATTGTGTGACTGATACCTAATTGTGTGACTTTTTTCCTCATACTTTATTGTCTGACTATGTTGTCTGACTGTATTGTCTGTCCTCATACTTTATTGTCTGACTATGTTTTCCTCATACTTAATTGTGTGACTATGTTGTCCTCATACTTAATTGTGTGACTATGTTGTCCTCATACTTAATTGTGTGACTATGTTTTCCTCATACCTAATTGTGTGACTATGTTTTCCTCATACTTTATTGTCTGACTATGTTTTCTTCATACTGTATTGTGTGACTATGATTTCCTCATACTTAATTGTGTGACTGTGTTTACCTCATACTTAATTGTGTGACTATGTTTTCCTCATACTTAATTGTGTGACTATGTTTTCCTCATACTTTATTGTCTGACTATGTTTTCTTCCTACATACTGTACTATGATTTCCTGATACTTAATGTTTATGTTTACCTCATACTTAATTGTGTGACTATGTTTTCCTCATACTTAATTGTGTGACTATGTTTTCCTCATACTTTATTGTCTGACTATGTTGTCCTCATACTGTATTGTCTGACTATGTTTTCCTCATACTTAATTGTGACTATGTTGTCCTCATACTGTATTGTCTGATACCTTAATTGTGTGACTATGTTTTCCTCCTACCTAATTGTGTGACTATGTTTTCCTCATACTTTATTGTCTGACTATGTTGTCCTCATACTGTATTGTCTGACTATGTTTTCCTCATACTTTATTGTCTGACTATGTTTTCCTCATACTTTATTTTCTGACTATGTTGTCCTCATACTGTATTGTCTGACTATGTTTTCCTCATACTGTATTGTGTGACTATATTTTCCTCATACTTTATTGTCTGACTATGTTGTCCTCATACTTAATTGTCTGACTATGTTTTCCTCATACTTAATTGTCTGACTATGTTTTCCTCATACTTAATTGTCTGACTGTTTTCCTCATACTTTATTGTCTGAATATGTTTTCCTCATACTTTATTGTCTGACTATGTTTTCCTCATACTTTATTGTCTGACTATGTTGTCCTCATACTTAATTGTGTGACTATGTTTTCCTCATACTTAATTGTGTGACTATGTTGTCCTCATACTTAATTGTGTGACTATGTTTTCCTCATACTTAATTGTCTGACTGTTTTCCTCATACTTTGTTGTCCTGATATGTTAATACTTTATTGTGACTATGTTTTCCTCATCATTGTCTGACTATTTTTCCTCATATTTATTGTCTGACTGTTTTCCTCATACTTTATTTTCTGACTATGTTTTCCTCATACTTTATTGTCTGACAATGTTTCCTCATCATATTTTCCTCATTTTATTGTCTGACTATGTTGTCCTCATACTTAATTGTCTGACTTTGTTTTCCTCATACTTTATTGTCTATGACTCATATTTTCCTGTCTGACTGTTTTCCTCAATTGAATATGTTTTCCTCATACTTTATTGTCTGACTATGTTGTCCTCATACTTTATTGTCTGACTATGTTTTCCTCATACTTAATTGTGTGACTATGTTTTCCTCATACTTAATTGTCTGACTATGTTGTCCTCATACTTAATTGTGTGACTATGTTTTCCTCATACTTTATTGTCTGACTGTTTTCCTCATACTTTATTGTCTGACTATGTTTTCCTCATACTTTATTGTCTGACAATGTTTTCCTCATATTTTATTGTCTGACTTTGTTTTCCTCATACTTTATTGTCTGACTATATTTTCCTCATACTTAATTGTCTGACTATGTTGTCCTCATACTTTATTGTCTGACTATGTTTTCCTCATACTTAATTGTCTGACTATGTTTTCCTCATACTTAATTGTCTGACTATGTTGTCCTCATACTTTATTGTATGACTATGTTGTCCTCATACCTGTCATTTTTAGATTTCTTTCCAGGTGGCAGAGATGGAGAGGTAATAATTTCATACTGTTTACCATACCATACCAGTAAGCGCCCATGTCCCTGTAAGCTCCCCTCTACCTGTGTCCCTTGTCCCCTCTTTCTTGTCAACTGGCTATAAAAGATTCTTTCACCTTTTTTTTTACGCATGATTGAGAATCTTTTCTAGGCAGTTGACATGGAAATGTGGACCAGAAAATTATATGTAACAGTTTATCCCTAGCCTGCAGCAAAAAAAGAATATGTATCAATGTCCTTGGAAAAAACTACAACTTTGCCTCGCTGCCTTATAGAAAAATGTTTTCTGTCAATTTGACTCTCAATTTGTCCCACTAAGTACCTGCCCATTTTCCCTATTTTATAGCACCCTGGGTGCTAATTGGGTCAAAAAGGTACATGGTGAAATGAATAACATGGAATCTGTACTTATTTTAGTGAATTTAAATTTGGTGACATGAAAGGTGAATGACTATGACACATAATTAAAGAATTGTTCTTCCAGCCTACACTTAGGTAATTTTCACATAGACCTTAGCAAACTCTGCATTCTTAGATCTCCTCTAGGAAATGGAGGTGTTGGCAGCTTATAGTATCACTCCAGCATTGAAATTGGCTATAGAAGATTGGTTGAGGACAGGTTAACTTGCTTTTACTGCATTTTTTTGCAAAAAAAGGTCCAGTCTATTTTCAATGATGTGTCCAAGAAGATTGAATTTGGTTCAATTATAGTAGGTTAATTAGAGGAATTTAATGTATGTTATTGTGAGATGAGGTTTAATTACTCTGTGTTCATAGATGCTGGATATTGTTAGCATGTTAGCAATCTGTCAGTATTTGTACATAATAGTTGCAGAAAAATATGGAATAGAGTAAGTATTTTGCAGAATAATTCTACAGAATATAAATTTTTTTTATTTTGGTATTTATCTAGTACATTCTATCATGGAGGTTAATATTTTAAATGAGAGAAACTAACATTTTAAAGATTTGTTTATAATTTGTTATATTTCATCAATTATATTCACAAGCCTTTTACTAACCCTTGCGGAGCCGGCTTGGCTCAATCGGTAGCGTGCTCGACTTTTGATTGTGAGTTCAAGTCCAGTCAGTGGCAGGTTGGATTCATGTCCTTCGGATGAGACATTTAAAACGGAGGTCCTGTGTCACAGTAGGTGTTGGCGTGTTAAAGAACCCTCACTGCTCAATGGTCGTAAGTGCCCAGCATATGCCAAAATTTGAAGCTCTTCACCAGCATTTGGTGACGTCTCCATATGAGTGAAATATTCTTGAGTGGGACGTTAAACAACAATAAATAAAAAAACTAACCCTTGGGTCATATTATTTAATGTTTCCTGTTGAATCCTTCAATAAAACTAATGATTAAAAATTTTATTTATTTAAACTTGTAGTGACCAGAGGATTCAATTCAACAGAAAATCGGGTTGTTAGCAGTGCTGAAAAAGAAAGAGCTGTGATTCTCCTAGATATACCATTAGAAGATGGAGGTCTGTTGAATTTCTATGTGTCCTTGGCAAGATCAGACTGTAATGTCTCCCTCCAGATCTGGAGACTATTTAATGAATCAACCAGTGAATGGAAACTTCATTTTGTATCTGAACATAAAAACATACCAGAACAAGGTTTTGTCATGGTAAGAACATATGTATTGTCAGAAATGAATGATTTTAGATAAATATTGGTTTTGTGTTGGATTTCACAGAAGTAGTCTTGTGTTATGAAATTGTTGTCAGACACATTCAACTGTAAATCTTGATGTTGGGACTTTTTAGATTCTGTACATATTACGATAAATTCATAGATCTGTTCTATTTGAATTTGTCCAGTACATTCTAAAATGCAAAATGAATGTGTTGGTATAGAGTTTAGTTTACTCTAGAATACAGAACTTGTAAATAGCTCAATAAGTTCTAAACTGCAACATTAGATTGTAATTACATGTATATATAGTAATAAATAATAGAATGCAAAACAAAAATATAGTCATGAAGTATGATACACTGTACTATATGTAAACCAAATTGTATTTAATGCAAAACTGAATTGTAACACTATTTACAGATTCCAGCCCCAGTATTGTAATTTGTTTCGACTCGGACTGAAATGTCACCATTTTTTGGGGTATAAAGAATCATGTGACTACCTTCCATAGTTCTGTGGATGGTCAGTAACAAAAATAGATGGCAATGGCGGATAATCCGATGCACAATTTTGTGTGTAGTAATAATTAAAGACATTTCCTAGATAATAATATGGCTCTCGACAAAATAAAACAGTTGTTAGTTTTGTTGCCTTGCCCTCCATGGACTTGATCAACCCGACATATCCCATCAGTAACAAAACTAATAAGTAATAGTATCTTTTGACATATATTGACAGATTCCTGTAGGTCATTTTGGAGTAGTTTTGACAGCGTCGGATCGGATTGGGTTTTTGGACCGCAGCTCTGTACCTTGTGTTACCTATAAGTACACTCTGTATCCTTTTGAACACATGAAGACAGCCTACCACAGTTTCTCAGGACAGCCAGATCCCAATGTTAGTGATGTGGTGACTTTTTCTCCATATCAGCTGGCCTATAGCTTTAATGTTCTGGTAGATATTGACAGTAAGTAAATGTTTGAAATTTTGTGAAACAGTATATCCTTGGATCCATTTATTGAAAAAATTGTAAGTCCTAAGTCTTTAATTAGCCTGACATCAATTCAGTCATCTCTGGACAAACAGAGCTAAACTTGGTATGAATATATTATTTGCTGAATATCCACCATGTCTGCAAATTCATTTTGTACAGATTCAAAATTCAAGTTAAACCGTACCAGGGCCATAAATGTACCTTCGGATTGAAAAGTTATTCACTTTTGACATGTTTAAACCAGGTGAATTATACAAGCTCACCTTATCCTCCAGCATAATGGTTCTGTAGTGCAATTAGTTTTCATCTAAATGTTGTTTTAATTCAAATATGCCAAATTTAATATTATCAAAACTTTACTTTAAAATGCACTTGTCTGTAAACAATTCTTTGATATTTCTTTTTCAGAGATCAATGAATGTTTAGATGTCACATGTCAGAATGGTGGTTCATGTCTGGACTTTTTTGATGCATTCACCTGTCTATGTAATCCAGGTTTCAATGGTTCTTATTGTGAAACAGGTAAAATATGTCAGGTATAGGTTTCTGTGAAGGTATAATACATACACCTGTCTCTGTAATCCAGGTTTCAATGGTTCTTATTGTGAAACAGGTAAAATATGTCAGGTATAGGTTTCTGTGAAGGTATAATACATACACCTGTCTCTGTAATCCAGGTTACAATGGTTCCTATTGGAAACAGGTAAGATATGTCAGGTGTAAGTTTCTGTGAAGGTAAAATACATACACCTGTCTCTGTAATCCAGGTTACAGTGGTTCTTATTGGAAACAGGTAAGATATGTCAGGTGTAAGTTTCTGTGAAGGTAAAATACATACACCTGTCTCTTTAATCCAGGTTACAGTGGTTCTTATTGGAAACAGGTATAATATGTCAGGTGTAAGTTTCTGTGAAGGTGAGATACATACACCTTCCTCTGTAATCCAAGTTACAGTGGTTCTTATTGGAAACAGGTATAATATGTCAGGTGTAAGTTTCTGTGAAGGTGAGATACATACACCTTCCTCTGTAATCCAAGTGAAAATGGTTCTTATTGGAAACAGGTAAATCAAGTTTGTTGTGAATGCTAGATACATTTACCTTTTACCTTTCTTTTGTCTCTGAAACAACAGTTTTAGGTCAGAAACATTAAACATATCAAGTGTTGTTCTTGTTAAGATGAGATACATTTTATATGGCTTGTGGTGCTAGCTTCATTAGTTCCTACCTAAAAGTCAGGTAAATGTATAAGGTGTTGATCTTGGTGAACTAGGAAGAATATATACGATATATTAATATTATCCTACAGCTTGACTTATGAGTGTTGTTATATGTTGCAACCTCAGCTGTTATTACTTTATTGTTTATTGCTGTTTAACATCCCACTCAAGAATCTTTCATTCATATGGAGATGTCACCAAATGCCGGTGAAGGGCTTCAAAATTTTGGCCTATGCTTGGCACTTATGGCCATTGAGCAGTGAGGGTTCTTTAACGTGCCCATGCCTACTGTGACATGGGACCTCGGTTTTTACTGTCTCATCCGAAAGACAGGAAACCAACCTGCTCAAACTCACGAGCCAGGTTGGCTCCTATTATTACTTTAAAGCTGCTAAAAATTAAAACTGGCTTCCGATACTTTGATCAAAAGGTCAATGAAAATGTGATCTTTACAGTAACTCTAACTATTACAGTTTATGTATATCACTGCCTAGTGAAATATGATATAGAATCTGGAGTTGTGTTAGGTAGATGTTTCAAATTACATATAAACTTCTCATTTAATTAATTAATTTCTCCTGCTGGATACAAGGTTAACTTGTGGCCATATTATAGAATGTATTTAGCCAACTTTTGTAAAAAAAAAAACAACATTTTTTCAGATATTGATGAATGTGAAAGCTCTCCATGTCAGAACAATGCCACTTGTATTGATGAAGTAAATGGTTATACATGTAACTGTACTGCTGGTTTTGATGGAGTTATTTGTCAAGTCGGTAAGTGCAGATAATTAGCTTGCCAGGTCAGAATGGCTGTTAATTGCTGTGTTGTGTTTTGACAACTTTTGTTACTGCTTTGAAGCCATGTAAATGTTCTGTTTGAGAATTTGGTTCAAAGCGTTGGTAACAATCTTAGCATCTTGTGAAATGTAAAGATAGAATCCTTAGTAGGAGATAAAACAAAATTCAAAAATTAACAGCAGCAGACAAATAGATTTGTTCAGATGGTGCTATCTTGTCTATGATTTCAAACATTCAGTTCTAATGTCATGTTGCAGGCTGTTGAATTCTTTACATTCACCTTGTATGAACTCATGTTAAAATTTATTTGTATTTGATATTTCAGATATAGATGAGTGTGCTTCTCTACCTTGTCAGAATGATGCTACATGCTCTGATCTTGTGGATGGATATTCCTGTACATGCAATGATGGTTTCACTGGTACAGAGTGTGAGATTGGTGAGCTTGACTTCCACAATATGTATATATTGCCTTATGGTAACCTAAATAATCTGAGAGACTCGGAGACTTTAAAGTGTGTAAAATAATGATCCAATGGAATTAAAATTTCAATTTCCCCAGTGTTATCAGCTATGCTTTCCAAAGGGTTTCTAAAATATGCTTTCCTATGATATTCCATTTCAATACTCCAGAAAGATATATACCCATTTGGAATACATTCGTAAGTCAAGTTTTATCATACTATTTACATTTTTATTACCGAATGTTTATATTATATTCAGTCAATCATCGTTATGGTATCTCACTGGTAGATTTTGCTACTTAACAGAAAATCTGTAGCCTGTATAAGATAATTCCTATCATTTCTCTTTTTTGAGTTTCTCAATTCAAAACATTTATGACATGTTTTTGTTTTTGTAGACATTGATGAATGTTCCAGTTCTCCATGTCATAATAACGGTACCTGTGTTGACAAGGTAAACGATGTCACCTGTCTCTGTTTAGCTGGCTTTACTGGGATTTATTGTGAGACAGGTAACATTATTTTGCAGGTGACTTATTAGTGTATCAGGTTTAGACCAAATCTTTTCTACACAATATAGCTATACAGGCTTTTTATCTAACAACTATAGTTATAATATAGCAGTTATTGAGTTGTTAAAAATTATCACCAGATGAAAATACAAAATATTAAACATCAAGGTAACAAAGTCAAGGGGAACTAGAATTTTGCTTACTCCCTCATAGGTATAATTTAACTGGTTTATTATACCAGACAAATATATCATTCAGGATGTCACTTCAGATGATTTTATTAGGAATTTTTGGCATGTTTTTGCTTCTGCCTACATCTAATAAAGCTTTGATTGAATTCAACAAACCTAGGCGCTGCATTTGTGATAAATTTTTACTTGTGATGTGTTTGGTAAAGGCAGAGTTAGGAATGCCCCACCTACAGGGAAGAGGAATGCCACACCTACAGGGAAGAGGAATGCCACACCTACAGGGAAGAAGTATCCCTACTATAACACCCTGTTACAAGTCAATACTCATTTGCAGTGAATATTAGGGGAAAAACTAATTTAAATGATTTACATTTATATAAGTATAAATCAGTAGAGGTCCGATAAAAATTATTGTTATATTCATGTTTAAAATTCCCTAAACAAACTATAGAAAAAAAATAAGAAACCGTCTTGCTATTAAACTTTACCAACAAAAATAGTTTCTCTTGCCCGGTCATTTGAGTTTTACTGTCGACACTCTAGTGATTGCGAAGATGTCATTTCGAATTTCACGCAATTTTGATACAACTGCAATATGTTTGGCTAATGTTTCAAGCACTACGGTGACCCTGAATGTTTTGCTACAGTGACCCTGAATGTATTTTTGACGTCTGTCGATTCCAGTGTAAACAATAGATGCATCAAGCTGCTTCGCTAGTTACGATGAGAAACAGCTTACAAAAATTCTAAACAGTGATGATAGTAAAAACACAGCAAATGTTATAAAAGTCGCTGTGAAGATCCTTGGAGATTATTTAGCAAATAGTGCTTCATCTCTTGATGATTTATTAGTGTACTGCGACATATATTTGAACAACTTCTTAAGGAAATTTCTGCTGAACTGAAAAAGTAATTATTTAAACATGTTTCATATAACAAAACAATTATTAAAAGGGTCTTAGGGCAACAGCAATTTTGTTGGCACCCTCACTCCTGACTATTGCCCTCTGCATTGCATCGGCCTCGGGTGCCAACAAAATTGCTGTTGCCCCCAGACCCAGTCAATAATTGTATACTATCATATCAGTTAGCATACTATTGCATCTTGGACATTAGCTAAATGTTTTACTGATTTGTATTAGTTAGTTATTTTGTTTTTCTTTAGATATTGACAGTGTGTAGGTTATTTTGTATTTCTTAAAATATTGATTGATGTGTTAGTTATTTTTTATTTCTTTAGATATTAATTGATGTTTTAGTTATTTTGTATTTCTTTAGATATTGATTGATGTGTTAGTTATTTTGCATTTCTTTGGATATTGATTGATGTGTTAGTTATTTTATATTTCTTAAGATATTGATTGATGTGTTAGTTATTTTTTATTTTATTTAGATATTGATCGATTTGTTAGTTATTTTGTATTTCTTTAGATATTGATTGATGTGTTAGTTATTTTGCATTTCTTTAGATATTGATTGATGTGTTAGTTATTTTATATTTCTTGAGATATTGATTGATGTGTTAGTTATTTTTTATTTCATTAAATATTGATCGATGTGTTGGCTATTTTGCATTTCTTTAGATATTGATGAGTGTTTTAGTCTTCCATGTGTGAATGGTGGAGATTGTATCGATGTTGTCAATGGATACATGTGTAATTGTTCAGCTGGCTTTACTGGGGATAACTGTCAAGTAGGTAAGTAATAGTATTGTTAGACCAATCATTTCTATACTCGAACATTGAATACAAGTGCAAGATAACAAGCAGAAACACTCAAGAGATGCTTTATTATGTAGATGCATGATCTTTTATGCCTACATCCTACAAGAGTATTGTTCATCCAGTTGAGGTTTTAAATTGGGTACCCTCTGATGGTATTATAGCAATAGTCAACTGGCAATAGACAATTACAATAGTGTTCATTCCAATAGTACTACTGCAATAGGGAAACTGGCAATGCAATAGACAATCACAATAGTGTACCTTCCAATAGTACTATAGCAATAGTAAACTGGCAATGCAATAGACAATCACAATAGTGTACCTTCCAATAGTACTACTGCAATAGTAAACTGACAGTGCAATAGACAATCACAATAGTGTATCTTACAATAGTATTATAGCAATAGTAAACTGACAATGCAATAGACAATCACAATAGTGTATCTTCCAATAGTTTTATAGCAATAGTAAACTGACAATGTAATAGACAATCACAATAGTGTAACTTCCAATAGTACTATACCAGTAGTAAACTGACAATGTAATAGACAATCACAATAGTGTAACTTCCAATAGTACTATAGCAATAGTAAACTGGCAATGCAATAGACAATCACAATAGTGTACCTTCCAATAGAACTACTGCAATAGTAAACTGACAATTAAATAGACAATCACAATAGTGTACCTTCCAATAGTACTATAGAAAAACTGAATAGGCAATACAATTAACAATCAAAATAATATACCTTTCAGTTGTAAACTGACAATGCAATAGACACTCACAACAGTGTTACTTTATTGTAATCTTTATTCATACTGTCACAACAATATTGCAAAATTTATTTAGAGTATTATAACGATATTACATTATTTATTAGGACTATCACAACACTATGGCAGTATGTATTTTGATTATCACAATACTATTGCAGTATTTATAAGGACTAACACAATACTATTGCAGTATTTTTATTCAGATTATCTTGATACTATTACAGTATTTATTAGGACTATCACAATACTATTGCAGTATCTATTTTGATGATCACAATACTATTGCAGTATTTATTCAGATTATCTCAATACTATTGCAGTATTTATTAGGACTCACAACATTATTTCAGTATTTATTCAGATTGTCTCAATACTATTGCAGTATTTATTAGGACTATCACAATACTATTGCAGTATTTATTAGGACTATCACAATACTATAGCAGTATTTATTCAGATTATCTCGATACTATTGCAGTATTTATTAGGACTATCACAATACTATTGCAGTATTTATAAGGACTAACACAATACTATTGCAGTATTTATTAGGACTATCACAATACTATTGCAGTATTTATAAGGACTATCTCAATACTATTGCAGTATTTATTAGGACTATCACAATACTATTGCAGTATTTATTCAGATTATCTCGATACTATTGCAGTATTTATTAGGACTAACTTAATACTATTGCAGTATTTATTTTGATTATCACAAGACTATTGCAGTATTTATTCAGATTATCTCAATACTTTTGCAGTATTTTTTTGAATTATCACGATACTATTGCAGTATTTATTCAGATTATTTCAATACTATTGCAGTATTTATTCAGATTATCACAATACTATTGCAGTATTTATTAGGACTATCACAATACTATTGCAGCATTATTTAAGAATGTCAAAATACTATTGCAGTATTTATTAGGATTGTCACAATACTATAGCAGTATTTATTAGGACTATCACAATACTATTGCAGTATTTATTCAGATTATCTCAATACTTTTGCAGTATTTTTTTGAATTATCACGATACTATTGCAGTATTTATTAGGACTATCACAATACTATTGCAGTATTTATTCAGATTATCACAATACTATTGCAGTATTTATTAGGACTATCACAATACTATTGCAGTATTTATTCAGATTGTCACAATACTATTGCAGTATTTATTAGGACTATTGCAGTATTTATTCAGGTCACAATATTTGCAGTAAATACTATTGCAGTATTTATTTGGATTATCACAATACTATTGCAATATTTATTAGGACTATCATAATACTATTTCAGTATTTATTAGGATTATCACAATACTATTGCAGTATTTATTAGGACTATCACAATACTATTGCAGTATTTATTCAGACTGTCACAATACTATTGCAGTATTTATTAGGACTATACTATTGCAGTATTTATTAGGACTATTGCAATACTATTGCAGTATTTATTCGGATTATCACAATACTATTGCAGTATTTATTAGGACTATCACAATACTATTGCAGTATTTATTAGGATTGTCACAATACTATAGCAGTATTTATTAGGACTATCACAATACTATTGCAGTATTTATTAGGACTATTTCAATACTATTGCAGTATTTATTAGGATTGTCACAATACTATAGCAGTATTTATTAGGACTATCACAATACTATTGCTGTATTTATTCAGACTGTCACAATGCTATTTCAATATTTATTAGGACTATCACAATACCATTGCAGTATTTATTAGGAATATCACAATACTATTGCAGTATTTATTCAGATTATCCCAATACTATTGCATTTGTAAAGTTTTGCTCAAATGATCAATCCTATTGTATATTGTGCTTTTTTATACAGATACAAATGAGTGTGCAAGTTCACCTTGCCAGAATGGAGCAGAATGTGTAGATAGAATTGATGGTTATGTATGTAATTGTACAGCAGGTTATACAGGGGTTCTCTGTGAGACAGGTACAGCTTTTAACTTTCTACATTTTCTATTACTTTGAAATATTAGGCAACAACTTAAGGCTTGTAGTACATTTGTTTTTGTAGTTTTACTCACAAAACAATGAATACTTTATCTTTGTTTATATAGCTCAGACATTTCATAGCATAATTAGGTATCTGAACTATATTTCATTGTTGGTCAATATGTCTCATTACCACCATATCGGAGTTATCACCCTTCGATCACTCTTTTGAAAAGAAAAGCCAAAATACCCCAAATCTCACCATATCTCACAAGATTACAGGGATAACCCACCAACGTTTAAATAAAAACAAGGTAGCTTTGTAGATTAAAATGGATGCCAAATATGACCTGTGAAACGTTGCATCACAGTAGACTGCATCTCAGATAGCAGAAAAATAAATATTTAATTTTACCAGTTGCCAAAGGTTGGCAATTGTCCCAAAAAGTAGCGAGATTTAGTAAGACGAGAAGGACCTAAAATAAATATTAGTGCATACACTCGTCATTGAGTAAATTCAATGCGTCAGCAATCTCACATAGGTCAACATTTTCATCTTTTTTCTTGTTGGAATGTTTAATTTCTCTGACCTTCAAAACAAATCACAATGTAATCTATGGTAATTTGTATTTGCCACCATGTTGAAGGTCATTTGTTTACATGTTGTCCCTAAGACACTACTAAAAGTGCCTTTAATATGGAGAGATCCACTAATGGAAATAAGGTATATATTTTTTTTAAATATTCTAACAGTACCGGAATCTGTTATCAGGAGAAAAGCCAAAAACATTTTGTATTGTTCATACATGAACTAAACTTGCATGGCATTTGACATGTATGTGAAATATGATTCTAAGCACATGCACACGACCTTCAGATGCTTGAATAGTCCTTATTGATGCAAAAATGAGACTGTTTTAGACATTTGTTATAATTGATGTAGTTAAGAGGATTGGTCAAGGTCATGTTAACTGACCCATCACCATCTGACACATAGGTCTTAATGTGTATGTATATTGTCATTAGATTGTGCCATTATTAACACACAAATGTTTGACAAGATTATTACGTTTGTTACTGAGTATCCATTGGAATATGTTAGGTTGATCAAGTTCATTGAAGCCAAGACTTGGTGTTTTATTTTGTCGAGGACAGTCCATAGAACTATGGAAGGCAGTCACATGGCCCCTAATATCCAATGAAATGATGACATTTGAGACAGAGGCAAACAAATTTAATTGTGATGTCATAATGGAAATGTCTGCCATAAGGTGTCATTTCAGTCCTTTCATGAAAAGTCAGTATGGGGAGGTACAATGTGCATATATTTGTGTGAATAGAGTTTTATAATCTTTGATTACTCTATCTTACGTGTCTTACAAATTATTTTGTCGTATTTTTTATGTATTCATTTTATGTTATCTTACAGATATTGATGAATGTTCAAGTTCTCCATGCTCCAATGACTCTACATGTGTTGATGAAGTAAATGGCTATGATTGTGTCTGTGTGTCTGGTTTTATTTATAATGTATCTGAGTGTGTTTTAGGTAAGTACTCCATCATATTAGAAGATTAACTTGAAACAGATTTCTAAGAATTATATATTGATCTTAATTTACTTTTCTCTTTTACTTTTATTTAATTGATAAATCCTTATATTTCACCATCAAAAATGCAATACATTATTTGTTTGATAGACACAATAGAATGCACCAGCTCACCTTGTCAGAACGGAGGATTGTGTGTGGACCAGATCAACTCTTATAAATGTGACTGTACTGCTGGATATCAAGGTTTTCAATGTGAATTTGGTAAGTCCAGTTCAAGGTGATATTATTTTACAAAATGCTTCTTTGTTTCTTTTTAGCTTCCTATTCAAAGAATAGGGGTCTTATGTAGTCACCCTGGCGTAAGTAAGTATGTAAGTGTTCTCCAACAACTCTTGTTAAGACCTTGTTACAACTGTTGTTGTGACCTCCATACTATCTTGCTAAATTTACAGGTACTACAGGTACCATGTTGTTTCTAACCTCTGGTCAGCTTGGGTTTGAGTCTTGCTGGAACCTGACCTGATTTTGTGAGGAAGGGTGCCAGTTTATTTGTGGAGACTGGCGGTCACTTCCCCATGATATATTTTCGGATTCTATCAAGAATTAAAAATGGCTGCTATTGATGTGACTGGGTATTTTGAGTGTGATGTAAAATGCCATTCAAACAGGCAGACAGGTATTCCAGTCAATGTTACTTATGATGAACTGTAAGGTTAAAGGTCATTCTATTACAGTACTCTAAATGGATCTCAAAAAGTTAGCGTTCACAAGTCTTTGAACTAAATATAGAGATTCAAAAAAATTTTCATACTTGATTTGATTTGATTTGATTTTTTGGTATACTCCATACTCACGAATCTTTCAGTCATATGATGACCAGTTTTTATTGGTGGGGGATCAAACCCTGGTTTTAAAGACCACTGTTCCGAAGTTTTGCAAAGTTTCCCACATAATTCGAAACGGTGGGATATCTATTACTTACAAAAGAAAGACAATTGTAAAGTTATTTTTTTCAGGTTTTCATGGGGAGAAATGTCCAATAATTAGTGAAACATTGTCAGTGATAGGAAGAATTGCTTCAATATGACTCAAGGTCATTTGTAAGAGGTCATTATGTCACTTGAGTCAAACTATACAATTCTGCATTAAAAACATATAACAACAAGAAAAGTTGAAAAGGGGTTCATTTCTACATGTAACAAAAACTTGATAAATGACCTAGATGCATCAAATACACCTAAAATTACTGTAAGGTCTTGAAGTCAAGCAATCCATTTCTTGTCCATATTGTAGCATTATATCAAAACTAAATCAATTGTTGACTTTTAACCAAAGAGATTACTTTTGTGAACATTTGTGACCTTGACACAAGGCAACATATAAATGTGGTCTCACATAAGAGATTAATTATATAGGTGCTCTGGTTTTGGAATTGCAAACTTCAATTAAACCCACTGGCGGTATATCACTTCCTCACGAGTATGTTTATTTTAATGGTTATGATTATCGTTTACAGAAATCGACGAGTGTTCAAGTTTACCATGTCAACACAATTCTACATGCACAGATGAAATAGCTGGCTATGTCTGCAACTGTACTGATGGGTACAATGGCACTAATTGTGAAACAGGTGAGGTCAATATTCCATTATTCTTTGTGGAGAGTTATAAATTCAACAAATTAATATTAAAAAAAAACTTTGAAAGATATGACATACATATTGAGATACAGTGGAATCTCATTATGTTGAAATCGGTTTATTTAAAATTCCAGATGTCAAAATTGAACGTCCAATCCCAATTTTTATAGATAGAATAACATATCAATTAAAATTTCAGTTTTCTCAAATTTTGGATATCTCAAAGCAATAAGGGTGGTCCAGTGAATTTTGAGATAATGAAAGACAATATGATTCTATTGTATATGTTTATAGTTGTATCTATCTTACTGAATATGTTTATAGTTGTATCTATCCAACTTTATATGTTAAGTTGAATCTATTTACTCAATGATGGGGAGTTGTATCTGCTTCACTGTATATGTTCATAGTTGTATCTATCCTGCTGTATATGAGGTCATCTATCCTGCTTGATGTTTATAGTTGTATCTATTTTGCTGTAAAAATGTAGTAATCTATCAACTGTAAAGTTTAAAGGGGTATCTATTTCTACATGTATATGTTTAAAGTTGTATCTAAATGTATATGTTTTATAGTCAAATCTATCACCTAAAATGTTTATAGTTGTAATTCTGGTATTGTTTATAGTTGTAAGCATCTTACCATATGTTTTAGTTGTATCTATCTTACTGTATATGCATTATATTGTATCTATCTTACTAAATCAAGTTGTTCTATCCTACTGTATAACCTATCCTAAGAGATTACTTTTGTGAATCTATCTTACTGTATATGTTGACATCTATCCTACTGTATATGTTTATGTTGTATCTATCTTACTGTATAGATTATAGTTATATAGGTTCTACTGTATATGTTTATGTTGTAATCCTGCTGTAAACTTTATAGTTGTATCTATCATGTGTATATTATATAGTTGTATCTATCTCTGTGTGTTTGTTTGTATCTATCCTAATGTATATGTTTATCGTTGTATCTATCCTGAAATTGTTTATAGTTGTATCTATCTTACTGTTTACCATAGTCAACACAATTGCTGTATATGCACAGATGTATCTATTCTGCTGTATATGTCTGTTGTATCTATCTTACTGTACTGTTTATGGGTATCTATCTTACTAATGTTTATAGTTGTATCTATCACTGTATATGGTTATAGTTGTATTATCCTACTGTATATTATCCTACTGTATATGTTTATATAAATTCTATCTTAATTATATATAAGTTGTATCCATCTTACTATATATCTTTGAAAGATATCTATCATGTATATGTTTATAGTTGTAGATCTTACTGTAGTGGAATCTTGTATCTATCCTATGTTGAATCTCTGTACTGTATTGTTTATATAGTTTCCTATCTTAGTATATGTCAAAAGTTGAATCCATCTTACCATATATCTTTATAGTTTATCTATCCTACTGTATAGATAGTTGTATCTATCATACTGTATATTTATAATCTTTCCTAGTATATCTATCAATATTTTGGATATCTCAACTGCATATGTTTATAGTTGTATCCATCTTACTAATTTTATAGATCTATCCTATGAGATTTTATATTGTATCCATGTTTTGTTTATAGTTGTATCTATCCTACTGTATATCTATCCTACTGTATATGTTTATAGTTGTATCTATCCTACTGTATATGTTGTATTGTATCCATACTCTATATATCTTTATAGTTGTATCTATCCTACTGTATATGTTTATAGTTGTATCTATCCTACTGTATATGTTTATAGTTGTATCTATCCTACTGTATATGTTTGTAGTTGTATCTTACTGTATATGTTTATAGTTGTATCTATCGTATATGTTTGTAGTTGTATCTATCCTACTGTATATGTTTATAGTTGTATCTATCCTACTGTATATGTTTGTAGTTGTATCTTACTGTATATGTTTATAGTTGTATCTATCCT